>OY821521.1:34730619-35285130 GCA_963682025.1 Cordilura impudica
TTCACTTCATTTGAAAGCTCTGGTATCCCTGGTTTAACAATCTGGCTACAAAGTTAACATCTGTTTTATTTTTTGAAGTTGGCAACTCGAAATCAGATGTTTGTATAAATTTGTATGATTTTGTGAGATTTGTGAGATTTTTTGAGTGGTAGCAAGCGATAGTTATTGTGTTTATTAATTAAATATAAAAATAATAAAAGTGAAATTTATTAAAATAGAATGTTACAAACAATAAAAAAAAGTGTTAAAAACACGAGTTACTTAGGTTTGTCTCTCCTACCACAATTCCAATTTCGAATGCATTGGGTAATTGCCCATGAACAGTTTCTCCTGAAAATATTTTTGCACCAATACAATCATAAGTCACACAGCGTTATCTCCTTCAGCTCACACCGATATAAGTTACGCTGTTTTTGTGATTGTGTTGTGAAATAGAAATTTACCCCCCTGCGCGTATAGATGTTTACACATCAAAAAAAAATTTAACTAAAGTAAAAACAAACGACATTTTTATTGAAACTTTTCTATCGTGAACCAATATCAGGTAACTTTTACGTTCGCTGCTTAATAAGTAATATTTGAACTCGGGCTCTTTCAAAAAAAAGCCAACCTTTGGCCCTTGTAAACATTAGGACTAAAAAGTTTACTGGGGCCAAAGTTTGGCATTTTCTGACAAAATTTAACTTACAAAATTTTTAAAAAGTATTAGTTGTAAAATTAACATTTCACTTTTGTACTAAATTTCAACTAAAAATTAAAATGTATTTTAAACCCTCCATAACTTTTTTTATTATCTGTCGCTATTTACGTTTTATAGGCTAAAGTCTTACCTACCAAATAAAAAAATCCGCATATCAAAATTCCTATCCAATCAAAAGTTATGGTTTTTTGACCGCCTTCTCGTGAAACGGTGTACTGTGCGGCGCATTCATCTGCTTTGGCTTCAGAAAAATGTAAGTCCTTATATTAATAATTGCTTCCCCACCTCCCGTATTCTCCAGTACTGGCCCCCAGCGATTATTATTTGTTCCAAAAGTTGAAAAGATGGCTCTAGGGAAAGAAATTTTCCATAAATGAAGAAGTCATATCAGAGACGGAAGCCTATTTTGAAGGGTTTTTTTTCAAAGGTATCGAGATGTTAGAGGATCGTTGGAAGAAGTGCATGTCACTCAACGGATATTACGTTGAAAAATAAAATTAACTTCAAATCCAAAAAAAAAAATGTTTTTTTCACTGTTAAGCCACAGAGTTGTCACTCCATGTAGTAAATACAAATATTTGGCTTACATTTGTTATAAATACTCGTAGAGGAAGTCTTGATATGTAAACGACCCGGGAGGCATAGACATATGTAACGCACAAAATTTTATTTTATACAATATTTTTTAGGTGGTTAGCCCATAGTTAAGGCGTAGGCAAACAGTTGAAAAAAACTGTAAGTGTGAGAATGTTTTTTGAATAAACTTGTCTATATATGTATGTATGAAGTATAAAGTATGAAGTATGTTTCGTCGTGTACTTATCTTCCACCAAATACGCACACACAGTATGAAGTGTCATTTGAAATACGTCAAAAAAAAAAAAACATTTTTCGCTACTTATTCTAACACTACAACAAGTTTTTGTGTGATTTAATTGGAATTTCTTATTGGAATTGATGATTAGTATGCGATTGAATATATTATGGAAAAAAATATTTATTGAACTATGTGTGTGTCCATTTATCGGTTCATCCAAGCTCTGCATAGTTGATCGAGTGCAGCACGCGTCATAGATTGTATTACAAAGATCGAACACCAAACGATACTTGTTTTAAATTATTGATTATTTCTTTTGCAATTCTATAATGGAGTCGTTTTGTATTATCATGATAGGCACACAGACCCATTAATAATTATGTTTTAACAATGGAATTTTTAAAAATTACAATTTATCTAAATCACTTAAAGTTATTAACTCTGAATCATTGAATTAACTTGAATCGTGGTTAAATGTCTCATTAAATTATGAAATTTTGTTTTTAAATAATTCATTATGAGATTTGGTCAAATTCATAAATATGATATTTAATAAGTTCGTCTTTTTTATTTTTGTTTTTTTACAGAATATGACCTTGTTTATAAAATACCATCAAGTATATGTGCAAGCTCTGTCATCGGCCTCTTTTCGTCAATTCCATTAGTTTGTGATAATTAGTGTTATTTAGATACAAAAATGAATCACAGAAGACATATTTCAATAATGCCTTTTGTTTGTATTAAAGACCACATAATAATAGCAGTAATAACACAAGTTACGGGGGCGGTCCCAGAGCAACACGACCTGACGAAGAAATCACAATATATTTGGGGAAAATTTATCTTTATTTCTGGCTACAGCGCTATTCAATAGCTTCGATACCCTGTTTATAATAAGAACTGTCTGGCTTCTAAAAATATCCATCACCCGCAGAATCCACGTATTTATTGTTGGCATGTTTGGAAATAGAAAATAATCCGAGGGTGCTAAATCTGGCGAAGAAAGTTGCGTAATCAAGCCATTCGAACTTTAATTCATTGATTTTGGTCGTCAGACAGTAGCGCCCTTGGAAGAAATGAGGTTGAAGAAATCAAAAATTTCATATGCGCTTACGATATTTTGAATAGACTTATCTTATAGTTAATTGTTCAAAGATTACTACCTTAAAAAAAAATCAGATTTTTAGTTTAGCAGATATAAGCATTCAAAGTCGACCGATTTTCAGTTTTCAAAAAAACACACAATTTTTAGATAATTTGGTCCAGTTACAGATGGAATATAAAAAACTAGATAACTATCGTAATTTATCTATTATATTGATTTATGTATTTCTTCAGTATAAAACAAGTAAGAAAATTATAGTCGGTCTAGACCGACTATATGATACCCTATACCATGCGTTTAGAGACCCTATCTCTCAGACCCAACTAACTGGATATAGAAAATAAGCATAAACCAAATCTGAGTGGCATTTTTCTTAATTTTTTTGGCTGCAGATATGAAAAATTTCATATCGGATGCTATATCTATATGGGGACTAGGTCCAAAAATGGACCGATCCTGACCATGGTTGGTAAAGTCTCTTGTATTGTGCGAAAATATATGCAAACAAAATTTGAGATGAATCAGTGCAATATTTTTGTTTTTTGATAGATTTAAGTGAAGATCGGGAAGCAGCTCTATATGAGGCCTATGACCAAGAGTTGTCCCATAGGGACCATTTTTGGACAATTCATTAATGGATGTAATAAACACATACAAACCCAATTTGAATAAGATTTATATGATAATTTGTATCTCATGGCAATTTAAGTCGATTTCATAGGGGGCCATTTGTATGGGGGCTAGGTCTGAACATGGACCGATTCCCACCAATTTCAATAGCGGTCATCCCATGGCCGATAAAAGCTTATATACCAAATTTCGTCAAAATATATTCATATTTGCGACCTGCAGTTTGATTACAAGCTTTACATGGACACACAGACGGACGGACGGACGGACATCGTTAAATCGAATCAGATAGTGATTCTGAATCAGATAGTGATTCTGATTCGATCGGTATAATAAAAGATGGGTCTAGGTCAAATATTTTTGGTAGTTACAAACAGCAGCACAAAGTCATTATACCCAAACCACATAGTGGTATAGGGTATAAAAATGTACTGTTTGCTTTGCATTTCTCCAGGTAAATCGCTATTTCCCAACTGTCTATGTTTTGACTATTTTTCAATTTTGATGGAAAATAAATTGAAGTATAATTTTTTATATCTGCCATATTTTTAAAAGATGTTCTCTGATTATTCCTTTACCTAATTCAACAAAGTCCAGTTGCTCCCAGCAGCACCTTCGACTGCTAGAGGTATAAAATGGCAAAAAAAAAAGACATTGTTCGAGAAATTGTATGGCCCACATCCTGGTAAAAAAAAAAACAAATATAGTCAACCATCCAATCACAGAACAATAATATTGTCACAATATTTACTTATGGTTGCCCCAGAAAGGCACACATCTTATTTGAACACGTGCATAATATAACATTGCGTAATTCGGCCTAAATCTCATGTGTTTACAGGTAGATTTCATAACCCCTTAATCCGAACGATACCTATCGGGAAATAGATTAGTCTATATATTGAAATTCTTTTAAAACATGAAATAACACCGTGTCTTAATGGCACCTTACGAGCTCTTATAGAATATAAAAAGAAACTTCTGAAAATGAGAAGGAGAGAACGCTTTTCAGGTGATATTGAATTGAGCATAAAGCGAATTAGTAAAGTAATAAAAGTTGCTATGAAAGAGTGTCTGAGGAATTATTATCATGAGAACTTAAGCAAGATACAGACAGAACCTAGAAAATGTTGGCAATTTTTGAATCAAACTCTTGGTAGAATATCTAAATCAAAAATTTGTTTAAGGAATGACCAGGGAGATGTTATTCAAAATGATGATGAAAAAGCTGAAGTTTCCAACCAATGCTTTTTAAATTCTAAATCGTCAAATCTATAATTGATAGGCGATTTCTTGTGACCGATGTTTTGTTCTACCGTTTTATCCCGATTTTGACCAAACGTATATTATTTTAAATGTATTTCTTTTTAACCGATTTGCAGATTTACAGATTTTAAAATTTTTTCCTTTATTTTGAGTAAATTGCATTTAAAGTTGCTACTAACACATACATAAAATTATACATATGCTATGTGTGTGTTTATTAAATTTGTTAATGTGTTTGTTATGAGTTTGTTATCTTCGTTCACAATAATAATAAACCAATAAAGTGGTTTGGTTTGTGAATTGGCTAAGTTGAGAAAAAAGAGTTGCTTAGAAATTGCACTCGAATTTCGAGCGCTGGAATCTACTAGTAGAATATAATTCTAATAATCATTGGAACTCATTTCGAACCCCAAAAATACTACATAGTAGACAGTTTTACTTACGCTACACCATCAATAGTCAAGTTTCTACTGTTATTATAGACTTGCAGGTCAATAAAAGTTCTGGAAATTACAGCATATCATCCAGGTAGTATGATACTAGGGTGGCCCTTCATTGCATGGAGGGGAAAAAAGTGTTCGAATTTAAAGTCTCACCCCACTAGAAATATGCGAATAGCAAAAAAAAAACTGAGAAATACAAAGTTTTGGGTCAAACGAAAAAAATTTAGAGGTGCCTCAACGCGACTGAAAATTTCAAGTGTGTTTATTTGGGGAAAATATTACTTTTTTCAGATTTTAAGAAAATTTCGTTCTATAGTTTAATTTTTTTCATCAAGTTGTTATATGAATCGATATCAATACTAAATTATCTTTTCAAAAAGCTATATAGCTTCAACAAATGCCCCAGACCACTTTTGTGCCAAAAAACTCTAGGTCATGAAAAGGGATGAACATTTTTTCAACTTTAACAAATTGATTAAAGCCATATTTTTTTTTTTTGTCTCTATACGTATAAGTACTCAGATATGAAGTATTGTTTTATTATTTTATTGTTTTTATTATTATTATTTAGATGGAAAATTTTTTTGATAAAATTTTGAAAAATCCTTTTTTAAGTTTTAAAAAATTTTCTTTAACAAAATTTCAAAAAATGGATCTGGCACTTTAGAGTGTTGTTAAATATATGTTAGAGATTAACTGTGTGAATTTTTAAGATAGAATTTTTGTTTAGAATTTTCTGTTAGAATTTTTTTTACAAAGAATTTTTTTGCGGATTTCGATAAAAATGAGTTTTTTGTGAAATATTCAGTAAATGTACTCTTTCTCAATACCTTCTATAAAAAATTTATCAGCTTTCTACTTTTATCTTAATAGCCTAGGGTTTCTGAATAAAATATTATGACCCCATTAACCCTTTTGGACTTTGGGTCGCATATGACCCGAAGATAATGAGGACAATTTATTCAAAATAATCAAATTTTGTAAGTGCCTTCGAATTTTTAGATGTGACGCTTAAAATATAATAACCAAATGTGCAAGTATCTAATGTTAAAAATTTGGAATAAAGCGAACAGCGTTAACCCATTCCCTGCCGAGGCCAAACTTTGAATTTTGCCACAGTTAAAAAAATTAATTGTTCTAGTAAACTACATGAAACCCTTACTATGGGTTGGGAAATATAATTGTGCTATATTTTACGAAAACTTATACTTATATAAAATCCAGCAGTGTTTACAAAATATTGGAATTTTTTTTACTTAATCGTCCTATACTAGCTTGGGGTATTTGTGGCGCCAATGGGTTAATGGCGTCAAATTATAAAATCATCATAAAATCATAAAAATCGGTAAAAAAAAAAATATCACAATTTTATTTCCCAACCGATAGTAAGGGTTTCATCTGGTTTACCAGAAAAATTAATTTATTTAAATATGCAATGAAGACTTACACTTTTGGTTATTAAATTTTAAGCGTCACATCTAAAAATTCAACAAATTTTTTTGAATAAATTGTCTTTCATTAGCTTGGAGTCATATGCGACCCCAAGTCCAAAAGGGTTAATAGGGCCATACAATTTTTTTCAGAAACCCTAGACTATTAAGATAAAATATAATACTTAAAAGTAGAAAACTGATAAATTTTTAATACAGAGTATTTAGAAAGAGAACATTTACTGAATATTTCACAAAAAACTAATTTTTCTCGAAATCCGCAACAAATAATTCTTTGTAAAAAAAATTCTGGCAGAGAAATTTACTTAAAAATTCACACAGTTAATCTCTAACATATATTTAACAACACTTTTAAAGTGCCAGATCCATTTTTTGAAATGTTATTTAAGAAAAGTTTTTAAAACTTAAAAAAGGAGTTTTCAAAATTTTATCAAAAAAATTTTCCATTTTTGGTGTCATGGCGTAATGGGTTAAAAATGTGGTAATAAAACCATACTTTATATCTGAGTGCTAATAGGTATAGAGACAAAAAAAATTATGGCTTTAATCAATTTCTTAAAGTTGAAAAAATGTTCATCACATTTCATGACCAAACGTTTTTTGGTACAAAAGTGGTCTTGGCTAGTTTTTATTCAATTTTGAAGTTATATAGCTTTTTGAAAAGATAATTTAATTTATCGATTCATATAACAACTTGTCGAAAAAATTAAACTATAGAACGAAATTTTCGTAAAATCTGAGAAAAAAAAGTCATATTTTCCCCATATAAACACACTTGAAATTTTGAGTCACGTTGAGGCACCTCTAATTTTTTTTTTATTGACCCAAAACTTTGTATTTCGCAGTTTTTTGCTATTCGCTTATTTCTAGGCGGTCAGACCGAGAGTTTGAACATTTTTTTCTATTAAGGGCCACCCTAATGTACACACAGAAAACACATTGGTTGGGGCTACCAAATATGTAGCCAAACGAATTGCGGTGAAGTTGATAACCGAATTTTGAGTAGCTTGCAATTACAATTCTATTGTCTCAACAATAAATATTTTATCACAATAGAAAATTAGTTGTTACTTTAAAATTTCTGTTGATACAATCGAAAATTTAGTTGTTAAGTTTTAGAACAATTCGGTTGGTGAATTATTTTTCTGTGTGTACTTTCCTTGAATATTATTGCGAACAATATTCCAATAAAATTTCAAAAAACATTTCAACAAAAACAAAGTTTGCACCTACAAGTTCACACTTTTTTTGAATAGCGATTTTTCTTTTTTATTTCATAAAAGTATGTCATTATTGTCGAGTAATTTTGTTTTTTTTATATTTGTGTACTTGACTGGGGTTATTAAAGCCATTAATAAAGTTTAAGAATATTCTGTTATTTAATATTCATGTTTATTGGCATTTGCCATGGTAAAACAATTTTATATAGTAATATAAAGATCTGCAACAGAATGACATATAGACAAGAAATACAAGTTAAAAATAAAAAATAATAATAAAAAACGAGTACCAACAAAAAATTACCTAATGTTATATCTATTTACATTTGAAGTTTTATAAAAATGTTAATTTTTTTTTTTTTTCAATTTTATTTATTCTATTGAGGACTTGCCAATTTTTTAAATAAAATTTTTCGTATGTAATAATTTTTTTTTTTTTTTTTTGGATAATTAATGAACAATAAAATTTATTGATTTTATGATGAGGTTAATAATGTTTTTAACTACAGGTGGTGGCGGTGGTGGTGGTGGTGGTTGTTGTAGTTAAATGTAAAACATGCCAAACAATTTATACTTATTTATTTTATTGAATTCGTCTATGATTGTTAAATCATACACTGGCGTCACAAAGATCAATTTTGCATACAAAATTCCTATTCAATAACATTATAGACTTTGAGACTTTGAGAATTTGATAGCTAAATTATTTACGTAGAAAAATTTTTTCATACTGATAGATGACACATGACAGATGGTGTTGGACAGAGTGACAAGTTTATTTACGATATTCAAACTTAGTCACTTCAATCCAATTTGTTGTTGTTATGAAATAATCATAAATATGTTATATGCGCATTGATTTATTTATTGTTATAAATATGTAAATATTTAAAATTTTAAATTCTGGTAACTTTTTTTTTTTTTCAAATATTAGCTGTTCATTATCGTTATGCTAGGCATCGTCATCATCATCATCATCATCATCCCAAAACAATGGAATGCGACATAAGTAAATGACTGTCAGAATTAATGAGTGAGCCAATTAGTGACTCTGTGGAAAAAGTATTAGTTAGATCAGGTTTTTTTGTTAAATTATCAAATATTTTGGAGTTTTGCTAAGTGAAGAGTTTTTTTTTTTTTTTTTTTATTTTAATTAATTTTTAATATAAATATAATTTAATTGGTATACTAGTTCCTGTTGTCTTCTATTTCTTAGCGTGTTTAGTTTTTAGCTGTTTCTTAACATTTTTTTTTTATTCATTTTTCTTATTTTATTGCAAACCATTAATTTAGTCTGTAAAACATCATTTTCTAATTAACTATCGAAATTTTTGGCCAAACAAAAGATGTTTCGATAATTTAAAAACAACTGGAAAAAAACTCGCTAAAGAGAAAATCCTGTTTTCAAATACTGTACTTTTTATAATCATTTTCAAATACTCGTACAACAATAGTTTCATTATGTGTTGATTGTTAGCCGATATTTACAGAATTTTTTATTCCAATAATTTTTTTTTTTGTTTTAAATTGTTATCTGAAAATTAGTTGTGCACATGAGTAATTCCAAGTCAAACCGTACACCTTTTTCGTATCAACAGTTTTGTTTGTTTAAAAATTTGACACATGTATTCTTCTTTAAAAAGTATTGAGCAAGTGTTTCCGTATTTACAAATTGTCGAAAACAGAGAAAAAAAAAAACGATCGATATGAAAACATTCAAATGAACCATTTAATCAATAAGATCGTCCAACCGAAAAAGACTTTTGTGTGAGTTTGCATATATATATCGAGCGGTTCCAGCTGGAACATGCTCATTTGAATAGTTTGATTGATACTGGCATTTCTTTAAAGATTTTGGTAAAAACTAACGCAAAAAATATTTGTGATTTTGGTGCAAATTAAAATTAAAAAAGTACTTTCCCATAGCGCAATCAATTGATAAACATTATACAGTGCGTTCATAAATGATAACACATTTGGTAATCTGTGAATCAGTGTTATATAAAATTTTAACTATGCATGCTATAATTATTATTTCTTAGCTGGACTTACATTAATATGTTTTCTTTCCAAAAATAAACGTATATTACCCAAAACTCCCATTAATTAGAAATGCCGTTATTAAAATCTCTAACATCCCAATGCTTAGCATATTAAAGCGTTGCAACAAAGTCTTTGTTTAACAAAAATAATTAATTAATTCCTTTATTTATTTAACAAAAATAACAAAAATAATAAAAATAACATCATCTTAATAATTCATAACATCACCTTTTGCTTTAATGCAATCAAATATTAAATTTTTCATAGAATTTATTAATTTATGCAAAAGACATTGACTAAGTGCTTCCCATGCATTGAAAATTGAAATTTTTAGTTCACTTACATTCATTTATTGACGATTGTCAGCAAAAATTCGCCTGACGATAATTCCCCATATGTTTTCTATGGGGTTCATATCAGGAGAGCAAGCAAGCCATTCCAGCACATTGACATTATTCGAGCTTAACCATTCTTTTGTGAATTTCCTGGCATGACAGGCTGCATTGTCATGCTGAAAAATATATTTTTTTTCTGTATTGGCATATGTAAATGGCAACAAATTGCATTGAAGCAATTCCCAATATTTTTCGCTCTTCATTTTGGTGGGCACGATTTGCAACTCCAGACAACAATCTTCAGTAAACGCACCCCAAGTCATAACAGAACCGCCACCCAAGTTTCTTCGAGAGAAACATTGGGGTTCTTTTCGTAAGTCATGCCAGTAACTAAAACTCCCATCAGAACCATCCAAATTAAATTTTTTTTCATCTGAAAAAATTATCTTTTAAAAGACAACAAATTAATTTATTATTTTCTAACATAACATTAAACAACTTACATTTGACCAATTTGTACCCATATTATTTTTGCAAAACTCCAAACATGCATTAATATGACGTTTCAAAAGACGAGGAATTTTCTTCATTCTTTATCTTCGAATATGTTTGGAAGATTTAAGAACATTCCAAATGGTAGTTTTGCACACTTTGTTGGAAACGCATCCAGCAAGTTGGGCACAGCTTTTGGTGTTGTTGCTTGCTGTGTTCAAAATAAGTCGACGCTCGCGTTCATTCAACTTATTTTTTCTATCACTGCTTTTATTTTTGCCATAATTGTCAATATTTTTCAAATAATTATAAGTATCCTTTCGACTTCTGCCGATTTCACTTGCAATTTCTGCTTTTGATGCACCATTTTCGAACAAAATTAAAATTTGACCTTTTTCAAATTCACTTGACATTTTTCCTAGTGACATTTTGCTTATTACTAATGGTTTTATTAAAATTAAATAGAATATGTTGTATTAAAACGGTACTTTTTGTCGGGACTAAGGGAAGCGCTTGGTAAAAGTGGGAAAAAATACATGCCAAATGGTAAAAATGCCTGTTAAGTCTATAAGAAATACATGCCAAATGGCAAATTTATGGGAAAATGCATGCTAAAAATGGGAATTTTTCTGTTAAAAATGAGAAAAATTTTTATGCATGTAGGGAAATTGCATGCTAAATGTAAGAAAAATGATTTTCAAAGCTGCAAATAAAAAAATCTTTCGAAAAAGCAAAAACATGCACATGACATGCATTTTTACCATTTAGCATGCATTTCCTATAGACTTAACAGGCATTTTCCCATAATTTAGCATGCATTTTCTCATTTCTGTGCAGCAAAACCAATTCTCTCCTTTTTGTCAAACAAAGACTTTGCAGCATTTGTAATATACTATTTGAACGCTTTAATATTGTAACTATTGGGATGTAAGAGATTTTAGTAACGGTATTTCTAATTAATGGAAGATTTGTGTAATTTAAGTTTAGTTTTGGAAAGAGAACATATTAATACACATTCCACAAAGAGAGGATAATTACAGCATGAATGTTAAAATTTTATATAACATTGATTCACAGATTACCAAATGTGCTATCATTTATGAACGCACTGTATTAGTGTACATTAGGGCGGGTCGATTTGTAGGGAGTGAAAAAATTCACCAATTTCCCTATGATTTCCGTATTCTATGGGTTATTCCATGAAAATTTGCCGAAGGAACCATACCTCTATCGTTAAAATCGAGTCCCCTACTTTTTGTTGGTAGATTTTTTCCCAAATTGACGTTCGTATGAAATATTACCTACACGTTCACATCCATAACTCAAAAACTATCGATCGGGTTTAATCGCCAGTAGGCGCGTTGGAAAGGTGAGCTCATTTTGATCAATTTGGTTGTATGTGTTATTTTGTTTTAGCAATATCGCATGAATTAATCAACCGAATTCGATAAATTTGGGCTTAAACTCTTCGTTTTGAATTGTAAATTGAATTAAATAATGGATTGAGCCAAAAAAATGGCCATGAAAGTAATATTCTTGGACAAAATCATGAAAAAAAATGGAAAAATGCTCCAAAATTTGGACAAAAATGCCCGTAACTTTTGAACCGTTGGACCAATGTTGGAGTTTTTTTTTGTAAATTGATCAAAATGAGCTCACCTTTCCAACGCGCCTACTGGCGATTAAACCCGATAGTTTTTGAGTTATGGATGTGAACGTGTAGATAATATTTCATACGAACGTCAATTTGGGAAAAAATCTACCAACAAAAAGTAGGGGACTCGATTTTAACGATAGAGGTATGGTTCCTTCGGCAAATTTTCATGGAATAACCCATAGAATACGGAAATCATAGGTAAATTGTCGAAAAATAAATCGACCCGCCCTAGTGTACATATAGAACCATAGTAAATTGATTCTTATTGGAACGACTGTACGAAAAAATCGTAAAAAATGCAACCCATCGGTTTTTCATTTTGAAATTTACGGGATATCTTAAGAAAATATTTTGGTATAACTGTATTTTATAAAATTTTATATGAGTGTGGGCTCATTTTGGACTAAACAAATGATTGTTAAATACGAAAAAAATAGTGAAAAATTATTATATTGAATTACATAAAAATTAAATAAATGCATCCAAAAATCTTTAAAACAAGTCATAAAAATATTGCTCAGTATTTTTGTTAATACTAACAGATTCCAGCGCTCGAAATTCGAGTGCAAGGCAGCTTTATTTTTCAACTTAGCCAATTCACAAACCAACAATTTTATGGTTTATAATTATTGTGAATGAAGATAGCAAACTCATTAACAAACACATTAATAAATTTAATAAAACACACACATAGCATGTGTATAAATTTATGTATATGTTAGTAGCAACTTTAAATGCAATTTACTCAAAAATAAAGGAAAAAAATTAATAATCTGTAAATCTACAAAACGGCGAAGAAGAAATACTTTTCAAATAATATACGTTTAGTCAAAATCGGGATGAAACGGTCACAAGAAATCACCTAGCCTATTAATATTATAGATATCAGGAATGTATGCCTATTTTTTACTTTTCCAAAAACTTTTAAAAGACAACTAGAGGACCCCTGCTGCTCCGCAGCATTATATTATATTATATTAATTTTTATAATATAATACCAAAATTTGCCAAGAGAAGTTAACGTACAGTAATGCCAAAATATGCCAAAATATGCCAAAAGAAGTTAACATACAGTAAAAGTAAAGTTGATTGTCCACGCATAACTTTCCTCAAACCCAACGAATTTGCCAAGAGAAGTTAACGTACAGTAATGCCAAAATATGCCAAGATAAGTTAACGTACAGTAAAAGTAAAGTTGATTCTCCACGCATAACTTTCCTCAAACCCAACGAATTTAAGCAGTTAATAGCTCAAAAGAAGGAGCTTGATCCACTGAGTGTTCTTAGACCTATGTCAACAGCCTACGTTAATTTGAACTCTAGTTATAGAGGTTTGAGAGAAGAAAAATATTGAAAAAAATCTTGAATGCAAAGTTTATTCATAAATTCTTTTAATATATAAGATAACTTAAAAAAATATTTCAAAAATTATAGTCGGTCTAGACCGACTATACTATACCCCATACGATGTGTTTAGAGAAATGATGTTAGGTCCAACTAATTGGATATAGAAAATAAGTATTATTTATTATTTTTATTATTGGTATTATTATTTTTTTTGCCTGCAAATATGGGAAAGTTCATATTGGGTGCTATATTTATAAGGGGACTTAGTCTAAAAATTGACAGATTTTTTGAAAAAGCATATACAAACCAAATAAGAGAAAAATTTGCGCAATATTTTTGTTTTTTTGATGACTGTAAGTGAGGACAGTGAATCAGCTTGACTAATAATTGTCCTACGGATTTTATGGCAATTTAAGTAGATCTCATAGGGGTTAATTGTATGAGGACTAGGTGTGAACATGGAACGATTTTCATCAATAGCTTTCGTCATATACTTCACGAGTGCAATACAACGCGTTGAATTTGTGTTGCTAATTCACGAGTTGCCGCCGAAATAAAAGCCTACGTTCTGAGTATATGTACACTAGGGTGGCCGTTAATAAAAAAAAGTGTCCAAGCTCTCGGTCTCAACCCCCTAGAAATATGCGAATAGCAAAAAAACTAAGAAATTCAAAGTTTTGGGTCAATCAAAAAAAATTTAGAGGTGCCTCAACGCGACTGAAAATTTAAAGTGTGTTTATATGGGGAAAATATTACTTTTTTTTTTCAGATTTTACGAAAATTTTTTTCTATAGTTTAATTTTTTCGACAAGTTGTTATATGAATCGATATCAGTACTAAATTATCAAAAAGCTATATGGCTTCAAAATCGAATAAAAACTCGCCAAGAGATAACAAATGCCCCAGACCTCTTTTGTGCCAAAATCCTCTTTAACAAATTGATTAAAGTCATATTTTTTTTTGGTCTCTATACCCATAAATTTTTTTTAAGCAATCTGTGTACTGTGTTGTCATCATTTATTTATTTTATTTTATTTATTTATTTACAATTTCTGTCCAGTTTTTTTAGATAAATAAGTGACTACAATTAGTAGGATGTAATATAGAATCAATTTAAATAAAATTATACACTCCTGAAGAAGTCTGAAAAAAGCAGACGAAACGTTGGGTGAAAAATTAAATCATTAGCCCGTAAGGAAATTCCTTTTTACAACAATAATTCTACATTTAATGGTCACAAAAGAAAAATTTCATAAAATCTCCTTTTTTAAGTTTTAAAAAATTTTCTTAAACAAAATTTAAAAAAATTGATCTGGCACTTTAAAGTTTTGTTAAATATATATTAGAGATTAACTGTGTGAATTTTTAAGTAAATGGTTTGGCAGAATTTTTTTTACAAAGAATTTTTTTTTTCGGATTTCGAGAAAAATTAGTTTTTTTGTAAAATATTCAGTAAATGTACTCTTTCTAAATACTTTGTATCAAAAATTTATCAGTTTTCTACTTTTACATGTTATATTTTATCATTATAGCCTAGGGTTTCTGAAAAAAATAATTTGACCTCATTAACCCTTTTGGGCTTGGGGTCACATATGACCCCAATATAGTATAGGACGATTAAGTCAAAAAATTCAAATATTTTGCAAATAGTGCTGAATGTTGGATCATTTTAACCCGAGGAGCACATAAGGGTAAGTTTTCGTAAAATATATCACAATTTTATTTCCCAACCCATAGTAAGAGTTTCATCTAGTTTACTAGAACAATTATGATATTTAAATATCCCAAAATTTATAGTTTGGCCTCGGCAAGGATTTATTCCAAAATTTTAGCACAGAAGACTTGTACGTTTGGTTATTATATTTTAAGCGTCAAAATATAATAAAATATAATTGAATAAATTGTCTTTCATTAGGTTGGGGTCATATGCGACCCCAAGTCCAAATGGGTTAATGGAGTCATATTATTTTTTTCAGAAACCCTAGGCTATTAAGATCAAATATAACATTTAAAAGCAGAAAACTGATAAATTTTTGATACAAAGTATTTAGAAAGAGTACATTTACTGAATATTTTACAAATAAACTAATTTTTCTCGAAATCCGCAAAAAAATTCCTTGTAAAAAAAATTCGAACAAAGAAATTTACTTAAAAATTGACACAGTTAATCTCTAATATATATTTAACAAAACCTTAAAGTGCCAGATCCATTTTTTGAAATTTTGTTTAAGATAATTTTTTAAAACATAAAAAAGGAGTTTTCAAAATTTTATCAAAAAAATTTTCCATTTTTGGTCTCATTTCGCAATAGGTTAACAACGTGTTAATAACACAATACTTCATATCTGAGTACTTACAGGTATAGAGACCAAAAAAAATTATGGCTTTAATCAATTTATTAATGTTGAAAAAATGTTCATCACTTTTCATGATCTAAAGTTTTTGTGGCACAAAAGTGGTCTGGAGCATTTGTTATTTCTTGGCGGATTTTTATTCGATTTTGAAGTTATATAGCTTTTTGGAAAGATTACTTAGTACTGATATCGATTCATATAACAACTTGTCGAAAAAATTATACTACAGAATGAAATTTTCGTAAAATCTGAAAAAGTTATATTTTCCCCATATAAACACACTTGAAATTTTCAGCCGCGTTGAGGCACCTCTAAATTTTTTTGATTGACCCAAAACTTTGTATTTATCAGTTTGTTTGCTATTCGCATATTTCTAGGGCGTGAGACTTTAAATTCGAACACTTTTTTTCCCTTCATATAATGAAGCGCCACCTTAGTGCACATGTCCGCTTACGCGAAAAAAAATAAAGATATTCAAAGCAAACTTCATTAGAAATGTTAAAATTTATTATAAATCTTTGAGAGGAGACAAAGATTTTGAGGAAAATTTATGAAATTGTAAAAAAAGCAGCACTCTACCGTCAAATTCATTATTGATATGTACCAGAAAAATGGGTTTTTAGTTAGACCAAATGGAATAGGAAAGCCAACAAAATTTCAAACGCAAAGACAAAGGCAAATAGTTCGAAACATTAGTGAAAATTTCAAAATATCGGCAGTCGAAATAGCGCCAAACTTGCGCGAATTTTGAATTATTCAAATACACCCACAAACTGTAAGAAATTTTTAACTTTCGGAAGGCATAAGGGGGTAGAAACCCCGCAACAAGCATCTGTTGTAAGCAACAAATATAAAAAAGCAATTGGAGTATGCAAAATATTATGTCTCGAAGCCACTAGAGTTTTGGTACTCCGTGATATTTACAGATGAGTTACAATTCAATATATTTGGATACGATGGACGACGTTTTGTGCGAAAAAAAGAATGTTTATAAAACGTTCAAACATAGCAGCGGCATTGTTATTGTTGGGGGGTGCAATAAGAGCTAATAGTGTTAGAAATTTTGTGTTTGTTGAATGAATATATTTGATTATTTAAATATTTTATAGAAAAACTAGTAGATTCCAGCCCTCGAAATTCGAGTGCAAATTCTAGGAAATTTAATTTTTTCATTATATAAAGACCCTTAAGGTATGCTAATCAATTATAGCCAATTCACAAATCAACACAAAAAACAAACTCATTTTTATTACAAACACATTAACAAATTTAATAAACACACACAGTGTATTGCAAAATTTTGCGTATGTGTTAGTAGCAACTTTAAATGCAATTTACTCAAAATAAAGGCAAAAATTTAAAAAACTGTAAATCTGCAAAACGGCTGAAAGGAAATACCTTTCAAATAATATACGTTTGGTTAAAATCGGGATAAAACGGTAGAACAAAACATCGATCACAAGAAATCGCCCAGCCTATTAATATTATTTTTTGGAAATTGCCGACAATTTTTAGCTACGTTCACGGCAACGATGTAAAGCATTCGTAGTTCGTGTTTAAAGAATGACTGCTGTAAAAATTTAATAAGTGTTACCCCGTCCACCCAAATGTCCCGATGTAAATCCAATTGAGCATTTCTGTGTCCATAGATTAAAACTGCACTCCAAGACATATGGGCATCAATTACACCTGACATCACACAAAATTTTTCTTTATCAATACCAAGAAGGTTACACACCGTTATAATTGCTAAGGGTCATCATACAATATACTAGTTTTTAAAAATAATCAAGGAAAATCTTTATTGTTTTAAGAATTTCTGAAATGTACGAGGGCGGAGTAATAAGTCCGTGACTTTTAGAATGAAACACGGTTTGTTTTGTAAAAAAAAAATGTATTTTTCAACATAATCTGTCTTTTAGCTCAATACACTTAGTCCAACGTTTCTCCAATTTTTGTCTACCTTCCAAAAAATAGGATTTTTCGAGCAGAAACCCATTGTTTAGACTGCTGCTTGGTCTCCGAAGTATTTTAATGGATCGAAGTTTCATCCACAGTTACAAAACGCCGCAAAAAATCATTCCAAACAATCCTTTGAAGTTGTCATACGATTACGTTTATGGCCAATTGAGAGCAAACGCGGCACCCATCTTGCAGACAGCTTTCTTAAACCCAAAAAAAAATATTCAAGAATTACAATAAAGTTCTAATTACTTTAACAAATTTTTCTAGTTGTAACCGAATTCCAACCAATATTTTTTCTGTGTGCACTTACGACTTGCACTTACGACTTGTTTATATGTTATTATTCTCTTCAATCACTTTTACATCGCATTCTTCTGTATCGTTTACCACTTTTATTTTGGAAACAATATCAATTCCATTTTATAAGTCTCAGTCAGTATCATTCTAGTTCAGAGGATCTTCATTTAGAAATTGTAAGGAAATTCTAAAGCGGTTAAAAAAATTAATTTTGTTTACTGTAGCAAAATCATAAAGTTCGTTTTCTATAAACTGATTAAATTCGTTGGGTTTTACCAGTACATCGCAGTTATCAACATTTTTAATTTTCTCAGCAATATTTATTTTTTTTTTTTTTTGTTAATAGAAATGTTGTTATCAAACACTGCCATTGCCACACAGTTTATTTGATAAATACCATAAATGCTTGACAATTTATGATGGCGACAAGGAAAATAGATTAATTTTTTTCCAGTTTTATTTTCAACAATGTTACAGCTCCTTTTATTACACTTCTATTAGACGAAGTTGTATCAAAACAACAAGCAACAATATTTTCTTCCATATTCCATTCAAAAAAAAAAAAAGTGCAACTAAATGTTCAATGATTTTGTGAGTAATAATAACCGTAAAACGCTCTAGCTTAACGTGACCAGTTATTTCTGGAAATATTTTTCCATACCAATGCAAAGTATCATGATCAATCTGTTGTAATAAAACTTATCATATTACAAATTTGAATCCTATTTGAATTTAAAATCATTCATATAAATTAATAACTAGATAATACTGAAATATCTTGCGTGTAGGTTACTTCCATGCTGTCTAATGTTTTTTTCGTTTTCCTCCTACTTCTAAAACATGTAATTCCTTTTTTCCCTGCTGCATGCATACCTCTAAAATCAAATCCGACATGGCACCCAGGTTGCCCTTTCCTCCGTTGATTTATTAGAAAAAATTTATCGACTTAATTTTTCATAGCTTCTAATGTGTTTGAATGTGCGATATCAAGCAGATTATTTAATTTATCACTAAATGGTTTTTCTTTGCTTTTTTTTTTTTTAAGCAACATTTAATCTTTTTTTAGGAATGCAATCTTTAATTGGTATTCTGGCTTTTTGCCAAAATACGGAAACTTCTATTATAGCATATATAGCACTTTCGCGAATAAATAACTTAGCTATGTTATGAATATGTTAAAAAGCTGATAACGCTTATTTATTTGACAGTAGTTTTGAACCAAGGATTTGAAAATATTCAGTGCCAGAGCAAATTTATATGCTCATTTCCTAAAATATTTATTAAAAACGTTTTTTTTTTATTTGAGAAATCGCAAAATTTTTTTGTTAGACGATGTTATCTAAATGACTAACTAATTATGTTAGAAATGTGATTAATTGACAACACAAAATAAAGTGAATCTCATTATAACGGCATTTTATGAGCATGTGTCGCTTGAGAGTAATTTCTTCAGAAAAATTCCGTTCACATTCACATTATACCAAATCGTAAATTTACAGAACAATTAAGATATGTGCGAGGAACCTTAGGCGACATGTAGACTGTCGCGCCGCACAGTGGACCATTTCACGAGAAGACGGTCAAAAATCCATAACTTTTGATTGGTTTGGAATTTCGATATGCGGTTTTTTGTTATGTAGGAGGGACTTTAGTCTTTAAGTTTTGCTATAAAACGTAAATATCGTGTGAGTCCGATCACAGAGGAGATGTGCAAACATCTAGTAATTAAAGATTTTTTTATGGCACTTTTTTAAAATCAAACAGAAAGCGTCATTTATGTATCACTTATAGCAATCAACTGCAGGGGCTCTGCTAATGTAAAAATATTTATTATTATTTGTTATTTCAACCGGTTAATTTTTAATTTTTCGTTTTTATTTTTAATTTTTCGTCTTTAATTTTTTCATTTTTAATTTTTCGTGTTTCATTTTTCATTTTTATTTTTAGTTTTCTTTTATCATTTTTTATTTTTCATTTTTTATTTTTTATTTTCCATTCATTTTTCATTTTTTATTTTTCATTTCTTATTTTTCATGTTTAGTTTTTTATTTTTCATTTTTAATTTTTCATTTTTTATTTCTCATTTTTTTTTTATTTTACGTTTTTCATTTTTCATTTTTTATTTTTAATTTTTTTTTTTTTTAATTTTTATTTTTCATTTTTCATTTTCAAACAGGTTATTATATATCATAATTTTTTCACCAATACCATCATAATTCACACCGATTTTGTCTTACATGTTACGCTGTTTTTGTGACTGTATTGTGAAATAGAAATTTAACCCCTGCGCGTATAGATGTTTACACATCAAAAAGTTATGGTGGGTTTAAAATACATTATCATTTTTAATTGAATTTTAGTACAAAAGTGAAGTGTTAAAAGGTTAAAAAAAGGTTTTTTTTATACAATGTCTTATTATTTCAGTTAATTTTACAACTAATACTTTTCAAAAATTTTTTAAGTTAAATATTGTCATAAAATTCCAAACTTTTGCCCAAATATATTT
Organism: Cordilura impudica; assembly: GCA_963682025.1. Classification (NCBI taxonomy): domain Eukaryota; kingdom Metazoa; phylum Arthropoda; class Insecta; order Diptera; family Scathophagidae; genus Cordilura; species Cordilura impudica. The sequence continues at coordinate 34,751,247 of OY821521.1, forward strand.
TTTAGTCCCAATGTTCACAAGGGCCACTGGTTGGCCTTTTTTGAAAGAGCCCGAGTTAAGATATAATTTATTAAGCAGCGAACGTAAAAGTTGGTTCAAGATAGAGAAGGTTCAGTGAAAAAGTCGTATGTGTTTACTTTAGCTAAAAATATTTTTTTTGTCTTTTTAAATATTTCTATATCAATTTTTATTGTAAATTTATAAAATATATAAATTTTTAAATCAAGAAAAATTGTTAACTATATAAAAAGGAGTATAACTTATTGTTAGTGTACTTAAAAACTACTTTAGATCAAACAATTTTAGAAAATATTTCTTCTAAATAGCCTTGATTTTCATCTTCTAGAAGTTATTTAGCTTCTTCCTCCAATTCAATAGAGGAACATAGTTTTCCATTTTTGTCGAATGTTGGAATTTTCAAATTTGTTCAAATTTTTTGCGAAAGTTGTAATTTTTTCATTGTGTATTTCAATTTATTGCAAGTTACAATTCTTAAATAAATGCTCCGTATGTGCAAACTTATATCGTCTACATATTTTGGTTGAAAATAAATATCAGCGAGATCTCTATAACAGTACTTAGCCATTGTTCAGACTGTAATGAATAATAATTGAGTAAACATTATTATAAATACTCTTTCTTGCAATTATGTAAAATGCAATTTTTTATCTTTTATTACAACTTTTTAAAGCATAAAAACCCAGACCTTAACTCCTTTTAAAAGGTGAAGCATACCTGCTCATATCTTAGCTGTTATTTAAATATTTTCCCATTTTGTCAGGTATTTAAACTATATAACTCAAGTTCCGACTATTCATGTTTTTGAAAAATACCTTTGTAAAACTACCTGGCAGAATAAAAAAGATTTTACCCTTTAATATAATTTTTTTAGTTGAAAAAAAAAACTACCGTTTCCTTTTTCTGTCAGTATAAAAAACAAATAAACTCACGCAAAAAAATTCACCGGTACGACCAACTTTTGTATTCATAACACACAGACGGTCGGACGGATATCGTTAAATCGACTCAGAAAGTGATTTTGAGTCGATCCGTATAATAAAAGATGGGTATAGGTCCAATATTTTTGGTAGTTAAAACCTCAGGGCCAACTCATTATACCCTACTCACATAGTGGAAAACTTTTGTATTAATAAATTTTGCACAAATATCTGGTCAGAAAAATTGTTCTGGTGCACACGAGCGGAAACTGGAGGGTAACAGTGGGGTATAGGGGAGGGTTCGGACTACAGAAGAATGCAAGATTTTTTTATGGCTTTTGATGGGTAGGAGTTATGCTCTATTAAGTAGGAGATTTTCGGGAAATTTTGACCTTTTAAAAAAAAAAAATTTTTAATATCTAAACGACTCAGTGACTTTGTATTTCTAACATTAATAATTTCTAACAAAATTATACAAAATTTATTTTACTTTAAAATTTTTTAAAATGTAAAAGTTGCAGGCATTTAAAAATTAAAATTTACAAAGAAATTTTTAATTTCAGCAAAATACTGTGATATAGTTGAAATAGAGTCGCAATTTTTTGGCTCCCGAGGTTCACTGATATTTACTTTCAAACGAATAACATAACTTTAAAATCGGTAACCATAAAAAAAAAATGATTTTTGGCCGTCTTCTCAAAATATGGTCTACAGTGCGCCGTACAAAGAAGTTCAAGATAATGTCTTATTATAAAAGTAGTTTCATATATAATTCATATTTGCTTTATGGAGAGTTTGGCAGCTATTTTAATTTATAACTATACTAGTATGCCCTGTCGTGCATCGCTAACACTAGCCGAGACTTATTTACTTGTATGTTTTCATAATCAACATTTTATTGTATATATGCTATACTAGCAGGTTCCAGCACTCGAAATTCGAGCGCAAATTCTTTGAAACTTTATGTTTTCATTTAATAAAGACCCTAAAGGTATGCTTCACAATTCAACGCATTTTAAATGAAGAAAACAAACTCAACACATTAACACAAACACATTAACAAATTTAATAAACACACACATAGCATTGTATAATTTTATGAATGTGTTAGTAGCAACTTTAAACGGTCATAACTCCAAAAAAAATAGACCAGACGATGAAAATCTGTAAATCTGGCTAACAGCTAAAAAGAAATACTTTTCAAATGATAAATTTTTTGTCAAAATCGGGGTAAAACTGTGAAACTTACATCGGTAACAAAAAATCGCCTAGCCTCTTAATATTATAGATATTTTTTTTTTTATTTCAATGCTTGCTGATATAAAACATTTTTTTGTTTTTCATTCGATGCAGAAGTTATTAAATTTTTGGGTATTCCTACTCTAAAGCAAGCTACATATAGCTGCCCATGAGAAAAAAATGGTTTTTCCAAATTAAGTCCGGCAACACTTAACGAATGGCTTTGAATTTAGAATATCATTTGGCAATTTTTAATTTTAAGCGATTTTCGATTTTGGAACTTTTTGATTTAGCCGGTTTTTGATTTTGAAGATTTTTATTTATGGCGATTTTTTATTTTGGCGATTTTTGAATTTGACGATTCCGCCCATATATTTTGTCGGACTAACCACAATAATATTGGATGACCTTAGACAAATTTGCAAAGCTGTCTCTGGCATAGTGCTCGAGATATATGATATTGAATAAATGCTTTGTATGGGAGGTGCCGCCCCCATTTATTTTCTCCCGCCCAATTTCGGCGTGGCTACTAGGATTAATAATAAATAATATTCCCGATTCAACAAAATAAAGCAAGGCAAAAAGTCATAATTTTTCAAGATTTCATCGCGTTGAGCCATTTCAAAAAAATTTTTTATTGACCCAAAATTTGTATTGATACCGACTGATAAAATAAATAAATTCAGTTTTCATACCGTACAACTTTTAACTGTGTACCAATCTCAGAAGATATAAAACAAATGATCACACTAATTGTTATATTAAATTTTTAGATCATTTACTCTTCTAATTTCCACTATTCTCACATTTCGTAAGAGTTACTTTTTACAATGTATTTTACCTACAATAAACTTGAACAAAATAAATGAGAACATTTCGGAAAAACCCTCTACCCATATTAGTTTAATTAGTAAACAAATAAAATAATAACCTAATAACCATACCTGTTGCTGCGCTTCGTATAAAGTGAAAACTACTATAATATAACAAAACCGTCTCATACAAAAACAGGTATCCCCGTATCAGGTTTAAAATCATAAATATCACGACTATAATTATTATTTATTACATTTCTTCTTAAAATCCAGACAAGCGCCCAATACAATTTCACTTTAATTAAGTAACATAAATCTTGTCATTTTGGTATATGATTAAAACACATATTTTCTAGATTGATACAATAACATTATGTTCCTAACATGCTAAACTCAATTCTCCCAAAAAAAAAAGGTAAATAAAACAAAACAAGAAAGTCACACAAAACCAAATAAAAAATATGCGACGACAAAAAGCGCAAAAAAAAACGGAAATTCTATTTCTCTGCTTTCATTTCGGGTAAAAACCCAAATTAATATCCGCTTCACATAATAAGTATAACTGTTCTCATTGTTATTGTTGCACACATTTACATTATAAAAAAAAAATATTAAAATTAAACAATTTCAGAAAAAATATTTTTTAATAAAGTTTCTTGTTATATAACTTTCGGTTCAGTGACCATCGATCGGTGTTGATATAAGTAACCGTAAGATCCAGTTTATCTTGATCAAATTAGGTTTATTATATTCTTAAATTAATTAGGTCATAGTGTCCATATAAAGCAGAATCAATTAAATCTGTATGCACTTGCTTGAAAAAGTGTCCGTACACCTAAAATTAAACTGTCATACATATTACGAAAACAAATAAGAACAAATTAACTAGGCTAAATTATTTAAAATTTTTTTTCTAATAAATTATTTAGCTATTTATTAAGTTTTTACGTTTATTTAAGGTTTATTGTAAAAAAGTATTTGTACATTTGAAATATTAATGCAAAAAAACTAAATTTACGTTAAATATATCTTAAGTTAGTAACCTGTAGGATAACCTATGCGCTTTAGGACCTCTGTGAATCAATTTGGCATCGACTTAATAAAATTAAAGTATCCGTTTTACTATTACCCCACTCATCCTGTTCAAACTGCGTTTGAACAATTATTATTTTTCTTTTTTTTTATTATAAAATTTAATATCGAGTACTTAACATTAAAAAATTTTTTATCGATAACATGAATGAAATGTAATATCTGAAAATAATCGTACTCGTTGAATTTGAGTAACTTTTTAAAAATTACAAAATTAAGTAAATTTAGCTAAAATTACTTTTTTGAACCGATGCTTTTTGAAGCCTAAAATAATTTTGTTACCTAACTTGGATTTTATCACTCGAATGGTGAACAACTTATAATTTAAATAAACTTTTGTTGAATTACCACTAATTCAGTATTTGTTCTTATTTCTTAAACCCCCTCACTTTGTAACCCTAAACCTTATTATTAATTTTATAATTTCTCAAATTACGAGAAATTATAAATTAATTAACCCTTTTAATTAGCAAAGTTGAATTGTAGTCTAATAGCATTTTATTGGAGCAGCTATGACCCATCTTGGCTAATTTATGTACCCCAAACCCGACAGTTGTCATCACACTAATTGAAAATGTGTAGCTGCAACCAAAAAATACACATCCAAATAACGTTTTATGTGCCATATACCACTATGTGGTGCGGGTATAATGAGTTCATGCTGATGTTTGTGACTGCCAAATATGAATAATTTTTGACGATATATAGTATATCGACTTTTATCTGCAATAAGACGAACGCTAATTGAACTTGATGCAAATCGGTGCATCATAACAATAAGCCCTATCAGACCGACTAAAATAGTAGTAAGATCCTGATAATCATATAATAATAATGATAATGATAATTCTTCTATATTTGCACATAAAAATTTTTTAACAATTCAAAAGTTTGTAAAAGATTTTTATTAAATATGCATAGAAAAAAGATAAACGTTACCAACAATGTTTTATAAAACGTGTGTCGGATTATCATATATATATATATATATATATATATATTAGGGTGGTCCTTAATATAAAAAGTGTTCAAACTCTCTGTCTCACCCCCTAGAAATATGCGAATAGCAAAAAACTGAGAAATACAAAGTTTTGGATCAATCAAAAAAAATTTAGAGGTGCCTCAACGCGACTGAAAATTTCAAGTGTGTTTATATGGGAAAAATATGACTTTCTTTCAGGTTTTACGAAAATTTCATTCTATAGTTAAATTTTTTGACAAGCTGTTATATGAATCGATTTCAATACTAAATTATCTCTTTAAAAAAAGCTATATAACTTCAAAAGCGAATAAAAGCTCGCCAAGAAATAGGGAATGCCCCAGCCCACTTTTGTGCCAAATAAAACTAGGTCGTTAAATTTGACGGTGATTTTCTCAACTTTAACAAATTGATTGAAGCCATAATTTTTTTTTTTTGGTCTCTATACCTATAAATACTGAGATATGAAGACTGTGTTATTACCACGTTGTTAACCAATTGCGCATGGAGACCGAAAATGTAAAATTTTTTTTGATAAAATATTGAAAACTCCTTTTTCAAGTTTTAAAAATTTTTTTTAAACAAAATTAAAAAAAAAATGGATCTGGCACTTTAAGGTTTTGTTAAATATATGTTAGAGATTAACGGTGTGAATTTTTAAGTAAATACCTCTGCCAGAATTTTTTTTTGTGGATTTCGAGAAAAATTAGATTTTTGTGAAATATTGAGTAAATGTATTCTTTCCAAATACTTTGTATCAAAAATTTATCAATTTTCTACTTTTAAATGTTACTTTTTATCTGTACTGAAATATAATTGGATAATGTGTTAATTTTTAGATGTAAGCGTTCAAGAATATGTTCTGTTTTTTTTTAGCAGTACACGTGCAAGAACACGAACTTAAAATAAAACTACACTCGAAACTGTGTGGTTTATGTGTTTTCGAAACAAAAAATACGTGATAAAAACATGTTCGTGTAAATAACGATATATTAAAACGAAACACAGTCATGATTGTGTTCGGCACCGTACAAAATTTAGAAACACACATAATTAATATCAAAATAAAAATATGTATCTGTTGGTCTGAGCTATGTTTGTTTACATATATGTACGTGTTTTTTATTCAGTGTGTGTTTTTTTTTTCTGAACTCTGATTAAAACTATTATCGGAGTACGTTATAAATGTGTATGCAAGCACCTGGTTTTTTATTAAATATAAATCAGCTTGTCAGTATGGATCCCAACACTTATTTCTTTTAATTCAATCTTCTCGCTATTTACCTGTAAGAAAATCATTGATAAAGTTATTCAAAGAAATGCATATTTCACTCATCCCGAAAATATTTTGATCGGAATGGTCAGTGATTACAGGAAACATGTTCGAGTTGTCGTCATAACTGTTGTTTCATACACAGACAATTTTGCTGTATCTCGTTTTGTTGTGAAGTTATGACTGCTTTAAGCCGTCAGTAACGTCACCGGCTTTTGGAAGTGTCTTTTTAAGTTACTGAACGTTTGTGTAAAAATGAGCGAATTGAAAAGAGTTCATGTTTATTATTGCCCAGTATTTTAAAAAAGGAAGGATTTAAGATGATCTTTATCTAAAAGGTGGGCTTAATATTTTATGTCTTAATCACGTAAATGACATAAAAGCAGTGTCAGTAACGTGACGCAAAATGTCAGTAACGTCACACGTACGAATTTCGTTAGGATTTTCGCGTCTTTTTTTCTCTTGGTTTTGCATCATTAAAATGAAATGTTGTAATTTTTCCCTACTTTTCAGTTTTAGCGGCTATTTAGTACGAAAAATGTCGAATTGACTTCTGTTTTTCTTTTTTTTTTTTTTTGCGAAATATTTGTGAAATTTCTTCCTAAATGGTGATAAAAATTTTGTGTCAGTATTTTGAACTAAAGCCAGGACACTCTGTAAAATAAAAACACATTATTATCGGAAAAAAAAGCGTCTTTATTAATTTCAGCCTTGTTAATTATTGCAAAATTAAAGCATCACTTCAGTTGTATTTTTATTTTTAAACCTAAAATATCACAAAAAAAAAGAAATTTTAATTTTATCCTTGCTGAGAAGTACTATAAGCTACTATTTCGTCCCCAATGGTACGTATTTGGTGCGAAGACGAAATGTCACGAATGTTTTTTACGTTTGCGAAAATTGTGGCCGTATCAAAAATGGTGTTAATTTTGTTAAACTCTTCTTCAGCAACTTCCGCAACTAATATTTGCGATTGTGTATGTTGGAACGCCTCAACGAATTCCCGTGCACTGTTTACTATGCAATGACGAGCTTTTATTTGATTGCGTACAACACACTTTACTGTCGCTCCGATTCCGTCTACGCACCCTTTTCCGTGCGACGTTGCGAAATAGTTCCATATGATTTGCATTCCAATCAATCCATACAATCATGACACAGGCGACTGAAGCGAAACATTGCCGACTGCGCTTTTCAACGACTCTGCAGATATTCCAGAGCATTTGTTGCATTTTGCAAACCAGCAATCCATGGATGCCTCCTGGCACAAAAACTGGCGTACAAAACCGTCATCATACCTGGGAACATTAGCAGCAACTTTTTGCAGCGCAGAGACACCTTCCATGAAATTAGAGTGATACGAACACATACATGTGTTATGGGGTAGCTCGTTAATGGGCTTCACGTGCTCTGGGCGATGTTTTTTAAAAAAAGATAGTGAGCAGCACCCTGTAATTGAAAAATTTGATATTATTTTCTTTCTTTTTAAATAAAATGCTCTACGAAAGCTTGACTTACTTAGCTGTTTTTTATTTCTTTCTTCGGTGATTAATGCAAACGCTTCCCTAATAGAAAGGGTCATGTGTCTAGTTGGAATCAACATTTTTTCCCCCGTTTCAGCGCATTTATATTTCTTTACATGTCGAGCTATTGGCGAAACTTGGGAGATATCGTCGCGTTCGAAAAAATTTCCAATTTCCTTTGGAAGCTGACTGGTGACTGGTTGGTTGTTGGGCTTAGCTTTTGTTACAACACTGACAAAATTTTGTTTTTCAACTTCGTCCAAATTCGCAAAAATGGGCATCAATGTGATGTGCCGGAAAAGCACGCGATACCTTTTTCACAGCTTTTCCTAATGTTCGTGAGCACATGTAGCTTTTCTGAATGATTTCGCTAAGGCTGCAGCTTGGATTCGTCTCAATGTGGGTGTCTTTAGCTGATTGTTTTAATTTCTGTCGATATTTTTTGCTTCTTTCGCGGGCAGCAGCACGGCGCATAGAAATCGCCTTTCCCAATTCACTTATTGACATTAATTTTTCTTCCTCTTTTCTGTTAGACCTCAATTTTTTCATTGCTTCGGCCTTTTTCTTTTTGTACTCGTCGTATTTGTTGCTTTCTTTTAGCTTTTCAACATAACGCTTGTCTCTTTGTGCACCAGGAATCGGAGTCTAGCAATTAAATACCAAATTATTAAGCAAAAAAGTAAAAAAAAAAAAAAATAAAAAAAATTCCGTCAGTAACGTCACGCAATCTTTTTTTGCAAAAATTCCCTGCTATATCCAAATAATGCTTCATTTAAGCATTGATTATGAAAGTACTTCAAAAATACTCAAAAAAAAAAAATCAGCTCATCCAACCTCTTTTCTAATTAGTTAATGCATAAAAAAACATTTTATAAAAATTTGTCAGTAACGTCACCATTTATTTGCGGCTGATTACATTAAGCCGTAATTGGTCCAAAAGCCAAGCTTTGTACACAAATTTGCTTGCTAATCAATAGTTTGATTTATATTCTATCCAAAAAAAGTAATAATCTGCCTAAAGTACAAAAAAGTAACAACAAAATTTGCCTTTTTCGCCGACATTGGCATATTTTCCAACTACGCCTTGCACGTGCCACTTATGAAAAGAATGTAAAATATCACGGCAGACACAAAATTTGCACTGGCATACAGTGCTGCCATATTCTATATATATTTGACATTTGAAATGTAAAAAAAATTTTGGGCTTTGTGACAGAAAAAAAAATATGTGGTTTCATTTTTCGTGGCCTTGCCGATATGTATTTAAAAATCTCTATATCTTTAATCTAAAGGCAAATTATCATAATCGAAGAATTGTTGAATCTCTTAAAAAATTAAAAAAAAATTACAGAGTGTAAATTCCAAGGCTGTTTGAAAATGGTTTAGGTCTCATCATTAGTAATGTCTAGGTTTAATTTCAGGGTACCGCAAAACACTTTTCTTAAGAGGATCTCCAATATAATTAATTCCAAGACAAACCGAACACCATTTTGAAAATTACCATTTGTTTTCTTCAAAATTTTCCAGATGCGTTCTACTTTTGAAAATATTGAAAAATTTTCATATATAAAAGTTTTTTACTCGTGTTAATGATTTTGGGTTCAAGTTTTATTTTTTTTTTTTTGTTTTTAATACTTAAATTTATGTAGTTCACAATCAACCCACACCCCCAAAAAGAGTTAAGCAATTCCGATACATTCCCAAATATTTTCTTAAGATATCCTATAAATTTCAGGATGAAACACAGATGGTATCTATTTTTTTCTATTTTTTATGCAACCGCACCACACAAAAATCAATTTTTCTATGTTTTTATGCAACGTTCAGAAAATACACACATCAAACACACAATGTTCCGTTCTAAGGCAGCCAACACATATTGTTATTTTGATATCAATTATGTGTGTTTCTAAATTTTGTACGGTGCCGAACACAATCATGTTTCGTTTTAATATTTCGTTATACAAACATGTTCGTATAGTTTGTATCACGTATTTTTTATTTCAAACATACATAAACCACACAGGTTCGAGCGTAGCTTTATTTTAAATTCGTGTTCTTGCACGTGTACTGCTAAAAAAAAAAAACAGAACGTGTTCTTGAACGCGTACATCTGAAAATTAAAACGTTACCCACTTGAGATCGAAAAAATCTCATACACTCTTATAAAAACGACAACAATTTTTTCAACCAAATTTATTTTAAGGAATCTAAAATAATTCATAAGCAGCTATAAAGAAATAAAAATAAAAAGATAATAATAAAAATAAAAAATGAATAAAAAGGTAGTAATAAAATAGAAAACAGAGAAATTTGTTGTTTATGAATTAATTTGGTTTTTTTTATTACCTTTTTAACTTTTATTTTTTTTTTTATTATTATCTTTATTATTATTATTTTTATTTTTTTATAACTGCTAATGAATTATTTAAATTTTTTAATAAATTTGGTTGAAACAATTGGTGTCATTTTTATAGGGGTGTATAAGATTTTTTCGATCCAGAGTGGGTAATGTTTTAATTTTTATATGTACATGTTCAAGAACATGTTCTGTTTTTTTAGCAGTACACGTGCAAGAACACGAACTTAAAATAAAACTACACTCGAAACTGTGTGGTTTATGTGTTTTCGAAACAAAAAATACGTGATAAAAACATGTTCGTGTAAATAACGATATATTAAAACGAAACACAGTCATGATTGTGTTCGGCACCGTACAAAATTTAGAAACACACATAACTGATATCAAAATAAAAATATGGTTTTGTTGGTCTGAGCTATGTTTGTTTACATATATGTACGAGTTTTTTATTCAGTGTGTGTTTTTTTTCTGAACTTTGATTTTATGTCTATAATATGTATGAACAATGTTTGTAAGCAAAGTTCTTAGACATTGTTTATACATAAACATCATATTAGTTATACCCGCTAAACCTTAGAAACATTTAATTTTATATGGTACGGCTTTGAAAAAATTATAAGAAATAAAATCCAAAAGTGTTCCATATTAGAATTTTTAAGATATCTGAAGAAAATATGTGGGAATATAAAGTTTTTTTTATAATTTATATGAGTGGGCTGCTTATGCATTACACAAATAAAAATTTAAAATTAAACAAAAGTTTTATATAAATTAAATTAAATTTTAAAAAAATGTATAGCCAAAAACCTTCAAAGCGAAGCATTCACAAAGTTCTGTTTATACTTCTAGAAAATTTCCGGAAACACTGCAATCATCAAAGTCAGTTTTTATCGAAAATTATACGTTTGACTTGATTTAGTCATGAAGTCCAAATGGAAAAGCGGCTTTTCAATTTAAACTTCGTGGGGATACCGATTTGAGCAAATCATCTCTTTTTCCGGTTGGTAGTTCTGTTTTTGACATCAGTGCAAAATTGCATGCCATTATCTTCATTGGTTTAATAGCAATGCTTGTTTTTATAAACAACTAAAAGTGTTTAACAATGTCTGATTTTGTTAAACAAAGAAGTGCCATTAAATTTTGTTTTCGGAAAGAAAGCATTGAAGACAATGAGCGCTTCGGAAGAAAAGAATTCAATACTCAATTGTTATTCCTCCTCCGGAGGAGTGAGGAGATAAAATCCAGATTGCAGCGCAGCATGCCTTGAAGGCTTTTACGAAATATACTTTCGCAATTATTGCGAGGATTGGCATAAGTAGGAGCGGGATTGCTTTGAAGGTGATGGAACTGATTTTTTTTAATTTTACAATCAAAGTCACATTTTCATTTCAACGCAGTACATAAAAAGTAAAAATTTATATATTTTTTTCCATTTTCTAAGACTTGAACACTTCCCTCCATGGTGCTTTAATAAATGTTTAACACCTCAATATGTCAGAATCAGCTTTGCAACTAAAAGACTTCATCTTTTTCTGATTTAGAGACGTTTGGAATTTCAACAATTTTTATTTTATTGAATACAAACTTGTGTTTTAATTTGTGCATTGTGTTTGGTTATAAGTACCTACTTAAATGCGCTTAAAGCATATTTAAATAAACATAATATTGGAATTAAATTTTTTTGTAACATAATCACTGCGCAACCGTTTAATTATATACTAACTTGTTGTTTTTTTATTGTATTTAAGCAACTCCCATCTCTATTGTAAATAATGATTTTACATTTTCATTAAAATACTCGTATACTTACATTTAAACAGTTGTCTATTAACACGGCTAAATCCCCGCCCATTATATTTCGCCACAGACGGACAGCTGTCATTTTAGTACAATTTGATATTTATGACTTTTTAATGATTTCATTAATGTTGGGTTCGTTTTCTTAATATGGAAATAAAATCTTTTGTTGAAGATGTTCCATGAAAGAAGAAATGTTTTTACAACACAAAATCTACGTGTATGGAAGATTTTTTACTTAAGAAGACTTTCAATTTTAATAACACAGGCCCACAAAATATAATAAAACTCTAGACTTTTCTAAAGGTCTTTAACACGTTTAGACGAGATATTAATCTTAAAATGTAAATTATTATTTGTTATGATTGTAAATCAAAAATGTCTTTCAGTTTATTTATTTATAATAAAATATGAAAATTTATTTTTACTCTAATTCTAAAAATAATGCAGTCTTTTCTCTATACCAACGCACAATCCTCTATATGGCACATAGTTTTATTTTATCGTATTCTCAGTCGTTATTAAAAAGTGTTGTACCAACATTATTTTCTATATTTGCGACTGTACTACAATTCATTGCGGCAAAATTGTTTTGCATTAAAACTATTTAAGGCATCCGAAACTACTAATCTTATCCATCAGTGCACTTCCTGGATTTATTCAGGTTACTTATTTGTTCTCGGAGAAATCATCCGTTGAAGTTTCTTACATCGATATTTTCGTTTCAATATTTCTCGAATAAAATTATAACAGTTGTTCATAACGTTAATTCTTAAGCATGGTGAATCCTAATCTGAAAATAAATCCTAACCTAAAAATTCTAAATAAATGTGTTTTTAAACTCTTTCTTTTAACTCGTACTCTCTGTCTGTCTGTCGTGGGTCAACCCCATTCCCCCTTATCCAATTGATCTGAAACTTGGCCCATAGTCTTGTTGTGACTACAGATTAATTTTGGGGTAGTCACGCACAGTCACGCATAGCCACGCACAGTCACGGAATGATCTAAATGTAATTTCCCCTCATCCGATCAACCTGAAACTTGGTCGATGTACTTGCTATAAAGAAAGATTAATTTCGACATAGTCACGACAGTCAAGCACAGTCACGGAGTGATTTAACCCCATTTCCCCTCATCCAATCAATCTGAAACTTGGTCAATTTACTTACTGTAAAGAAATATTAACTTCGACACAGTCACGTACAGTCACTCATAGTCACGCACAGTCACGGAGTGATTTTAAACCCATTTCCCTTTATCCGATCGATCTGAAACTTGGTCGATAGACTTGCTATGAAAAAAGATTAACTTTGACATAGTCACGCACAGACACGCGTAGTCACGCACAGTCACGGAGAGATTAAAACCTCACTTCCCCTCATCCGATCGATCTGAAACTTTGTCCATAGACTTGTGACCAAAAATGAGATTCAAAACTCATATGCATAAGGAAGGAAAGAGTTTTAATAAAAACTTTGTTTTTATGGGTTAGATTACTATTTTAATTTTTAATGTTAGGAGCAATATGATGAAACAAGTCTGAGTTCAGACTCGGAGGCATCACGCTGAAGGCCTTAAGAAAAGTATACTCGAGTCCCATGTTCTAATATTTGTTTTTCCATAATTTTTTTTTTTATTTGGTTTTTACTTTCAGCCTTCTTTGCTTCTTCAAAAAGTTACAATTAAAATTTCAGTGAATCACGTGACTTACATAAATGGTTTAAGGTTCATTTATATATTAGGTAACATTTACCTTAAAGATTTTCTTTCATCCGTGGTATCCGTCTTAAAACTTAATAATGAAAAAAATATATACATATGGGGGATTTCATGTCAAGTGCATCAACTTTTGAAACCGATGTCTCCCGATCGGAATGAAATTTGCACCAAGGTTAGTCCTATTGGATAGTAGTTTAGACACAATTTTTCAACAAGATCTGTCCAGATCCTTTTAATCGTAAAGAGCTTTATTTACAACAATGGTGTCTTTGGTTACCCCCACTGAAATTTTTCGGCAAACATTTTCGTAGAATATTTTAATCCTTAAATGTCCTTTTTTAAAGGATATTTTTGGATTTTCTCGAAAAAGGGTCAAATTGACCCATAAAGAGACCAGTTAGAGGGTTAAGATCTTCCACAAAAATAATCCTCATACAATTCCACAATACAACTCTGACCATAAGAATTCTCTCAGACATTAACTTACAGCATTTTTTCATAAAGTATAATGCTCCCTTCGACCAAAAAATGAAAACTTTGACCCACTGTAAAAAAATACTCAGACGTGCTGGACCATAAGTTTGTTCTACAAAAATGATCTACTCAACATACCCTTTCAGAATTATGGGGTCGCTATTCTGTTCCATTCAAAAAGTCTTAATTTGTTGGACAGTGTAATTAAATTAATGTATAATAATAATAATATTAAAAATAAAAAGATAAATAATTTATTAAAATTTAATCTTAATTGCATTAGATCCATTTATATCATAATTATTTTTATACTTAATTTATTGTAGCTGATGAAGTATTTAAGTCTTGTAAATTTTTAAATACCCAGTCTTTCATCCAGCTTTTTTGTCGCCTTTATTTACTGCGTTTTTTTGTCAATCCTTTCTTGGCGATACTAGGTTCAGCTGTTGATTTCGCTGCTGGTTTATTGGTTGTCTTTGGAAAGAAATCGCATTGAATAGAGACAGAAAACTTTTTCAACTTGAGACTTCCATCGACAAGCTGTATAAAAGCATGGTATTGAGCGGTGACATCGATTGTTACCGCAGCATCGAATCTACTCTTCAGTGTTTTCAATGTTTCCTGATGATCCTCTTTGCTACTAAAAACTATTTTAGTTTCTTTACAATAACTCTTTGCCCAATGGAATAAAGCAGTCGCATCTAAGATGCGATCTTGATGAGAGCACTGGAGGCTATACTTCGCTGCATTTCTTTTAAGGTTTGCTCCAATACCATCACATGCTCCTTTACCATGAGCAGTAGGATGAAAATGCCACTCAGCTGGCATTCCAAAATCTTTTTCATGGGCCATAAGATTTGCCAAGCTACCTTTGTTTTTAAAATGTTGACGAGCTCCGTCCGAAACGTAGTATACCTTCTTTACTGTAAATTTAGATTTTAGAAATTTTAGTATTCTCTTCTGGTACTCATAAACTGCAACGGTATCATGTTTTAAATCGTCGGATATGATTGCCATACTTTTGTGTTCCAGTTTTTCATCTTTCATGTAGTAAATAACTACTGTGAATATAGTTGCTTGGTCGTTATTGAAGTGGAATGCTTGTATGGCATCCTGAAGAACATATTTATAGTTTTCTGCGAAATCATATGAAATAACGAATTCACCAGACTTCAAATGTATCTTCAAATCCTTGAAGAATGACCATTGCTCTTTGACTAAAAAGTCATGGTTTCTCAAGTTTAGCAATCCTGTACACATTTCTTCCACAAAATCATCCATATTTAAAATGATTGTTTTCAATGTGCATCTGTCAGTCTGAATCCAAGAATCAAATTTGACCTCCTCTATATATTCTCGATCTAAAGAGTTGATTAAATTTTCTTTGATGTGATGGGTAATTGGTACATTCACCTAAGTGGCAAGAAGTTGTTGCATTAGGACACATAGTCAATTTAAGGCAATTGCGGTAATCGTGTAAATCTTCAACATCAGTTTAACATTTTCATGGTAAATGCAAACGCATACTGTATGAGTTCCGCTGCTTCCCGCCAAAACGCAATGTTTTGGCCTCATTTGGGTAAATTTTGTGAAGCCACTTTTTACATCCTCGTGTTCAGATTGAAATGTTGCAAATAACTCTTTCAGGTTACAGATAACCATTCTCTTCTGTTATGTTATGAAGGTATGTTACACACCTTCGGAAAGGTTAATTTGTCTAGTTTCTCAGTATAAGTTTTATTTGTAATGTTTTAGACACAAATGGGAAAAAATTCAAAATAGTGCATTTGTGAAAAATTGAAAAACCGTTGTCTTGAGTTACAAAACATTTATTTTGATAGATATCCCACTCCATCCCACTAAGCGACCAAAAAGCTCTTAAAGGAAAAATCCTAAGCTTTCTTATGAAAAAAAAAAAAAAAATGCCCTTTTTGAAAAAAGGCAAAAAATGCTTTAATTTAGGAAAAAAAAAGTCTACAATTTTTTTTTTTTTTTTAACTATTTTTTTCCGAAATATTGAAGAAATAGCTATCTAAACTCTTTGGGAGAAAATTTTCTAAGAACAATAGGTAATAAGTTACATGGATGAGAAAAACACCTGTTTGGCCAAAATGTCAAATTTTGATCCCCTCTAACTCAGAGAGATCTGGATCGATCTTGTTGAAAAATTGTGTCTAAACTACTATCCAATAGGACTAACCTTGGTGCAAATTTCATTCCGATCGGAAGACATCGGTTTCAAAAGTTGATGCACTTGACATGAAATCCCCCATATATATATATATACTATTATAGATATATACACTGTTGGAAAAAATAATAGAAACGACATAGCAACATGTTTCTTATGCTATGTTCACACGGACAGCAAGATTCGCGGTTCGCTCTCTCATTCACGGTTCGCGCCCGAATCATGTTTGAATCTACATGATTCGTCATACAAAATTTTGAGAGCGAATCTACTTGGTTCAAAATGAACCTAGTTGTGAACCTAGAAACATTGAGTGTTATCTCCAAGTTTGATAAGAAATTATCGCTAGTTTATCTGAACTAGCTGTCAAAAATATATAAACAAAGAAAAAACAAAAAATTAATTTGTGGAATAAAATAAATAGAAACATTAAACAAATAAAAAGTATATATTTACATATATATTCAAATAAAAATGAAATAGTAAAAAGTAAAGTGTAGAAGGATGTCTTCAAATATTTGCACAAAAAATGCAAACGTCAAAATGAAACAAGAACACTCGACAGAACACCAAGGTTCCAATCATGATTCAAAAAGCGAATCAAGTGGTTCATTTTGCCGTCTGAACATGCTATTAGGAGTAACAGTAAATGTTAATATACAACAATATGGGTAAGTGTAAACAAAATAATACGAGTAACAGGACTTTGTTTTTGTTTAACATTTGCACTTATTTATCCAAAAATATCACTTTTATCGTTCGTTGATCGCGAAAAGACGGTATTGCGATTGGAAAAAAATAGAAACGCAATACATATTGTTCGAAATTTTTAAATTTTATATTATTTTAATAGTTAACTAGCTGATGCCAGCCCTCTAAATTCGAGCGCATATTCTAGGAAATTTTATTTTTTCATTAAATAAAGACCCTAAAAGTATGCTAATCAATTATAGCCAATTCACAAATCAACACAAGAAAAACTCATTTTTATTACAAACACATTAACAAATTTAATAAACACACACATAGCATTGTATAATTTTATGTATGTGTTAGTAGCAACTTTAAATGCAATTTACTCAAAACAAAGGAAAAAATTTAAAAATCTGTAAATCTGTAAATCGGCTAAAAAGAAATACCTTTCCAATAATATACATTTGTTTAAAATCGGGATAAAACGGTAGAACAAAACATCGGTCACAAGAAATCGCCTAGCCTATTAATATTATAGATTCAGGTAAGTTTCAACAAATAAAATATTTTCAATAAGAAATTATAGCAATATGTGCATTTACATAATATTTTTATGTGATTTTGAACAGAATGGGTCGTGGTGTACATTGAACAGTTGCAGAGAGGACAGCGATGGAAAAGTTGAGGGCAGAAGGCAAGGCCATGTTCGCAATTGCAGAAATAATGGAATGCTCCAAAAAAAAGTTTTCTCTGCATTGAACATTGTTCCAAAAAAGGAAACCAGAGGCAGAAAGCGTGCAACAAGCGATAGGTGGGACAAAAATCTTATACAACTCTCAAAAAAATACAGTTTTTCTCATCGACGAACCAAAAAAATGAGATGGAAGCACCAGTGAGTAGCAGAACAGTGCGAAATAGTTTTTTGGAGCAAGGATTGACCGCACGCAGTGTCAGAAAAGTACCCTTACTGACCAAAAAAAAATATCAAAAAACAGCTGGACTTTGCTCATAAGCATTTATTACGGGAAAACTGGGCAAACGTGCTGTGGTCAGATGAAACTAAAATAAATTTGTTTGGATCTGATGGGAAACATTATTTAAGGCATCCAGACAATACGGCATATGATCCTAAATACACCAAGAAGACAGTGAAACACGGTGGTGGATCCATCATGATAATGGGGGCGTTTCTCTTCTTCTGGTGTTGGTCCAATATATTGGATGAAGAACAAAATGTGCGCCCCGGACTATGTCAACATATTGCAAAGCATAATGCTTCCATTTGCTGAGGAAAAGATGCCTTGAGATGGGAGTTTCAGCAGGACAATGACCCGAAGCACTCTTCCAAATTGGCAAAGGACTGGTTTGCAGTCAAAAAGGTACCTCATATGGAATGGCCTTCGCAGTCACCGGACCTTAACCGTAGAACACCTCTGGGGATGCTCAAGAGGAAAATAGGGGTCTTCAGTCCGAAAAATAAGGATGAATTTTGGGAAAAATCCAGGAAGAGTGATTTTTCCAATAACAAGGATATCGGTAAAAAATTGGTAGATTCCATGAACCGCAGATGCAATGACGTTATGAAAAAAAAACAAAATATTAAAATAAAATAGTTTATTAACATAAATAAAAAAGTTGCACCTCCTCCTTTAACGCGTTTCTATTATTTTTTCCAGTAATGACTTTCTACATTGTTAGTAATATAATTTTTTATAATATTAATGAAGAGGGTGATGACTAATTTTTTTTTTTTTTGTATGGCTTAAAAACATAACTGCATATAATTTTTTTTTTTTTTTTTTTTTTTTTTTTTGAAGTAAGACTTGACTAATAATCTTAAAAATATGGAAAAAAAAAAGCTCTCGTTTCTATTATTTTTTCCAACTCTGTATATATACCATATACAAAAATGGATTTTCGAAATTAAATCCGGCAACACTTAACGAGTGGCTTTGAATTTAGAATATCATGTGGCAATTTTAGATTATTTTAGCGATTTTTCATTTTGACGATTTTAGATATTGCCGATTTTTTTTTTTTTTTTTTTTTTTTTTTTTTTGAAGATTGTTGTGTTTGGCAATTTTTATTTTTGGCGATTTTTCATTTGGCGATTTTTGAATTTAGCGATTTCGCTAATATTTTTCACGACATCTCACATTGGTAAATTATTTACTTGTCAATAGTTTCACGACTTTCGCTCTCATAGTACTTTAAAGTTTTTTGTATGGGAGTTGCCAATCCTACTAATCTTATCCCACCCGTTTTTCATCTGACTACACACAATATATAATGGCCTCGTACAAAGTGCAAAGCTTTTGCTTTTATGGTATGTGCGGTGTCAGCCCACTGCTGCCATCACGCCCATTTTTGTTCTACTAATAGCGTGTATAACTTATGGTCTCACGCATAATCCAAAGGCCCTCACTATTACAGTACTTCAGATATATGACAAATAATATTTACTTGTGTGACATGTGCCACGCCTATTACTCACATTAATAACAGATGACCTCACTCTTCCTGGAGGTGCCACACCAACTTCTCATTTTCGGCATGGCTACTAACATCACACAAATTCACAAAGCTCTCCCTGCAATAGTACTCATAGGTATGATATTACAAATTCACTTTGTATTGAAGGTGCCACGCCCACTAAAATATCAAAAAAATTTATAGCTATAGTTCATTCCAGAGTCTGTGAAAATTTCAGAAAGATCGGACCAATAGTTCAGCCTCCTATAAGATACATAATTTCGCTCCCAAAAATTTTTACGATATATCACTTTCCAAATTTTATATCTCTATATATCAAAGAGAGACATGTAACTCGACTACCGGTTCAGTTTTAAACCTTCTAATCAGTTTTAAACCTGCTTCTTTTAGTGAAAAATCATTAGTAATAAAAAAAATAATAATTATTGACTAAAAAACTTGTCAAAAAGGAAATGAAAACAAAAACAAATAAAATTTTAAGATAATTATTTATCTTTTCAGATATTTTGTAAAGTCGTTTTTCAAACAGTCACCATTTAATATGTAAATTATTAGTGTTTTCCATATGCTCTGGTAGAGAAGAAGTAAAAATATATTTTTCAAAAATTCACTCTATGAATATTTTAATTAGACCGGTTTCAAGCCTGAAGCCAGAAATTATCGAAATCAATGATTGTACCAACTGTTATGTTGTAATTGGTTAGATTATTTCTATAGAATGGCCATGAGATTTGAACCTGCGTCTAATTCACATAAACGTTCATTTAATATTTAGAAGAAACCAAAACTAGTCAACATACAAAACAGAACAATTAATGAAAGATAGAACAATAGATAGAACAAGATTTTTCTAATCCGGGTTTTGCTCGTATCTCGACGTAATAGATCATATTTTTTATTACAAATTGTGGCCTTTATAGTATTTCAAAGACAAAATTTTGATTCATCATCATCATTGATTAATATTTTATGTGTTGTTGTAATTCCAACCATTTTTGTTTTTTTTACATGCGGTTATTGTAATTGTTGCTGAGGTCGTTGCAGTTGTAGGAATCTACTAATATAGTTAAGTTCGTCGCTGACTTATTGACTGACTCTGCAACACGCCTGTAGAAAATATCGATAGCAAAACTGTAGTGCTTCACTATTGACTTTGTCAACAGTACTAGTGACCAATTATACCCCAGACAATGCTCTCTGCTGTAGATATTTAACATGTCTTTATCATTGAGAATCTACTAGTACCTTTTGGATTATTGACTAGGTGGTTCTTCTGGAACCACATGGCGACATTGAAACCAGAGAATTCTAGTCTACATTTTTGGTACTTTTTATTAGATTTTCACACTATAAATTTTGGGATGAATACAGGTTCAAACAGGTGCATTTATTTGTTCTAAAACTAGATGCTTTATTAAAAAAGAAATTAATATTATTTTCATAAAAGTGAAAAAAGCTACAAGTTGTTCGTTACAGTTTCGTCCTAGTTTTTCAAAACGTCTCCAACTTTTCTTACCTGAATTTCAATTCCAATGTAGCAATAACTTTCGGGGAAAACTTTTCTGATTGAAACTTTATGCTTTTTGCCCAACAATGCTGTGGCTGGTAGCGGAACCTTCAGGCCTTCCATTTCTCTACTTATCAACGACAAAGTAACCAGTGTAGACGCTTCGTTGACAGTATGCCACCTAAAAGTCCCCCAAAATAATCGACAAAATTGTTAACTTGGACACACCAGACTCCAGGCTTCCTACAGCGACTCTATACGTGATATCTTCTTACATTCTAATAAAAAAGTACCTTTTCTATAAAAACACTTTTCCTCACAGAAGTACCTTTTCTTAAAAAATACATTTTCCTAAAAAAAGTTTTTGTTTTAATAAAAGTACCTTTTCTTATAAAAGTATCGTTTCTTAAAAACACTAATTTTAAAAAAATCCGTTTTGGAAAAAATACATATTCTCAAAAAAAGCACCTTTTCACAAAAGACTAAATTTTCTAAAAGTAACTTTTCTTAAAAGAGTACGTTTTCTTAAAAATGTACCTTATCATAAAAAAGATCCTTTTCTTGCAAAATATGCCTTTTTTAAAAATACATTTTCTCAAAAAAGGACATTTTATTTCAAAACTAAATTTTCCTAAAAAAAAGTTTATTTTCTTAAAAAATTAAATTTTCGTAAAAAAGTTTATTTTTATTTTAAAAATAAATTTTCTCAAATACGTACGTTCTCTTAAAAAACTACATTTTCTCAAAAAAAAAACAAAATACCTCTTCTTAAAACAAACGTATATTTTCTTAAGAAAGTACCTTTTCTAAAAATTAAATTATCTTACAAAAGTACAATGTCTTAAAAAATTATCTTTTCTTAAAAAAGTACCTTTTCTTAAGAAAGTACCTTTTCTTAAGAAAGTACCTTTTCTTAAAAAAGCACATTTTTTAAAAAGTATCTCTTCTTAAAAAAGCATATTTTTTAAAAAGTAAATATTTTAAATCGTACATTTTACAATAGGATATTTTCTTAAAAAAATCCCTTTTCTTAAAAAAGTACCTTTGATTAATAAATACTTTTTCTTAAAAACGTACCTTTACTTTAAAAAGTCAATTTCTTAAAAAAGTATCATTCCTAACATCCTACATTTCTTAAAAAGTACCCTTTTTAGAAAAGTTCATTTTCTTTAAAAGTAATTTTTCTTAAAAAAGTTAATTTTCTTAAAAAAGAACCTCTACTTAAAAGAGTAATTTTTCTTAAAAAAGTTCCCTTTCTTAAAAAAGTATCTTTATTCGAAAAACAACCTTTTTGTTAAAGTTCATCTTAGAACAGTACTGTTACTTCAAAAAGTACTCTTTCTCAAAAAAGTACCCTTTCTTAAAGAAATACTTTTTGTCAAAAAGTACCCTTTCTTAAAAAAGTACATTTTCTTTAAAAGTACCTTTTCTTAAAAAGTATATTTTCTTAAAGAAGTACGTTTTCTTATAGAAGTACGTTTTCTTAAAAATTACCTTTTCCTAGTAAAGTACCTTTACTTAAATAACAACCTTTTCTTAAAAAAGTACATTTAATAAAAAAAAGTATTTTCTTAGCAAAGTACTTTTTCTTAAAGAGGTACAGTTTTTTACGTATTTTTTTTTCTTAGAGAAGTACCTTATCTTAAAAAATACCTTTTTCTTAAAAAGTACCTGTACTTAAAAAGAACCTCTTCTTAAAAAGTACATTTCTTCAAAAAAGTACATTTTGTTAGAAAAGTAATTTTCCTTTAAAAAAGAACTTTTCGTAGAAAAGCACTTTTTCCTAGAAAAGCACTTTTTTCAAAATAGTACATTTTCTTTAAAAAAATTCCTTTTCTTAAAGAAGTACCTTTGTAAATAAATTATTTTTCTTAAAAAACTTCCTTTACTTAAAAAAAGTATCATTCCTAAAACAGTACATTTTTTAAAAAGTACCGTTTTTAGGAAAGTACATTTTCTTAGAAAAGTAATTTTTCTTAAAAGTGTTTTTTCTTAAAAAAGAACTTCTACTTAAAAGAGGAATTTTTCTTAAAAAAGTTCCCTTTCTTAAAAAAGTATCTTTAGTTGAAAAACAACCTTTTTTTGTTAAAGTACATCTTAGAACAGTATTGTTACTTAAAAAAGTACTTTTTTTCAAAAAAGTACCCTTTCTTAAAAAAAAATACTTTATCCCAAAAAAAGTACCCTTCCTTAAAAAAGTATTTTTTTTTTATAAAGTACTTTTTCTTAAAAAGTATATTTTCTTAAAAAGTATATTTTCTTAAAAAAGTATCTTTTCTTAAAAAATTACCCTTTCCCAGAGGAGTACCTTTACTTAAAAAACAACCTTTTCTTCAAAAAGTACATAAAATAAAAACGTCTTTCTTAGACAAGAACTTTTTCTTAAAGAAATACAGTTTTTTAAAGTACTTTTTCTTAAAGTAGTACCTTTTTTTAAAAAATACCTTTTTCTTAAAAAGTACCTGTACTTAAAAAGAACCTCTTCTTAAAAGTACATTTTTTCAAAAAGTAGCTTTTCTTAAAAAATTAAATTTCTTAAAAAGTATTTTGTCTTACAAAAATTCGATTCGTCGAAAAGTTCCTTTTCTTAAAACAGTACCTTTTTTTAAAAAAGTAAATTTTCTTATAAAAGTAACCTTTGTTTAAAAAAATTCAATTCTTAAAAAAGTACGTTTTCTTAGCAAAGTACTTTTTCTTTAAAAAATTCTCTTTAATAAAAAGCTTCCTTTTTTAAAAAATCACATTTTCTTTACATGGGAACTTTTCTTAGAAAAGCACTTTTCCTAGAAAAGGCACTTTTTTAAAATACTACATTTTCTTACAAAAATTCCTTTTCTTAAAGAAGAACCTTTGAATAATAAATACTTTTTCTTAAAAAACTACCTTTACTTTAAAAGTGCCATTCCTAAAAAAGTACATTTCTTAAAAAGTACCCTTATTATAAAAGCACTCTTTCTTCAAAAAATAAATTTTCTTGAAAAAGTACCATTCCTTAAAAAAGAACCTCTACTTTAAAAAGTAATTTTTCTTTAAAAAGTACCCTTTCTTAAAAAGTATCTTTAGCTGAAACGCAACCTTTTTGTTAAAGTACATTTTTGTCAAAAAGGTATCCTTCCTTAAAAAAGTATTTTTTCTTATAAAGTACTTTTTCTTAAAAAGTATATTTTCTGAAAAAATTACCCTTTCCCAGAAAAGTACCTTTACTTAAAAAACAACCTTTTCTTAAAAAAGTACCTTATCTTTTCTTAGAAAAGGACTTTTTCTTAAAGAAATATAGTTTTTTAAAGTACTTTTTCTTAAAGAAGTACCTTTTTTTAAAAAATACCTTTTCCTTAAAAGTGCCTGTACTTAAAAAGTACCCCTTCTTAAAAATTACATATCTACAAAAAGATTTTCTTGAATAAGTAAATTTCTTAAAAAAAAGTACCTTTTTTTAAAAAACTACAATTCGTCAAAAAGTGCCTTTCTTGAAACAGTATTTAAAAAAAAAAATTTTTTTTTTCTTAAAAAAGTAGCCTTTATATAAAAAAAATGCAATTCTTAACCAAGTACATTTTCTTAGAAAACTACCTTTTTTAAAAAATCACCTTTTCTTTAAAAAGGAACTTTTCTTAGAAAATCACTTTTTCCTAGAAAAGCACTTTTATCAAAATAGTACATTTTCTTAAAGAGTTCCTCTACTTAAAAAAGTACTTTTTTAAAGAACCTTTCTTTAATAAGTAAATTTCCCAAAAAGTCCTTTTTTAAAAACAACTTTATCTTTAAAAAAAAGTTATCACTGGTATCGAAGATTCGGCACAGCCGATTTGAACACTCTGAATTGTTCTAATTTGGTTTATTTGGAAATATTATATCAATTAATCAGTTTTTGTAATTTTAGACACAAAATCAAGAAAGTATGTATGTATACCTTAAACATTTTTAGAATTTATATGACTATAAAATTTGCGCGAATTAATACTTCATTCGAAAATGATCGTGCCTGCAACTATTAAGGGCATTTGAGGAATTTTGTACTTTAATTTTAACTAGCAGATTCCAGCACTCGAAATTCGAGTGCAAATTCTAGAAAATTTTATTTTTTAATTATATAAAGACCCTAAAGGTGTGCAAAAAACAAGTAAGAAAATTATAGTCGGTGTATACCGACTATACGATACCCTATACCATGCGTTTAGACCAAGGTTCAGAAAATACACACATGAAACACACAATGTTCTGTTCAAAAGCGGCCAACACATATCTTTATTTTCATATCAATTATGTGCGTTTCTAAATTTTCTACGGTGCCCAACACAACCATGACTGTGTTCGTTTTAATATTTCGTTATTTACACGAACATTTTTGTATCACATACTTTTTGTTTCAATCACACATAAAGCACACATTTTTGAGTGTTGCTTTATTTGAAGTTCTTGTTTTGCTACGTGTAGTGAAAAAAAACACAGAACATGTACAATAAACAGGTTCGAGTTCAGTTATATTTTAAGTCGTGTTGTGGCTTGTGTAGTAAGAAAAAACACAACATGTACAATAAACAGGTTCGAGTTCAGTTATATTTTAAGTCGTGTTTATATTTTAAGTCGTGTTTAAAATATAACTGAACTCGAACCTGTTTATTGTACATGTTGTGTTTTTTCTTACTACACGAGCCACAACACGACTTAAAATATAACTGAACTCGAACCTGTTTATTGTACATGTTCTGTGTTTTTTTTCACTACACGTAGCAGAACATGAACTTCAAATAAAGCAACACTCAAAAATGTGTGCTTTATGTGTGTTTGAAACAAAAAGTATGTGATACAAAAATGTTCGTGTAAATAACGAAATATTAAAACGAACACAGTCATGGTTGTGTTGGGCACCGTAGAAAATTTAGAAACGCACATAATTGATATGAAAATAAAAATATGTGTGTGTTGGTCTAAGTTATGTTTGTTTACATATATGTACGAGTTTTTTATTCAGTGTGTGTTTTTTTCTGAACTCTGGTTTAGACACCCTATCTATTAGGCCCAACTAATTGGATATAGAAAATAAGCATAAACCAAATTTGAGTGGCATTTTTATTAATTTTTTTGGCTGCAGATATGAAAAAGTTCATATCGGATGATATGTCTATATGGGGACTAGGTCCAAAAATGGACCGATCCTGACAATGGTTGGTAAAGTCTCTTGTATTTTGCGAATATATATATAATCAAAATTTGAGATGAATCAGTGCAATATATTTGTTTTTTGATAGATTTAAGTGAAGATCGGGAAGCAGCTCTATATGGGGCCTATGACCAAGAGTTGTCCCATAGGGACCGTTTTTGGACTATTCATAAATGGATGTAATAAACACATACAAACCCAATTTGACCAAGATCTATACGACAATTTGGATCTTATGGCAATTTATGTCGATTTTATAGGGGTCATTTGTATGGGGGGCTACTTCTGAACATGGACCGATTCTCACCAATTTCAATAGCGTTCATCCCATGAAAGCTTATATACCAAATTTCATCAAAATATATTCATATTTGCGACCCTCAGTTTTATTACAAGGTTTACATGGACACACAGACGGACGGACGGACGGACGGACATAGTTAAATCGATTCAAAAAGTGATTCTGATTCGATCGGTATAATAAAAGATGGGTCTAGGTCAAATATTTTTGGTTGTTACAAACAGCAACACAAAGTCATTATACCCAAACCTCATAGTGGTATAGGGTATAACAAACTCATTTTTATTACAAACACATTAACAAATTTAATAAACACACACATAGCATTGTATAATTTTATGTATGTGTTTTAGTAGCAACTTTAAATGCAAATTACTCAAAATAAAGGAAAAAATTTAAAAATTTATAAATCTGTAAAATGGCTAAAAAGAAATACCTTTCAAATAATATACGTTTGGTTAAAGTTGGGATAACATCGATCACAAGAAATCGCCTAGCCTATTAATATTTATTTTAATGTTCTCATATGCTGATGAATTTGTCCATTGTAGCGTTACAAAATTCTCCTAAAACCACAAATTTAAAAATTAACAAAAAAAAAAATACCAATTATAAAATTAACAAGATTTTAATGACAAATGAGATATTAAATATATTGAAAAAAAAATTTAATTTGTTGACCCATTATAAGACAAACCTGGCAGACTTTGACGACCTTCGCTTTGAATTTTTAGAGAAAACTTAAATTCTTCACGCTTTAATTTTTGTAACAAATTAAATTATTTTGCATAAAATAAAATTAATTAAACTGAAAACAACTAATTAACTAGTAGGTATAGCTAACCATTTAAACAGACTTTAGTATGTATGATGTACAATGCACGCATTGTACGATTATTTTCAAAATTCGTTAATAGAATTTAAAGTTAAAAGATGATTTCATTATTTGTATCATATATCTGTTAATCATATAGCCGCAAAAAAAAAACAATATTTCATCGTATATACACACATATAAATAAGGAGTTACCGGAAGATTGTTAAGAATGTTCTAATATTAAATGCCTGTCTGTAAATTGTATAAATATAAAGATATTTAGCAAGATATGAGTTTGGTATATTAAACTTGTATTAAGAATGCTAGATCTGCCAAAATTTACTTATTAAAAATCAATTTTTCATTTTTCGTATTTAACAATAACAATGGCCAATTAATTAAAACTTAAAAAAAAAACTATAATACAATGTTAAATCTGCGTTAAAATTTATAGCGTGTGAAATTGTATTAAGATACATATAATTTGAACGTAAACAGAAAATAAGCAAAGGAGAGTTAAAAACAACAATTAATTTAAAATAACTTTAAATAAAACCAATGATTATATTAATAATAAAATATGTTAGATTTAAAATACAAAACATGATAACAATTTTTTAAAAATGTTTAAAATGCACTGAAAGAATTTTTCAGTAGCATTCAATGAAACTTTCATTGAATTTAGGTTTTGTTTTGCATACGTTTTATGATATCTATAATATTAATAGGCTAGGCGATTTCTTGTGACCGATGTTTTGTTCTACCGTTTTATCGTATATTATTTGAAAGGTATTTCTTTTTAGCCGATTTGCAGATTTACAGATTATTAAATTTTTTCCTTTGTTTTTAATAATTTGCATTTAAAGTTGCTACTAACACATACATAAAATTATACAATGCTATGTGTGTGTTTATTAAATTTGTAATGTGTTTGTAATAAAATTGAAATATACATGATACAGTATTTTACAAACATACATATTACAACGATCGACTCAGAATCACTTTCTGAGTTGATTTAGCAATGTCCGTCTGTCCATCTGTCCGTCCGTCTGTGTGTCCATGTAAACCTTGTAATAAAAATACAGGTCGCAAATATCAATATATTCGATTAAATTTGCTATATAAGCTTCTATCGGCCATGGGATAAAAGCTATTGAAATTCGCTCATGTTCGGACTTAGTCCCCATATAAATAACCCCTATGAGATCGACTTAAATTGCCATGACATCCCAATTATCATATAGAATCCGGTAAAATTAGGTTTGTATATGTTTCTTACATCCATTTATCAGAAATAAACCAAAAATAAACCCTATAGGACAATTCTTAGTCATATCCCCCATATAAAGGTGATTCCCGATCTTCACTTAAATCTACCAAAAAACAATTTTGCACAGATTTTTCTCAAATTTGATTTGTATATGTTTTTGCAAAAAATAAGTCACCTTACCAAATATGGACAAGGAGCGGTACATGTTTCGACCTAGACCGCATATGTGAACTTTTTCATATCCAAAGGCAACAATATTAACTAGCAGATCCCAGCCCTCGAAATTCGAGTGCAAGATCTTGGAAATTTTATTTGCTCATTTAATAAGAACCCTAAAGGTATGCAATCAATTTTAGCAAATCCACAATTCAACACTTTTTAAATCTATAATATTAATAAGCAAGGCGATTTCATGTGACCGATGTAAGTTTTACAGTTTTATCCCGATTTTGACAAAAAATTTATCATTTAAAAATTATTTCGTTTTAGCTGTTACACAGATTTACAGATTATCATCGTCTGGAATATTTTTTGGAGTTACGATCGTTTCTTCATTTAAAATTAGTTGAACTGTGAAGCATACCTTTAGGGTCTTTATTAAATGAAGAAATAAAATTTCCTAGAATTTACACTCGAATTTCGAGTGCTGGAATCTGCTTGTATCGATTATTGTCGTTATTGGTTAATTTCAATTCAACACAATTATTATTGTGAATGAAGAAAACAAACTCACAAACACATTCACAAATTTAATAAACACACACATAGCATTGTATAACTTTATGTATGTGTTAGTAGCAACCTTAAATGCATTTTACTCAAACTAAAGGAAAAATTAAAAATCTCTAAAGCTGGTGATCAGCTAAAAAGAAATACCTTTCAAATAAGATACGTTTGGTCAAAATCGGAAGAAAACTGTGGAACAAATCATCGGTCACAAGAAATCGCCTTACCTATTAATATTTTAGATAACAATGCCACTTAAATTTAGTTTATGCTTATTTTCTATATCTAATTAGTTGGACCTAGGAGATAGGTCTCTAAACGCATCCTATAGTGGGTCTATATTGACTATAATTTTGTGACTTGTTATTAATTACTAAAACAAGGAATTCTTCTTCTATTTGACCGGGTGCGGCCCGTTATGTTTTTTTGCGCGGTACGTTGCATGGAAAAATTTTTCAGAATCTATAACAAAATATAAGTATTACAAAATCTACTAAAAATGACTAAAATGTTTAATATTAACAAGTAAGAAAATTATAGTCGGTCTAGACCGACTATACGATACCCATAACATCCGTTTACAGATACTATCTCTTAGGCCCAATTAATTGGATATAGGAAATAAGAATAAACCAAATTTGAGTGACATCTATAATATTAATAGGGCAAGTGATTTCTTGTTACCGATGTTTTGTTCTACCGTTTTATTCCGAATGGGACCAAATGTATTTCTTTTTAGCTGATCACCAGATTTACAGATTTTTTTAATTTTTTCCTTTATTGTGAGTAAATTGCATTTAAAATTGCTGTGTGTATTAAATTTGTTATTAGATTTGTTAACGAGTTTGTTATCTTCATTCACAATAATAATAAACCAAAAAAGTGTTGGTTTGTGAATTGGCTAAGTTGAGAAATAAAATTGCCTAGATATTGCACTCGAATTTCAACCGCTGGAATCTGCTAGTTGTTATTAATATTGTTGCCTATGGATATGAAAAATTTCATATCGGATGCTATATTTATATTGGGAATAGGTCGAAAAATGGCTCGATCCTGACTATATTTGGTAAGGTCACTTATATTTTGCAAAAAATATACGAACCAAATTTGAGAAAAATCTGTGCAATATTTCTGTTTTTTTTTTTTTTTTTGATAGATTTAAGTGAAGATCGGGAAGCAGCTTTATATGGGGGCTATGACTAAGATTTGTTCTATAGGATCGTGCCATAGCCAAACTTCATCAAAATATGTTCATATATGCACCCTGTAGTTTGATTACACAGTTTACATGGACACACAGACAAACGGACGGACGGACGGACATCGTTAAATCGACTCGGAAAGCGATTCTGGACAAATATTTTTGGTAGTTACAAACATCAGCATTAAATCATTATACCCTGGCCACATACTGGTTAGGGTATAAGAACATTTGGAATACACTGTTGATACATCAGTAAAAATTATATGGTCTAGAATTGTCCATGAAATATGTCATGGATGTGACAATAAAAACAGTTAATCACAGATCGAGCACTTGCACTTCCGCATTGCAATTTCAAAGCATATATTAACGAATACGGTTGGCTATCTTTCTAATGTTGAAATACGGGTGGAACTTAAATTTTTGTGGATGGAGAGAGAACTTCCTTCAGTTTAAAATTTTAATAATGTATTTTAGTGTTTTTAACCGAAAAAATTCATCAGTTGAACAAGGAGTTACAAGTTAATTTTATCAAACTAATTTTATTTGAATCCTCTCTTATCTATATCTGTTTTCTTCTTCACTATCACACAGTATAGTATATATAGCAGGGATGGCCAATTTAAATTTTAAATTTGAAATGAAAGACATTGTTGCATACATTATTGCACTGAAGGATACAACTAAAGGTTCAGACATAAAAAACGCCCTTGATGCTGTACTTGAAAAACTTTCTGTACCGGTTGAAAAGCTAGTCAGCGTTGCAACTGATGGGGCCCAGCTATCAGGGGTGATACTAAAGGGCTTTTGGGGCTTTTAAATGCTGGTAGCCAAATATTTTAAATGTGATCATATTATGGACGTAGTTTTAAAAATCGTCAACTACATACGATCAAGTGCCAAAACTCATCGACAATACAAGAAATAGAAAATGATAATGTGTCAAGGTTTTTTTAGTAAGGTGGCTCTCAGTAAGCAATATTTGAACAAAATTCTTTAATTTAATGGAACCAATCAAACAATTTGTCAATGAAAAAGGGAAAATTTTCCCGGCACTTGAACATACAATGGTGGCTTGTTATGGCTTTTTTCACAGATATTTTTGAGCGCCTACCATGAATCAATTTATCTCTGTAAGGACATCAGTAAAACTTTACAGACTTTACCCGGATTCGACATAACAGTTACATATTATGTATGCAAGCTCCACATACTAGCAGAAGATTTAACCGATAGATTCCGTGATTTAACAGCACTGAAGCCATCATTTATAGTTTTGGAAAATTCTTCCCTTGTTGACAATGTGAAGAATGGTTATCCTGTATTACCTCCAATTGCTTCGGATATAGCAGCTGTACGATTAGAGCTTCTGGAACTCCAAGAAGATGAATGGTTGAAGCAAGTAAAACAGAATAATTTTTCAACTATTGACTTTTGGAAACAGGTTCTGGAACAGAAATATCTTAAAACCAAAGATGGTAAACTCAGACTAATATTTATTTTCGGTACTTCGTATTCTTGCGAGGTGTTGTATTCAACACTTAAATTTGTTAAAAATAAGTATCGGTCTGTTTTAACTGACAAGCATATAACTGTGCTGGTGCGAATTGCCACAACAGGTCATCGACCAAACTTTAAGCAAGAAAATTTATTTTCTAAACATTTTCTATTTATGTAATATTTTCTATTATTTTCTTATTATTTTTTTATGTTTTGTCTAAATTTGTAACAAGAAATGAAAAAAAAAATTTTTTTTTTTTATAAAAACATTTTTCTTGTTGGATTATTAAATGTTGTACATAAGAGCCACTCTAATCGACTAGAAGAGCCACATGCTGCTCGCGAGCCGCGTTGTGGTCACCTCTGGTATATATTATAATATTAATTGCACTGTCGTCACATATGGCAACTCTAACGAAAATGAGAATAGTGGAAATTAGAATTGTAAATGCATTACTAAAAATTTAAAACAAATTAAGCAAAATATGACAAAACGTTTGAGATAGAGACGTTTCAACTGTTCCAGAAGCTTTTTAGAAAAACAAGTAAGAAAATTATGGTCGGTCTAGACCGACTATACGATACCCTATACCACGGTTTAGAGACCCTGTCTCTTCGGTCCAACTAATTGGATATAGAAAATAAGTATAAATCAAATTATTTTTTTTGGCTGCAGGTATGAAAAAGTTCATATCGGGTGCTATATGTATATGGGGAATGGGTCTAAAAATGGACCGATCCTGAACAAATTTAGTAAGGTCACTTAGTTTTTGCAAAAACATATACAAACCAAATTTGAGAAAAATCTGTGCAGTATTTTTGTTTTTTTTTTTGATAGATTTAAGTGAATATCGGGAATCAGCTTCATATGGAGGCTATGACTAAGAATTGTCCCATACGGTTTATTTTTGACTACAGATGAATGGATTTAATAAACATACATAAACCCAATTTGACCGAGATCTATATGATAATTTGGATATTATGGCAATTTAAGTCGATCTAATAGAGGTCACTTGTATGAGGACTAGGCCTGAACATGAACCGATTTTCACCAATTTCAATGGCGTTCATTCTACGGCCGATAGAAGCTTATATACTAAATTTGATTAAAATATACAAAGTTTACATGGACACACATACGGATGGACGGATAGACGGACGGACCGACATCACTACATCGACTCATAAAGTGATTCTGATTCGATCGGTATAATAAAAGGTGGGTGTAGGTCAAATATTTTTGGTAGTTACAAACATCAGCACAAAGTCATTACACCCTGACCACATAGTGGTATAGGTTATAAAAACAGACACACTTGAAGTGCAGACATTTTTAAATTTATGTTGCTTAGTGTAACAAATAAAGTATCAGTTAAATGAAATCCAGTCGCACACAAGTTGTGATAGTAGCAGTTTCTAGTAACTTGGGTGTAATAAATCCAATGTTTATTTATTGAAATTTCAAGCAGATGGTGCAACAAAATTGTCAAATGGAATTTAAATATAAAATAGATAAGTATATTGCATTTTTTAACATTAAAAAAAGCTAGTTATATTGAATAACATGCAGTTTTTGAAAAATTGTGTCAACCTATACAATTATACCCTATATCACTCTGTGGTCAGAGTATAATGGGTTTATGCTGATGTTTTTAACTACCAAAAAAATATTTGACCTAGACTCACATTTTCTTACGCCGATCGAATCAGAATCATAATCTAAGCCGATTAAAAAAATTTTTGGTGGTATTGTTACTAATTGAAAAACTTCATATCTGATGTTATTTCTATATGGGGACTAGGTCGAAAAATTTCAAATATAAAAAAACTACTACACAATTGTACTTTCTATCCATATTTTGTCTCAGAGCTTCCACTACATCCACTAATCCTGTTGTATTTTAACCCTTTCTAAAACCTGACTGAAAATTGTTTACCAAATTTTCCATACGTAAATGATCTTGGATTTGATTCCTCAAAATTATCTACAAAATTTTGGAACAACAAGATAATATATCTATATGTCGATAGTCTGATACCTCAGGAGGAGAAATTAAACCCATCATGACCACATTCAGTAAAGTCACTCAGTTTTCTCAAAAGCAAAATTTAAAAAAAATTTGTGCAATATTTTTGTTTATGGGGACTATAACTAAAAATTGCGTGACTATTTGAAATTAATCTTTGGTCACAACAAATTTATGGACCAAGTTTCGGCTTGATTGGATGAGGGGAAATGGGGTTTAAATCACTCCGTGACTATGCTTGACGGTGAGTGACTATGTCGAAGTTAATTTTTCTTTACAGCAAGTATATCGGTCAAGTTTCAGATTGATTGGATGAAGGAAAATCCGTTTTAAATCTCTCTGTGACTGTGCTTGACCATGCGTGACTGTGCGTGACTAAGTCAAAGTTAATCTTTTTTTCACAGCAAGTGTATGGACCAAGTTTAAGATCGATCCGATGATGTGAAATGACATTTAGATCACTCCGTGACTGTGCGTGACTATGCGTAACTGTGCGTGACTATGTCGAAGTAAACCTTTCTTTACGGCAAGTATATCGGCCAAGTTTCAGATTGATTGGATGAGGGAAAATCCGTGCTTGACCATGCGTGACTGTACTTGACTAAGTCAAAGTTAAGCAAGTGTATGGACCAAGTTTCAGATCGATCGGATGAGTTGAAATGACATTTAAATCACTCCGTGACTGTGCGTGACTATGTGTGACTGTGCGTGACTATGCGTGACTGTGCGTGGCTATCCCAAAATTAATCTGTAGTCACAACAAGACTATGAGTCAAGTTTCAGATCAATTGGATAAGGGGGAATGGGGTTGCCCCACGACAGTCAGGCAGACAGACAAACAAAGAGTATGAGTTAAAAGAATGAGTTTAAAAACGAAAAACCGCGTTTTTGGTACCTTAGTTACCCCCCTAAATATGGGATTGAGCAGCTAAAAAAATAAGGGTTAGTTACTTGTTCGTGTTTTATAACATATACAAATTTCATCGCAATCTGCGGGTGCTCCCATGATATCAGATTCTTATTATTATTATTTTTTTTTATACGCAGAAAAACTCTCTAGTGCTAGCTAAAGGACTTTTTTGAAATAATTATCGATAATTACCTATTTATTTAAAGATATGGGCTAAGTGATAACCTATAAAAAATATCAAGGATTAAAAATGGCCTCTGCAATTTTATATAAAAGTCTGTACGCAAAACTTTTCTAACTACTGTATTTGTATTTTTAATTTTTATCATTGAAATCGACCATGACAGTAAATTGTGCACAAATTGTTGTTATAGTAATTTTTAATTGCCCACCACGCACAGTGTCAAAGTTTGCTATCTTAGGGCGTCGAAAGACCATATTATTAACATTTATACAGGTAGAGATCGGCATTTTTGAACAAGGTGGGTTTTTTCTATGATAAGACGCAAATTAAAAAAATAATCATTTAAACTCATTTATTGAATAAAATATACGGTTTGTACCCTACGAATATATCACTCTGTGGTCTGGGTATAATGAGTTTGTGCTAATGCTTGTAACTATCAAAAATATTTGACATATTAATACACCGATCGACTGATAATCACTATCTGAGACTAATTATCAATACTAGCAGATTCCAGCCCTCGAAATTTGAGCGCAAATTCTAGGTAATTTTATTTTTTCATTAAATAACGACCCTAAAAGTATGCTAATCAATTATAGCCAATTCACAAATCAACACAAAAAACAAACTCATGAATGCTATTGAAATTGGTGAATATCAGTACAGACCTAGTCCCCATACAAATGAGACCAACTAAAATTGTCGTAAGAGCCAAATTTTCATATATGCCGACAAAATTTGCTAATGTGTGTCTATTACACCCCTGTAATCTGTAATCCAAAAATAAACCTTGTAGACCATTTTTAGTCAGAATCTCCGTCTGAAACTTATTCCCGATTTACACTCAAACTCAAATCTATCAAAAAACACAAAACTATTGCTTAGATTTTTATAAATTTGCTTTGCATGTGTTTTTGAGAAAATTAAGTGGGTTTACTAAAAATGGTCATGATCGGTCTATTTTTTGACCTAGTCCCCATAAAAAAATAACATCGAATATGAACTTTCTCATATCTGCACGCCACAAAATTAATAACAATACCACTATTGTTGGTATTGCCTCAGCAAAGTTGGATCCAAGACCCTCTCTGTAAACGCATGATATAGAGTATGGCATAGTTGCTCTAGATCGACTATAATTTTCTTACCAGTTTTTTATTTATTTGTGCCAAAACAAAAAATGCATTTTAAATAAAATTTATCACCAGATTAATAGCAAATGAAAAAAAATTTCGTAAATGACATATTTTGTTTGTCGATAAAAATTAAATTTTAAATTAATATTAAAATAATGATAAGAAAAAGGTTGTCATTTTAATGTAGAAGCATCGGAATCAAATCAATTCCGAACGGAATTTGTGCTAAAAATCTATAATCAATTTTTTATTACCGGTCTATTCGATATTTTACATAAATCGTATTATTAAATAATATAAATGATAATAATAAAATTCGTAAATAAATACTTTGTTGTTAATTTATTTATGTCTCTTTTATTTCAGTTGTTTTCTTTTCCCTTTTCATTATATTCATTCAGTAACTTTGATTTTTTACTTTAGCTAAACGCACATAAATGAAAAATGTACATTATATTGAACACCAAACTGCTCGCCTCTCTAATACGAGTATACATATAATATGTAGAAGACGATGATGATATTTGTTTTATTGCTGACATACAATATAGACATTAATTAACTAATTTGTTTTAATGTACTAATCTTGTCACACGTAACTTTTTTATTTTATTACATAATATATAGCAGGAATAGCCAAGAGGTCGATGATCGACCTATTTTTGGTGATTTTTTTATTTTGACATACTTTAAAATCATATTATTTATTCATAGTATTTAAAAATTTATTCACTTTAATTTTACATCATATTTTTCTGATAAAAAATCTACGTACTAGAATTAAAATTAATAAATTGAAATTTATATTTAACTACTTGACCAATCACAAAAAATCATTTGGAAAATTATTCTCTTCCCTTTGCAATATTGAAAAGTACAGAGTAGAAAATAAAAATGTTTTGAAAAATTTTCATGTATAAACTTGGTATAAAAATTTTGTATAAATCTAATTCTTTACCAGACTACTTGTGAGCCCGACTTTAAGTGAGTGTGTTAAATCGCATGACCAAAAAGTATAAGTTATCTGACATGGGCGCAGGATCAAACCTCACGGCCGCCTTAAGTTGAAATATTTCATATAAAAACAATCTAATCAATTATAACATAACAATTATTACAATGTTTAACACAATCTATATACTCGTATCGATGGCTTAATATAAAAAAGGCGTGACTCAATTTTTTTTAAAATAGTGGGTTTTGTTTATTCTGGTAGACAAATGTCAAATGTACCTTGCCTAATTTTTTTTTTTTAAATTAGAAATAAAATGTGTTGACTATTTTTATTAAAAATTGCATTAAAACTTTTTTTGTATCTAAAATTTTATGAATTTTATTAAGTTTTTTCCTTCTCCTGTAAAGTAACCAAAAATCGAGTTACGCCCCTTTTTATATTAAGCCATCGCAGATATACAAAAGAGTTGCGTGGATGATCATCATCGTCCAGCCCAAACCCTTCGACCTAGAAACTTGGAATTTGGACTGGTAAGAAGGGATTTTGAAAAATTTGTATATTAAGGGAATAAAAGTGGCCAAAAAGGGGGGAAAATTGTATAAATGTATCTAGGAATATAAAATTTAACGTGTAAACACATATGGGCTCAGGATTAATTTTTTCAAAATTCAGCCATTTAAGGAAAAAAACGGCATCTACTTAACATATGAATTTTAATGTACAGACTCCACCGAATTCGTATTAACCAGTCAGGAATGATTTTATTGCTAATTCTAACGTCTAAGGGAGGAAAAACGGTCAAAAAGGGAAAAAAGTGTACAATTGGTACAAACAAACGAATATAAAATATAGTTTGTGGATTCCACTAAGGGGGGTGAAAACGGCCCGTAAATGTAGGAGTGTACCTTTTTGTATCTTCTTTACAAAGTAATTTAGGAATATAAAATTCGATATGTAGATGCCACCAGAAACACGAACATCGGACAAGAATAAAATTTGTTTTAATACCAGCCTTTAGGAGGTAAAAATGGCCAAAAAATGGGAAATCTGATTTTTTTCATCTAGTAAATTTTCACTTGAAAGCACATTTTCTCAAAAAAAAAAAAAAAAAAAACAAGTAAGAAAATTATAGTCGGTCTAGACTGATACCCTATACCATGCGTTTAGAGAATTGGTCTTAAGTCCAACTAAGCATAAACAAAATCTGAGTGGAATTTTTATGCCCTCCACACCCCAGTGGCAGAGGGTATATATATATAAGTTTGTCGTTCCGTTTGTAATGCATCGAAAAAAATTCCGAAGACCCATATATTTGCTTGATCATTGTAACAAGGAAAGCTGATTTAGCGATGACCGTCCGCCTGTCTGTGGAAATAACGATCACGCCGTCAATATCTAAGCTATACCGTTCGTTTTTATATAACATCGTTTACTAGCATTCCAAAGTAGTTGCTATTTAAAATCGTCACAATCGGTTTAAGGGGTCAGGAGATGTGATACCTTGAAAAACTCTTGAAAATATAAAATTTTTAATTAAAAATTAAAAATTAAACATTAACACATTAAAACACAAAAAAAATATAAATTAAAAATTAAAAATTAAAAATAAAAAATTAAAAATTAAAAATTAAAAATTAAAATTTAAACATTAAAAATTAAAAATTATAAATTAAAAATTAAAAATTAAAGCTTAAAAATAAAAAATTAAAAATTAAAAATTAAAAATTAAAAATTAAAAATTAAAAATTAAAAATTAAAAATTAAAAATTAAAAATTAAAAATTAAAAATTAAAAATTAAAAATTAAAAATTAAAAATTAAAAATTAAATATTAAAAATTAAAAATTAAAAATTAAAAACTAAAAATTAAAAATTAAAAAAAAAATTAAAAATTAAAAATTAAAATTAAAATTAAAATTAAAATTAAAATTAAAAATTAAAAATTAAAAATTAAAAATTAAAAATTAAAAATTAAAAATTAAAAATTAAAATTTAAAAATTAAAAATTAAAAATTAAAAATTAAAAATTAAAAATTAAAAATTAAAAATTAAAAATTAAAAATTAAAAATTAAAAATTAAAAATTAAAAATTAAAAATTAAAAATTAAAAATTAAAAATTAAAAATTAAAAATTAAAAATTAAAAATTAAAAATTAAAAATTAAAAATTAAAAATTAAAAATTAAAAATTAAAAATTAAAAATTAAAAATTAAAAATTAAAAATTAAAAATTAAAAATTAAAAATTAAAAATTAAAAATTAAAAATTAAAAATTAAAAATTAAAAATTAAAAATTAAAAATTAAAAATTAAAAATTAAAAATTAAAAATTAAAAATTAAAAATTAAAAATTAAAAATTAAAAATTAAAAATTAAAAATTAAAAATTAAAAATTAAAAATTAAAAATTAAAAATTAAAAATTAAAAATTAAAAATTAAAAATTAAAAATTAAAAATTAAAAATTAAAAATTAAAAATTAAAAATTAAAAATTAAAAATTAAAAATTAAAAATTAAAAATTAAAAATTAAAAATTAAAAATTAAAAATTAAAAATTAAAAATTAAAAATTAAAAATTAAAAATTAAAAATTAAAAATTAAAAATTAAAAATTAAAAATTAAAAATTAAAAATTAAAAATTAAAAATTAAAAATTAAAAATTAAAAATTAAAAATTAAAAATTAAAAATTAAAAATTAAAAATTAAAAATTAAAAATTAAAAATTAAAAATTAAAAATTAAAAATTAAAAATTAAAAATTAAAAATTAAAAATTAAAAATTAAAAATTAAAAATTAAAAATTAAAAATTAAAAATTAAAAATTAAAAATTAAAAATTAAAAATTAAAAATTAAAAATTAAAAATTAAAAATTAAAAATTAAAGATTAAAAATTAAAAATTAAAAATTAAAAATTAAAAATTAAAAATTAAAAATTAAAAATTAAAAATAAAAAATTAAAAATAAAAAATTAAAAATTAAAAATCAATAACTAAAAATTTAAAATTAAAAATTAAAAATTAAAAATTAAAAAATTAAAAATTAAGAATTAAGAATTAAAAATTAAAAATTAAAAAATTTATTTACAAACTTAATCCTACTTATATACTAAACTAACGGTACTTAATCTATTTACATTTTCTTAATCCTAAATATGTTGTTGCTTAATGTTACTTATGTTCTACTTACAGCCGTTTTGTGTATAACAATTATATCTAAGTTAACAGCTGTTTTGATTTGTTATATTTTATCAGTGATAGTACTTCAACAAAAGATGCCAAATTTGCTAATTTCTGTATTATATTAAAAAAATTTACAAAAAAAAAATTTTAATGAAATCGGACCACTTTTCCCGATTTTTTTTTATAAAAAAAAAATTTCAAATTTCACAATGAAATTTAATTAATTAACCACTCAAAGGACTTATAATTTCACAATATATATTGTTTAAATCCAAAAGTCTAGAAAAAACAAATAAGAAAATTATGGTCGGTCTGGACCGACCATACGATACCCTATACCATGGTTTAGAAACCCTATCTCTTCGGTCCAACTAACTGGATATAGAAAATAAGCAAAACCCAAATTTGAGTGGCATTGTTATAAATTTTTTTGGCTACAGATATGAAAAAGTTCATATCGGGTACTATATTTATATGTGGACTAGGTCAAAAAATGGTCCAATCCTGACCATATTTGTTAAAGTCACTTATATTTTGAATAAATATATACAAACCAAATTTGAGAAAAATCTGTGCACTATTTTTTTTTTATAGATTTAAGTGAAGATCGGGAAGCAGCTCTATATGGGGCCTATGACTAACAATTGTCCTACAGGGATTATTTTTGAACTACTGATTAATGGATACAATAAATACATACAAACCCAATTTTACTAAGATCTATATGATAATTTGGATCTTATGGCAATTTATATCGATTTCATAGGGGTCAATTGTATGGGGACTAGGTCTGAACATGGACCGATTTTCACCAATTTCAATAGCGTTCATCCTATGGCCGATAAAAGCGTATATACCAAATTTCAGCAAAATATATTCATTGGTTGACTAGCATCATGAGAAGGTGTCTGTTTCAAAAATCATGAAAATCGGTTTAAAAGGTCCCAAGAAATCACTG
Organism: Cordilura impudica; assembly: GCA_963682025.1. Classification (NCBI taxonomy): domain Eukaryota; kingdom Metazoa; phylum Arthropoda; class Insecta; order Diptera; family Scathophagidae; genus Cordilura; species Cordilura impudica. Next base: position 34,792,675 of record OY821521.1, read on the forward strand.
AAGAAGTAAAAAAATTTAAAAATATATGTTTCTGTATAGTTCTTGTTGTTATTCTAAATGTTGTATTGTTGCCATAGCTGGACTTGTTGTTTTTGTGGTCGTTGTGGTAATAATATAATAAACCCTAACCCTTTGTACATTTTTTTAATCAACTCTGGTAGAAAAATTTTGAAGTTTCCATTGTTTGGGCATCACTAAAAAAATTTGTTAGGTCATTTTTGTCATCGCCACGAGCCTGCCTGAAAAGTTTCAGATCGATTGGATCACGGGAAAGGGGTTAAAGATCGATCCAAAATTTTGTCGACAAGCAGACAAGCAGACACAACGAGTTAATATAAAGGGAGCAAAAATTCACCAACATATAAAGCAAATAATGCTAAGCTACCTAGTTGTTAATATAAAAAAAATGTAAATTTACCAAAAAAAAATATTTTATGTATTAATTTATTTAAAGAAAAACAACAGTAACTTTTGATGTTGTATTTTTTGTGTGTAATATTACATATACATACATATATTAAATAACAAAATAATATACATACTTATATTCTATATATGTACATCTATACATACATATATTCTATATAACTACATATGTATATTCATAATAACCGCATGTTAGAAATAAATCGTTATATTATTTTATTTATATAAAGTTCTACAATATGTATTTTGTTTTAGGGAAAATACATTTCTTTTGTATTAACATAATGTCACTTCATTTTGCTCAGTGTTGTTATGCCCCAGTAGATGGCGCCACAATTTTTGTTCTTTGCAATAGATATTTCTATTTTAACATGAATGTCAACATTTTCAATTAGACATCAAACACAACAATGTTAAGAGTATACACAGGGCTGGTCTTTTATTTCATGCGTTTTTCCATTATTCTTTTACAAATAAAGTTTTGGTTACAAAATAGAGTTACCGAGTTCATCAATGAGTTTTTTGCTTTCAAAACAGTTCTACATAGTTATATAAAATTATTATTTATTTATTATTACATTTAATTTTTAAAATTTTTTATAATTACTAAAGCTTACTATTGACATAAATACAAAATTGCACCTTTTAAATTTTCCATTCAAATTTAAGAATATGGGGGATTTCATGTCAAGTGCACCAACTTTTGAAACCGATGTCTTCCGATCGGGATGAAATTTGCACCAAGGTTAGTCCTATTGGATAGTAGTTTTCAACAAGATCGGTCCAGATTTCTCTGAGTTAGAGGGGATCAAAATTTGACATTTTGGCCAAACAGGTGTTTTTTCTCATCCATGTAACTTATTACCTATTGTTCTTAGAAAATTTTCTCCTAAAGAGTTTAGATAGCTATTTCTTCAATATTTCGGAAAAAAATATTTAAAAAAAAAACATTTGTAGATTTTTTTTTTTTGCTAAATTAAAGAATTTTGCCTTTTTTTCAAAAAGGGCATTTTTTTTTTTTTTTTTTTTCATAAGAAAGCTTAAGATTTTTCCTTTAAGAGCTTTTTGGTCGCTTAGTGGGATGGGAGTGGGATATCTATCAAAATAAATGTTTTGTAACTCAAGACAACGGTTTTTCAATTTTTCACAAATGCACTATTTTGATTTTTTTCCTATTTGTGTGTAAAACCTTACAAATAATACTTATACTGAGAAACTAGACAAACTAAACTTTCCGAAGGTATATAACATACCTAACTAAAATTTTATACCCTCGATACTGTAATACCCAGAATATGTTAACCTCAGGAAAAAAATCGCTTTTTTTCTATAGAAATGTTGAAAAATTATTATTTTTTATTTATTTGTAATAATAATTAAATTAATATATAATAATAATAATATTAAAAATAAAAAAAATAATTTATTAAAATTTAATCTTAATTGTATTAGATCCATTTATATCATAACTATTTTTATACTTAATTTATTGTAGCTGATGAAGTATTTAAGTCTTGTAAATTTTTAAATACCCAGTCCTTCATCCAGCTTTTTTGTCGCCTTTATTTACTACGTTTTTTTGTCAATCATTTCTTGGCGTTACTAGATTCAGCTGTTGATTTCGCTGCTGGTTTATTTGTTGTCTTTGGAAAGAAATCGCATTGAATAGAGGCAGAAAACTTTTTCAACTTGAGTCTTTCATCGACAAGCGGTATAAAAGCATGGTATTGAGCGGTGCCATCGATTGTTACCGCAGCATCGAATCTGCTCTTCAGTGTTTTCAATGTTTCCTGATGATCCTCTTTGCTACTAAAAACTATTTTAGTTTCTTTTCATCTAAGATGCGATCTTGATGAGAGCACTGGAAGCTATACTTCGCTGCATTTCTTTTAAGGTTTGCTCCAATACCATCACATGCTCCTTTACCATGAGTAGTAGCTCTCAAAACATTGAAAGGTATTATTCCTTATTGTGACTATTGGTATTCTGTTGTAACGCATTGAACAATGAATTGCGAGCCCATAAAGTATTTGTATTCTTAATCCCTATAACAACTCGAGTCTAATAATGTCCGTGCATGCGTCGGTGTATCTGTCTTTTGAAATTACGGTCATTCAACAAAATAAACCATTTACCTGGGTAAAGTTAAAATAATATTGTTTGTCGTTACTACGACCAGGTATTTGAAATGGGTTAAGTCGGGTATCAATGTGTCAAGATATTGTCTAAAATATGGAGATACCTCCAAAAATGTTAAAAAATCAGTGTATTTGCTGAAATAATTTGGTAGTAAGTTTAAAAAATTGTTTACTTTTTCAAATATTTTGTTTATATTTATTATCAATACTCAAACCGAGGTGTAGGGTATCAAAGATTCGGCACAGCCGAATTTAACACTCTTATTTGTTTTTTTCCGATTTTAAACCCGTTTATTGATTCTTAATCTCTGAGAAATCCTCTGTCGTATGCATTCATTGATTTTACTGAATGCTTCAATCAAATTTTTTATTTTTGCCACGCTATTTGGGGAAAGGCGCCACTATACGGCGCATAAAAACGGTTCTTCAATTCTATAGTACGTTAGATACTCGTATCACCAGACATATGCGGCGACAATCGCGTTACGCAAAAATAATTATTATATATATATTTTTTTTTTTTTTCAATTGAGGCATTCTTAATGGTAATTAGATTTTAATTAATTTATTAAAAATCATTAAATTGACATTGACATCAAGTAAATTTTAATGAAATCATCAATTAATTAGTTCAACCAATAAAATTAATCTCATCTATGCTTAATATGAACTCAATTTAAAACTTTATTTTGAATTTTAATTTGTCCAAAAATATGAATTTAATAATTAAGATGTGAAGGTGTCAATGAATTATTTAATTTTGTTAATAAATTTTTATTTTTATTTATTTGGTTTCCTTTTTGTTGTGTGTGTTTGTTTTTTATTACAACCTTAAATCAGTTGGTCTCCCCTGATATATTGCAATACTTTCACTAATTTATCTTTAATAAATATATTTAAAAAACATAATGAATTAAAATAAAATAAAGACGATAAACTATTTGAAAATTTATTTTTATTTGCTGTTAAGTGTTCAAAATATTTTGGTTACGATCATCTGGGATTTTCTGAATTTTAGGCTCAATTTATAACTATTTGTTTAACCATGGATTTGTTTAAAGATTATTATACACATTTTTGTACAAGTTAATTAAAATTTCTATGGAATTTCAGTTAACAAAAGTTTAACTGAAATGTTTGAAATTCGACATTAATCGATATTTTAATTAATTAGTTGATATTGATTAAAAATTCAAAAACAAATCAAAGCGGCATTTTTAGTTGTTTTTGTTCATTTTATTTATTTATTTTTTTGTTATGAATTTTACATGTAGAAATTTACATGTATTATACATTAGAAACGCTTACACACGAGTATTGGATTTGTGGTAGAGTTGACTAAATATCAATTTGGTCAATGAACCTGCCTATTCTTTTGAAATAGTTATGTAAGTTTTGAGTGCTGGAACACAACCAGATAAGATTTCTGCTAATGAGATCAAATGCCGGAAAGTTTAACCATAGTAGTATATCAAACATAAACATTAGTGCCCACCGAGCGTATTATTTATTGTTATAAGATTGTTGTACTAAATATTTTTTTAATTTTTTTTTTAAATTTAAGTAAATTCGGAAAAATTTTACAGTCCTTAGATGACAGTTATTTTTAATGGCAATTGTTGCTGTTTACCTAAGAATAAGCATTCTCAACTAATTGGGAAAGTTTTGAACCTTAACTTATACTCTCTGCATGACTGTCTGTCTGTCGTGGGGCAATGCCTTTCCCTCTTATCCAATTGACCTGAAATTTGGCCCACAGTCTTGTTACGACTACAGATTAATTTTGGGGTAGTCACGCACAGTCACGCATAGTCACACACAGTCACGGAGTGATCTAAATGTCATTTCCCTTCATCCGATCGATTTGAAACTTGGTCCATACACTTGCTGTGAAAAAAATATTAATTTTGTCTTAGTCACACACAGTCACGCATGGTCACGCACAGTCACGGAGAGATTTAAAAGGGATTTCCCCTCATCCACTCAATCTGAAACTTGGTCGATATACTTGCTGTAAGAAAGATTAACTTTGACATTGTCACGCACAGTCACGCATAGTCACGTACAGTCACGGAGTGATTTAAAACCCATTTCCCCTTATCCACTCAATCTGAAACTTGGTCGATATACTTGCTGTAAGAAAGATTAACTTTGACATTGTCACGCACAGTCACGAATATTCACGCACAGTCACGGAGTGATTTAAAAGCCATTTCCCCTTATCCGATCGATCTGAAATTTGGTCGATAGCCTTGTTGTGGCCAAAGATTAATTTTAAGATAGTCACACACAGTCACGCAAAGTCACGCACTGTCACGGGGTGATTTAAACCCCCATTATCCCTCATCCAATCAATCTGAAACTTGGTTCAAAGATTAATTTTAAAATAGTCACGCAAAATCATGCACATCCACAGAGAGATTCAAAACTCATATGCATAAGGGAAGAAAGAGTTTTAATAAAAACTTTGTTTTTATGGGTTAGATTATTTAATAAATATTTTGAATTCAGCACTTTGGTTTTCGAAAAATACTATTATTTTTAAGAAAAACTATATTTTTAATTTTTTTAATTAAAATCATAAGCAGTGTTGCCAACTTTGGAACAAAGAAAATCACCGCCCAAATATTTGAAAAAAAAAATGGAATAGTATCTCTAATTTTACAATTAAAAATTTCAAAGTTATTAGTCTGTGAGATGATTTTATTGATTTTTATTTACATTTGAAAATAATACCCTCCCCACCACTACACAGTGCTGCATTTGGCCAATGTAGGACGGTAAAAACCCAATTTTACTTATATTGACTTGAAATTTGGTATTCAGTTTCGAAAATAACACTTAAAAAATATTGTAATTTTCAAGATATACACTTCAAATTTGATATAGCAGTAATATTACATCATTACCGATAACACATTTTATTAGCTGAGCCGGCACACGTAGTTTTGCCATATAACTTATTTCTAGCGAATATACTTGTCAAAAATCTCAAGACTAATCATATCCCGCCCATTTTTTGTCCGAATACTCACATTGATATATGAATGGCTTCGTCCAAATTTTAAAGGCTTTTTCTATTGTAGTAGCCCAGCTATGTTATATTATATATTTTCTTTGTGTGGTCGGTGCCACGCTCACTGTTCCGAACACGCTCATTTTTTCTTTGACTAATCACATGAATATTTGTTGAAATTATTGGTGGTAATAAAAAAAATGTTGCTAGGTTGCATTTATTGACCAGATCGTTATTTGCAAATTCTGGCTATTCAATACAGTGATGTGATTATTGCAAGTGATTTTAACTGTAATATTCTAATGGATTCGAACTTACAGAGTCAATTGATATCTATCGGCTTACATATAGTAAACACTGAGCACCCTACTCACTTCACGAATACTAGTAGTACACTAATAGATATCTTTATATTGGGTAATGTTTCAAATTTATTACTGTACGATCAACTTACTGCGCCATGTTTTTCAAAACACGACTTAATTTTTATGTCATATGATTTCAAATTAATGAAAGAAACAGAAAGTTCCATTAGTTTTCGTGATTTTCGGAACATTAACTATAGTTTATTGGAAGAACAATTTAACACCACTAACTGGAATTTTATATACAACATGGTATCTGCTGAGGAACAATTACAATTTTTTAATAGCCATATACTGCGCCTCTTTGATATTACTGTTCCCTTGCGTATTTACAGAGGTGATAAAACCAAAAAGTGTTGGTTTAATTCTACTATCAAAAGCCAAATTAATGATCGTGATGTGCTTTACACACGATGGAAAAGATTTAGAACCTCTGAACTACATGAGGAATACCGTATAGCACGTCGGAATGTTAATAAGAGCATAAGAGAAGCAAAATCAAACTATTACGCTACCCGATTTCGAACGGCTGTTGACTCTAACAAGAAATGGCAAACGATTAAGGAAATTGTAATCGGAAATAAAAAACCTACTATTTGTAATGTTGATGCAAATGAATTAAATGCATCATTTATCAATATACCCTCAACAGTGCTATTAGATCAAAATCCAACAATTAATCAAATAAATGAATCCAGTCAACTTCCACCATTGCATCAATTTGAATTTTCATGTGTCTTGCCTATTGATGTATTATTAAGTTGCTTATCCGTGAAGTCCAATGCAGTCGGGTTTGACCAGATACACCCAAAATTCGTAAAACTTCTTCTACCTAAGGTATTAATTTACATCACCCACATTTTTAACACCATTATTACCACAAGTCACTTTCAAGATTGTTGGAAACATGCAAGGATTATTCCTGTGAAGAAAACTGGAACTGAATTTCGCCTTATTTCAATATTACCATACTTATCTAAAGTATTTGAACGACTGGTATATGAACAAATGAGTAAATATTTAACTAATCACCATCTCCTAGCTAAAAATCAATCAGGCTTTAGGCCAAAGCATAGCTGCGTCACAGCGCTCATTAATTTATCTGAAGACATCAGACAAAATCTTGACAATGGATGTGTTACGTTTCTGGTGCTTTTGGATCACTTCAAAGCATCCGATTCTGTTAATCATGGAATTCTTTGCAATAAACTATCAAATAAATTCAACTTTACTTCAACTGCTGCATCGCTGCTAGCTTCTTATCTTACTAATCGTTTCCAATCTGTATTTTTGGGTGACACAATTTCGACTGCACTACATGTATCTAAAGGAGTGTCGCAAGGTTCTATTCTTGGCCCACTATTATTCACATTATACATTCATGATTTACCCAGTCAACTTTCACACAGCAATATCCATATATGTATATGCGGATGATGTCCAAATTTATATTAGCTGTAAAAAAGGATTAATTCGTGAATGCCCTGAAAAGCTTAATGAGGATCTCAATATAATATTTGAATGGGCTTCTTCAAATGAAGTTTACTTAAATCCAAAAAAATCAAAATGTTTAGTTATAACTCAAAGAAATCAAACCATCCCTATAGATATTCCAGTATCATTAGGTAATCAGAATATTGAAATTGTGGAATCTGCTAGGAATCTGGGAATCATTTATAATAAATCGCTCACGTGGAACAATCAGATTAATTCTGCATCTAGAAAAATATTTGTAATGTTAAGAACGTTGTACCCTATACAACATCTTACACCTTTAAATATTCGTGTGCTTCTCGCGAAAACTTTCATTATGCCGAAGTTACTATATGGTTGTGAGATATTTGCTTTTTGTGATTCAGAAAGTAAAAGGAGATTATTAGTAGCTTACAATGCGATCCTACGTTATGTGTATGGTATAAAGAGATATGATGGAACTTCTCTATATTCTAAGTCTCTGTACGGAGTAGACCTCGTGGCCTTAATAAAAATAAATCATTAATTCTACTTCACAAAGTAATATACACCAAAGGACCATCTTATTTATTTGAACGCCTTCAATTTGCACGATCCAATAGAGGAAATAATCTTATACAATTACGATATCGAACATTAATCTCTAGTTGGCAATTTTTTATAAATACCATATGTCTGTGGAACTCGTTACCCAACAATTTACAAATAACAGACAACGCTTTACAATTTAAAAATGAATTGTTTTAAAATGATTTGGTCTCTAATTTTCAACTTTCATAATTATTGTTTCATTTGTGATTATATTATACATATGTATATTCTATACTCTCCCATTATGTATTAATTTTTTACTTATATTTTTATACTTTTGTAATTTAAAATTATTGTTATTTTTATATTTTTCTTGTTTCTTAATTGATTGTATCATTATAAGATCACATACTGTAATTAAAAAGATTTATATCTTGTTGTATATGATATCCACATTTAATAAATAAATAAATAAATAAATAGCTTATGGGCTCACGCGATGTCCCAAGGCTCTCATTATTACAGTATTCCAGATATATAATATTTAATATTTTCTTTGTATTGGAGGTGCCACGCCCAGTGATCCCATCTCGCCCATTTTTATATGACTACTCACGTTAATATCTGATGGACTCATAGAAAGAGTCACCAGTATACCATTGCTCTTTTTTAATCTAAGGTTAAAAACATAGATATGTTGCAAATAAAACAAGCCATATTTAGTTAAATTCGACTAACAAGTTTTGCTTTAATTTACAATTTGGTGATGGTATCTCATTTTGATATAAAATTTCTAAATGAAATTTTGTATGGGATTTCCATCAAGAACAAACATTACTGCAGAAATAGTTAATATTGAACAAAATTTATTCTAAAACTTTTTATCAAAATGAGATACCATCACTAAATTGTAAATTAAATCAAAACTTGTTAATCGATTTTAACTAAATATGGCTTGTTTTATTTACAACATATCTATGTTTTTAACCTAAGATTAAAAAGAGCAATTTTGATGTTTTTTGAGTTTTTATGAATTTTAAAACCTCAAAGATATTTATTTTAAATTTTAAATCAAAAAAATTATTTATTCGGAAAAACTTTATGAATATTTCCGAAACTGTTGCCCTAATTAAAAAATAGTGTAGATATAACTTGGAGTTAATATAGCTGTGGAATTTCATATTTTTGATTTAACCAAATCGGACAAACCGTTCTTGAGTTATGCTAAAATATGTGGTGAAGCCTCCTTCAGTTTTAAAATAGCGGTTTATCGCGAAAACCAGAGTCAATCCACAAAAAGTGAATTATAGACTAAGGTATTCATCAGCATATGTAACAAAATTTACTGACAATTCCTATGCCGCAGAATTAGTGTTGCCCTGTGTTATCTTTCATTATTCATTTTCCATTTTTCAATTTTCATTTTCCATTTTCCACTTTTCATTTTTCCATTTTCATTTTTCGTTTTTAATTTTTCATTGTTCAATTTTCATTTTCCATTTTTCATTTTTAATTTTCATTTTCGATTTTTTCAATTTTCATTTTCCGTTTTTCATTTTTCATTTTCCATTTTTCATTTTTAATTTTTCAGTTTTCATTTTTCATTTTCCATTTTTCAGTTTTCATTTTTCAGTTTTCATTTTTCAGTTTTCATTTTTCATTAATCATTTTAAAATTTTTATTTTTCATTTTCCATTTTTCAATTTTCATTTTCCATTTTCCATTTTTATTTTTCATTTTCCAATTTAATTTTTCATTTTTCATTTTTCATTTTACATTTTCGTTTCTAGTTTTTAATTTTTCATTTTTAAGTTTTCATTTTCCATTTTCTATTTTCATTTTTAAGTTTTCAATTTTCACTTTCCATTTTCCAATTTTCGTTTTCCATTTTTCAATTTTCATCATTTTCCATTTTTCATTTTTAATTTTTCAGTTTTCATTTTCCATTTTTCTTTAATCATTTTAAAATTTTTATTTTTCATTTTTCATTCTTCATTTTCCATTTTTCAATTTTCATTTTTCGTTTTCCATTTTCCATTTTTATTTTTCATTTTCCATTTTCATTTTTCAGTTTTCATTTTTCATTTTTAATTTTTCAATTTTTCAAATTTCATTTTTCATTTTCCATTTTACATTTTCGTTTTTAGTCTTTAATTTTTCATTTTTCATTTTTAAGTTTTCATTTTCCATTTTTCATTTTGCAACTTTCATTTTCCATTTTTCATTTTTCAATTGTCATTTTCCATTTTTCTATTTTCATTTTCCATTTTTATACCCTATACCACTATGTGGTTTGGGTATAATGACTTTGGGCTGCAGTTTGTAGCAACCAAAAATATTTGACTTACACCCATCTTTAATTATACCGATCGAATCAGAATCACTATCTGATTCGATTTAACGATGTCCGTCCGTCCGTCTGTGTGTCCATGTAAAGCTTGTAATCAAACTGCAGGTCGCAAATATGAATATATTTTGGCGAAATTTGGTATTTGATCTTTCATCGGCCATGGGATGAACGCTATTTAAATTGGTGAGAATCGGTCCATGTTCAGACCTAGCCCCCATATAAATGACCCCTATGAAATCAACATATATTGCCATAAGATCCAAATTATCATATAAATCTTAGTCAAATTGGGTTTGTATGTATATATTGCATCCATTAATCAGTAGTCCAAAAATGATCCCTATTGGACAACTATTAGTCATAGGCCCCATATAGAGCTGCTTCCCGATCTTCACTTAAATCTATCAAAAAACAAAAATATTGCACTGATTCTTCTCAAATTTTGTTTGTAACGGGTGATTTTTTTGAGGTTAGGATTTTCATGCATTAGTATTTGACAGATCACGTGGGATTTCAGACATGGTGTCAAAGAGAAAGATGCTCAGTATGCTTTGACATTTCATCATGAATAGACTTACTAACGAGCAACGCTTGCAAATCATTGAATTTTATTACCAAAATCAGTGTTCGGTTCGAAATGTGTTTCGCGCTTTACGTCCGATTTATGGTCTACATAATCGACCAAGTGAGCAAACAATTAATGCGATTGTGACCAAGTTTCGCACTCAGTTTACTTTATTGGACATTAAACCAACCACACGAATGCGTACAGTGCGTACAGAAGAGAATATTGCGTCTGTTTCTGAGAGTGTTACTGAAGACCGTGAAATGTCGATTCGTCGCCGTTCGCAGCAATTGGGTTTGTGTTATTCGACCACATGGAAGATTTTACGCAAAGATCTTGGTGTAAAACCGTATAAAATACAGCTCGTGCAAGAACTGAAGCCGAACGATCTGCCACAACGTCTAATTTTCAGTGAATGGGCCCTAGAAAAGTTGGCAGAAAATCCGCTTTTTTATCGACAAATTTTGTTCAGCGATGAGGCTCATTTCTGGTTGAATGGCTTCGTAAATAAGCAAAATTGCCGTATTTGGAGTGAAGAGCAACCAGAAGCCGTTCAAGAACTGCCCATGCATCCCGAAAAATGCACTGTTTGGTGTGGTTTGTACGCTGGTGGAATCATTGGACCGTATTTTTTCAAAGATGCTGTTGGACGCAACGTTACGGTGAATGGCGATCGCTATCGTTCGATGCTAACAAACTTTTTGTTGCCAAAAATGGAAGAACTGAACTTGGTTGACATGTGGTTTCAACAAGATGGCGCTACATGCCACACAGCTCGCGATTCTATGGCCATTTTGAGGGAAAACTTCGGAGAACAATTCATCTCAAGAAATGGACCGGTAAGTTGGCCACCAAGATCATGCGATTTGACGCCTTTAGACTATTTTTTGTGGGGCTACGTCAAGTCTAAAGTCTACAGAAATAAGCCAGCAACTATTCCAGCTTTGGAAGACAACACTTCCGAAGAAATTCGGGCTATTCCGGCCGAAATGCTCGAAAAAGTTGCCCAAAATTGGACTTTCCGAATGGACCACCTAAGACGCAGCCGCGGTCAACATTTAAATGAAATTATCTTCAAAAAGTAAATGTCATGGACCAATCTAACGTTTCAAATAAAGAACCGATGAGATTTTGCAAATTTTATGCGTTTTTTTTTTAAAAAAAGTTATCAAGCTCTTAAAAAATCACCCGTTATATATTTTTGCAAAATACAAGAGACTTTACCAAACATAGTCAGGATCGTTCCATTTTTAGGCCTAGTCCCCATATAGATATAGCATCCGATATGAACTTTTTCATATCTGCAGCCAAAAAAATTAATAAAAATCCCACTCCAATTTGGTTTATGCTTATTTTCTATATCCAGTTAGTTGGGCCTAAGAGATAGGGTCTCTAAACGCATGGTATAGGGTATTTTCTTACTTGTTCAATTTTCATTTTCCATTTTTATTTTTCATTTTTCAGCTTTCATTTTTCATTTTTTGTTAATTTTTCATTTTTCAATTTTCATTTTTCATTTTCCATTTTCCATGTTTCATTTTTATTTTTCAATTTTTCAAATTTCATTTTCCATTTTTCATTTTCCATTTTACATTTTTTCCTTTTTCATTAAGGATTATATTTTTTCTTTCATATTGACGATTTTTTTTATTATATCATGATAACGATAAAAAAATATGTGTCAATACTACTAACATAGCTCATGGTAGTTATGTTTGTTGGTGTGCTTGCATCATTTTTTGTGGCTTTTTTTGAACTGTGAATGTTGTTGTACAACTATCATGTTCAACCACTAAAACATCACAACAAACACAATGGGTTTTATGTTTTTTTTTTAGAGGTATCTACATATTTTTGCTCGTATCTAAGCACAGTGATGTCCGATTTACCCCATTTTAAACACCAACCTGGTGGGAATAAGGGCAAATGGTATTATCGTAAATTTACGCAGTAAATGGTTTTTTTTGTGAATGAGCGTTATTTCAACAGACAGACGGGCAGACGGACATCGCTATATCCACTCGAGCTGTGATAAGGATCAAGAATATACATACTTTATGGGATCGGAAATTAGTGTTTCGATGCGTTACAAACGGAATGATAAACCTATACATATATACCCTCTGCCACTGAGGTGTGGAGGTATAAAAATAAGGGGTGCACATTATCCGATCTTACTCCGCGATAACTTTTATCAATGACAATAGTTTTGTCTCAATTGAAAACAAAGAAGAAAATTATAATCTAACTAGACCGACTTTGCGATATCCTATACCATGCGTTCCCATACTTCATTTGGGAACAAGGTCGAAAAATGGATCGATCCTGACCATATTTGGTAAATTTACTTATTTTTTTGCAAAAACATACATACAAACAAATTTGAGATAAATCTGTGCAGTATTTTGGTTTTTAATAGGTTTAAGTGAAGATCGGGAAGCGGGGGGGTTAATATTTTTTTGTTGTTACTTCATTTTACTTGTTTTATAAAGCATACTTCTAACGTTTTAAGAATAAACAATTTGTTTACAAAAATCTTCCTTAATTACAATTATTGTGTTTTAAAAATTTTTTCCATTTCATTACATTTGATTGAAACAATGCCAAAATAAATTCATTACCATTTAATGTTAATGAATATGACTAACGAATTAAATTTTTTGCCAAATATCAAAGGTCATAATCATAAGATTTTTAGATAGGGAAAATATACTTATATATAAAAAAAAATATATATTTTTAAAATTTAAAACCAAATATACAGTCTATCAACAAAGTATTTTGACATAATAAAAATTTTGTTGCTTTGACAAAATTCGACACTAAACGCACGAATAGTGTTGTTAGACGGTGCTTCTTGGCCACGATAAGCGAGATAATAAAACTGAACGATACATGAAAAAAATTTCACTAAATCAACATTTCAAAAACATGTGTTCTTAAGTCAATTGATTGACAAATGACGAATATCAAATTTTTGGCTGATCAGAGCTAAAAATGTAATTAAGAAAATACTTCATGTTCGCATAACCCACCCAAATTCAATACTGCTATCAAGTTCGGGAATCGTTTATTTATTTTTTTAAGATGACAGCTTAACAAATAATTTCAACAGATTATTAGATCATGTTTTAGTTTTTCGCTTCAAATATTTAAATATTAAAATGACCTTGTAAAATTTATCAAGTTCAGTGATTGAAGTGACGTTTATCTATTAGTAATCTTTATATTTGCTGGGGTAATTTTCTTAAAATTGACCGAAATTTCCAATAAATACATGCATGTTTTTGTTTTAATATAAAAAAATCAACATTTAAAATGAATAATTTGTTACTTTTTATTATCTCACTACTTGTCTTTATACAAAATACTTAAGGTAGATGACATCCAACCGAATAGTTTTTTTTTGTGGTTTTAAGGCCAATAAGTATTCAATGCTTCTGTACAGTACTCGTAATTTACGAATTTACAGTGCTAAATTATGAAACGTGTCTAGTAACTACCGTATTATTCAGTCGTTTAACACACATTTATTTGGGAGAATTTATTTTATTGGGTGTGAAATAATTATTTTATGTGTTTATTAAAACAATATTTTTATTTCGCTATCAAATGTTAATGATTTATTCATCAATTAATTGCTTAAAATTTATGTTATTGTTTGTCATTTTGACATTAAAGTATCTGCCCAAGATTAATCGTGAAAGACCTTAACGAACATCTACAGGCTACTCAACTTCAAATTTAGAAAAAAACATGAATATGGACAAACCAAACAGAAACACAAAAATCGTACATTCAGAACATAAATACTTGAAATAACTTAAGATGATTTTGAAGTGTTTCTCTAATTGTTATTGAGGCTTCAAATAGAAACATTGAATGAAGATTTGTGTAGATTTCAACAATTCTTAAGATACAAAAGACTTTATTTGCTAAGGTCACTAAATGATTCCTAATTTGTAATTAATTAAATGAATAAACAAAAAAAAAAAAACAGCACTTAAGTGTTTAAAATTAAATAAAAAAAATTTTATATTCAATATTTAGTTTAAGTGTTTTCGGTGCAGTAGTTTTAGGCGTTGCAGACCGTAATATATATTTTTATACCCTCCACACCGCAGTGGCAGAGGGTGTATAAGATTTGTCATTCCATTTGTAACGCATCGAAATAAATTCCGGAGACCATAACACCATATATTTTCTTGATCATTATAACAAGGGAAGTTGATTTAGCGATGACCGTCTGTCCGTCTGTCTGTGGAAATCACGATCACTCCATCAATATCTAGCCATACCGTTCGTTTTTGCATAAAATCGTTTATTAACTTCCCAAAGGAGTTGCTTTTTAAAATCATCAAAATCTGTCAAAGGGGTCACGAATTATGAATGAAACTTTGAAAAAACTCTTGAAAAAATAAAATTTTTCAGTGTGTTTGTTATTTTTCTTAAGATATGTTGTATATGTTGTAATTCTTCGCATTGTTGAAGACATTTCAGTTGTGTGTATATTAATACTACAAAAAAAAATATCGTTAAAATTAAAAATGAATAAAAATTAAAAATAAAAATTAAATATTAAAAATTAAAACTTAAAAATTAAAATTAAATATTAAAAATTAAAACTTAAAAATTAAAAATTAAAAATAAAAAATTAAAATTTAAAAATTAAAAATTAAAAATTAAAAATTAAAAATTAAAAATTAAAAATTAAAAATTAAAAATTAAAAATTAAAAATTAAAAATTAAAAATTAAAAATTAAAAATTAAAAATTAAAAATTAAAAATTAAAAATTAAAAATTAAAAATTAAAAATTAAAAATTAAAAATTAAAAATTAAAAATTAAAAATTAAAAATTAAAAATTAAAAATTAAAAATTAAAAATTAAAAATTAAAAATTAAAAATTAACAATTACAAATTACAAATTACAAATTACAAATTACAAATTACAAATTACAAATTACAAATTACAAATTACAAATTAAAAATTAAAACTTAAAACTTCAAAATTTTAAATTAAAAATTTAAAATTTTAAATTAAAAATTGTAAATAAAAAATTAAAAATTAAAAATTAAAAATTAAAAATTAAAAATAAAAAATTAAAAATTGAAAATTAGAAATTAAGTATTAAATGTTGAAAATTAAAGATTAAAAATTAAAAATTAAAATTTAATAATTAAAAAGAAAAAATTAAAAATTAAAAATTTAAATTTAAAAATTAAAACTTAAAACTTAAAAATTAAAAATTAAAAATTACAAATTACAAATTACAAATTACAAATTACAAATTACAAATTACAAATTACAAATTACAAATTACAAATTACAAATTACAAATTACAAATTACAAATTACAACTTAAAAATTTTAAATTTTAAATTAAAAATTATAAATAAAAAATTAAAAATTATAAATAAAAAATTAAAAATAAAAAATAAAATAAATGAAAAACGAAACATGAAAAAGAAAAAAGAAAAATAAAAATGAAAAATTCAAAATGAAAAATGAAAAAAGAAAAAAAAGTAATTGAAAATTAAAAATAAAAAGGAAAAAAAATTAACAATAATAAATTAAAAATAAACAAGTAAGAAAATTATAGTCGATCTAGACCGACTATACGATGCCCTACATATACCATATAGAGGCCCTATCTCTTCGGTCCAATAGAAAATAAGCATAAACCAAATTTGAGTGGCATTATTTTTTTGCTGCTGATATGAAAAAGTTAATATCGGATGCTATATTTGTATGGGACTAGGTCGAAAAATGGACCAATCCTGACCATATTTGGTAAAGTTACTTATATTTTGAAAAAATTTGAGAAAAATCTATGCAATATTTTTGTTTTTTGATAGATTTAAGTGAAAATCGGGAAGCAGTTTTATTGGGGGCTATAAATAACAATTGTCCTACAGGGATTATTTTTGGACTACTGATTAATGGATATAATAAACACATACATACCCAATTTGAATGAGATCTATGTGATAATTTGGATCTTATGGAAATTTAATCGATTTCATAGGGGAGATTTGTATGGGGACTAGGTCTGAACATGGACCGAATTACACCTATTTCAATAGCCGACGAAAGCTTATATACCAAATTTCTTCAAAATATATTCATATTTGCGACCTGTAGTTTGATTACAAAGTTTACATATACACACAGACGCACGGACGGACGGACATCGCTAAATCGACTCTGAAAGTGATTCTAAGTCGATCAGTACAATAAAAGAAGGGTCTAGGTCATATATTTTTGGTAGTTACAAACAGCAGCACAAAGTCATTATACCCAAACCACATAGTGGTATAGGGTATAATTAAAACCTTCAAAAAAAATGTGTTAAATCAATTAACTCACTATATAAAGCAACAATTTCACAGAAAAATGCATATTTTCAATAAAAGAACCGTTACACTAGTTATTGTTTTGATTTTTGTAGTTTACTTATTAAGTAAACAATAATACAAAAATTCAAATATTATTAATTAGCTAACCAGAGCAATTTTATTAAAATATTTGATGTGCGTGCAAACGAATGCCTCAGACTATATTTATATGTCAGGTAGCAGTCGACATTAATCAGTCTTTCGAATTAAAAATATCCAGCAGGCTTGTCAGAAGGTGATTGAACGAGGTAAATTCGTTTGTGATTCTTCAGATACCAGTGGGCAGGTAAACGATACGTTTATACGATAATATAATTTTGTTTATGCTAGGCGGAAATATTCCAAAAGGGAGGGGCAGAATGCCTCTTTTTGTTGTAGATATTTAACGCTTCAGATTCTGACGTTTATTGTAAATGGATAATTTGATAATTGCTTAAAGAATTTTACCTTTATGAAAAAAAAACATCAGAATCAAAGGACCTTGTGCTGTCAAAAGAAATACTGATTTATTTTCTATTTATTTAAATTTTTTAATTAATTATGCTACAATTATAACAATTTCTATACTTATATTTGGGTTTTTTCTTCTTTTCAGCACAAATTAAATACTCGTTTCTGACAGATTTTTGAAGATGTGTACGAGAATTTATCAAAACTGTTAATGCTTAATATATAATTATAAAAATATATATGTAATTTAAATTATAACTAAAAAAAACACTAAGCAGCTTATAAGAACATATAAAAAAAAATTTCTTCCACTAGATGAATAATATTATATAAATAATAAGTTAATTATTAAATGATTTTTAATTTAATTCGATTTTCAATGGTTTGTATAATAACAATTATCATATATTGTTAATTTTTTTGCCATCCAAATGCAATGACGTTATAACAAAACGTCTTCCTAGACATTGCTATTTTTAGTAAAAAAATGTTAACCAACATTGCAGATCAAACATATTTGTATGTCGTTAACATGATCCTATCTAATCTTATATATGTATCCAAATTTCTGTTACTACCAAAGTTTTGTTATAATTGTGGATTGATATAATTAATGCGTTGCGGCTCTAGCTATCAAATACGTTAAATATGATTAAAATTGTTCAAGTAGTTTTTAATATATTCAAGTTTTTATTAATAAATCTGGCAGCTCTGGCGAAGTCATCACTTTTTCGACAAAATGTTGCCAGACTGACTAAAACAAGATTTTGAAAATCTTCAAAAAGATAGTCTTGACAATAGATGTCACTAAATTGACACCATTAAAATTTTCATTACATACACTTAGGCGTAAGTAGAAAAATTATTGTTTATAATGTTGCCACATTTTTTTTTCTATATTAGACTATATTTTTATTGCACAATATCTCAAGAAAATCCCATTCGATTTGGTTTAAATTTTTTTAACTAGGTTCTCATTAAATTTTCAATAACTTAAAAAATTATGTGTAACAGCATGGGAATAAAATCTGTTTTAATGTTAAACCATACAACAAATAGAAACTATCTGGCTACTTTGGCGAGAAATGTTATATGAAAGCACCCTAAAGTATGCCGAGGTTTTTCATTTATTTATTTAGAGTCTAATTCATAAACCCTTTTTAACAACTTAATAAGCTAAGATAAAATCGCAAAAACAGAGGTCGGATCGTCGCATTCGTTATCGAAATTATTTAGTCGAAATTTTATTTTCCAAAATAAAATACTAAGAGTAATTTTACTCTGTCGCAGCTAAAGGCCCATTGACACGATACCGATGAAATTCATCGGACTGTCATAAAGTCGTACCGACATTATTTCTGCATACTTAGGCCATTTACAGCATCACACTCAAGACTTATTAAACACCTGTTTAGAATAAGCAAATTTATTTTGAAATTTATCTTTTATTTCCACTTTCTTTGTTTTTGTTACCTTTTTTTTAATATAAACAAAAAAAAAACAACTCTGGTCCGATGAAAATGGCAAGTTTTTAGAAATGTTTCTAATAGTACGTTTACATCTGAAAAAAATTTAGTAGATTTTAGTTTAAATCTATTTCAAAATCTATACCGTTTACATCTAGTTTAAAAAACATATAAACTAGAAATACTAAAAATAAACAAAACATTAGCAAAATGGAAATATCGAAAATTCTAAAACGGAACAGATTTTATATATACATTATGCATCAAAAATGAAAAAAACTGAAGTAGAAATTTTGCGAAAAAAAAATCAGTACTTGTTATATGTATTGTTTGAACAGCAAAAATAAATTAATTTTCCACAATTATTATTTAGCACATTGGAATGGGCTAGTATATATTCATTTTTTCTTTTGTTAATAATTAATATTTTTATATTTCCTTTTTATTCAACTTGTTTGCTTTCGTTTTTAAATGTCAATTTTTCAGTCACTGCGTTGTAATTTTCTACTACAATATTAAAAAAACACAGTAGTATCATTTGTTAGTGCGTTTACATCTGAGGAAAATCTAGTACTTTTTAGTTGAAATCTATTTCAAAATCTATACCGTTTACATCTTACTTTTTTGACATTTTGAGAGATTTTGTTTCCACAACAACAAACAGCTGATTAAAATAAAACATTAAACTAGAAATACTAAAAATAAACAAAACAATAGGAATATGGAAAATTCTAAAAAGGAACAGATTTTATAATTATATTATGCATCAAAAATTAAAAAAGCACAAACTGCAATAGAAATTTTGCGAAAAATAAAAATCAGCATTTCTTAAATGTATTGTTTGAACAGCAAAAACAAATTCATTTTCCACAATTATTATTTAGCAGATTGGAATGGGCACAAGTAAGTATAAAAGTTTATAACATTTGAATTACTAAATATTTTTTTTATTATAGATTCATTTTTTGTTAATAAATAATATTTTATTTCCTTTTTATTCAAATTGTTTGCTTTTATTTTTAAATGTCAATTTTTCAGTCACTGCGTTGTAATTTTCTACTACAATATTTAAGAAACACAGTAGTATCATTTGGTAGCGGCTAAGTTTGACAAGATTTTGTGAGATTTTGCACAAATCTAGTAACGAGCTAGATTTTGTTTTGTATGAGAAATCTAGTAATAATGAGCTAGATTTCGCTCGAAATCTCGTATATACTAGATTTTGCTTAGATGTAAACGCACTATAAAACCATCCGACTTTGAAAATAAAATCCTACAGACTGTCAATTTCATAACATAAGCTTTTTACATGATACGAGTTTTTCATAAGTGCCGAATTACACATGCAATTTTTCTTTCTGAAACTGTTTGAAATTCTCTTTTAAACTTTCTTCCGTGTCTACACACTGAAATTTTTGTATTGAAATTCAAAATTTGTTCATGCTTCCTTTATCATTTTATCTATTTATTTTATCATTTTATTTCGTTAAAATTAACTTTATTTCGATTTATTATCTTTCTCAACACAAACGAACATAAACATTAAAGAAAACTTAAAATAATTTCACTTTGAAAATTACGAAGCAAGAAACAAAAGAGAATTTCAGAGTACATGAAAGAATGTACCGCCTGCCATTCTTCTCTGCCGTCTCACCTATAAACTCAAGACTTTCAGCAAGAAAACTTTCATGTGTAAACCGGCACTAATACACGATTTTTTGACAGGCCGTATTACGAAGTGTGATAGTGTAAACTAGCCTTAACGAGTTATGGTCCATAGTTAATAGTAAAAGTGAAACGAGAGCCGTCAATGGCCGTCCTTTCACAATTCTACTAAATTCTACTAGATTTTGACATCAAAGAAATAATCCATCCGATTATGCTCGCACAAGTTCTAAAAAAGGAAAGATTTTCTAAATCAAATTCTTCAAATATGAATGTCACCGCTGCGCTTGATAACTTAGTTTAAAATTAAATTGAAATATATGAAAAATATCCAAGACTGGGAAAATAAACATTTTACTATTTCCGGGGCAACATAAAACGGAAACGCCATTATTGTATCAAACGGCTCAGATTATATTCGTAGTGTCGAGAGGTCCTTTTCAGCCTTAAAATTCATGTTATCGCCACAAAGAATAAATTTAGAAGAAGAAAACTTGAAAAATATATTAATTATAAAATTAAACGAAAATTTCTTTAATAAATAAATTTCCTACTAAAAAAAACATAAGCTTGACCTTCTCCGAGAAAAGGGACCTAGTGTGTGAAAATTAAGTTTTGAGAAAAGAACGCATTTAAAGTTTCTACACCCTTTTAGGTACCAGAATCCACCGTTTTCGACACAACCCGTTTTTTGACACACTAGGTCCCTTTTCTCGGAGAGGGTCACATGTATGTATTTTTTTTTTAAATTTTGAACCCAAACCTGAACCCTGAACCGAACGCGAACCTTAAATTTTTAATTTGATTAACCCGAACCCGAACCTAAACACATTTTTTATAAGACTAAACTAAACTAATTTTATGAATTAGACCGTTAAAATTTAGCCGATTATTAACAGGAAAGTTTAAATTATTTCCATGAATCCCAAAAGGAATAAAAAATTATAATTACAGCTAGAAAAGAATAAATACACAATGGATTTATGGATTTACCAAAAAAATTAACTGTTTCTTTTTTATTTTTAAACATTAAAAACACTGTATGTACTCTACATAAATTATAAATATAAGTTATGACAAAAATTAAATATAACAAATATTACACAAATAACGTAATTAAGTTAAAATACAAAATAAAGACTTATAATAAAAGAACTGAAATCAAACACCTGCATTAAAATGAAAGCAAGACCGCATATAACGAGACTCTCTACTATAAAGGTTAGTTAATAAAAAATGTATTTTAATTTAAAACTAGGACAAGAATAAGACAAAACTTAGTTATAGAATTGATGTGTTAGTCTAAAGATAGCATGCTTTTTGTTAGCTTAAGAGTAGTTTATGAAACCTAGAGAACCAAACAAATACTTAAGCACAATTAGTTTGTTTTTCAAAAGCTAAATAAAGATTTATTCAAAAAACCTAAGGATAGTAGTTATTTACAACTAACAATATATAAAGTAAATTAAGTAGGTGTATGTGTAGTAGTTTGTACGTATAATAAATAAACTAAAAAGAAACAACTCTTAATAAGAAATAATAAAACAAAAAATCTAAACTAAATTGAACACTTTACAGAGAAAGATTATATAGAATTATTTTATTCTAAAGCGCCTTATGTTTCATATTTGATTATTCAATTTCATAGGAAACTTGTTTAATAATTTACAAAAATATGTAGAACATTTTGTTAAGGCACATTTACTTACTATTTATAGTATTTACATTAACATGATAAACTTAAACCTAAAGAATTGTGCTTCAATACATTTTTCTCTTGTTTATAAATATATA
Organism: Cordilura impudica; assembly: GCA_963682025.1. Taxonomy (NCBI): domain Eukaryota; kingdom Metazoa; phylum Arthropoda; class Insecta; order Diptera; family Scathophagidae; genus Cordilura; species Cordilura impudica. The sequence goes on from OY821521.1 coordinate 34,815,312, forward strand.
AAATTATATGGCTAAATTATTTTGATAATGGTTGGCATTTTAAATTCCAATTTATGCTGCCGGTGGTTTACCGTGTACACGAAAGCGATATAGACATGTATATAGAGGATGGCCATGATTGGATTCTATCCGTAATTCCACAATTTCATAGGGCCGTTTAATGTTTTTGTTTTGTACAGGGAAATACTGCAACGAAGCATCGTTGTCAACATATTCATACTCACCAAATAGTATCGGCTCCTGATCCTTTTCATGTTCAAGACCCTAAAGTAAAAATAAGTGGTTTTGTTAAACAGATAAATATATAAGATTAAACTAGCCCTTAATTGACAATGGAGATTCTAGAGAATTCGAATTAGACACCAAAGAATATTACTGGTTGATCTGGAGCTTTAATATCAATTAACTAACATAAATACTTGAATTGGATCTCAAGACCTATGAGTTGATTTTTTTTAGTTTCAAACTCAGTGTTCCAAGGTTGAATCTGCAATGTATATAATAAACTTTTCCTATATTACATTATTATACACAATTTAGCGCTCTTTATTTTTGAGCATGTGCACATGTTTTAGTATGCATATTTTGTTTTTGGAATTCCATTCTGTATCTCCAAAACATTCCATAAAATATTCTATCTACAGGGAAACGTCGTTTATGTGAATATATTCTAATATCTTTTACAGTTCGAAGTTTTATATTTAAATGAAAGATTGAAAGCATATATGCAGAATAAATCTTGTAAAGTGCGTATGTTTTTGGAAATACACAAAAAAAAAAAAAAACAAGTAAGTGTTAAATTCTGCTGTGCCGAATTTTTGATACCACTTTGAAACTGTTGCCGATACTGAAACATTAAATCCGAATACCAATTAAATATAAAGTTAATTTGTTCTCTTGTTGGCCAATTTCTATTATGAAAAAAATGATCCTTAAAAATAATTAATTACTATTTGAAAAATTTCAAGTGTTTTATAGAACACCAATGAAATTCATTATTTAACGCAGCCGGCATCATAATAATACCCACAGTTTGATCCCTATAAGCCTATAAGACCCTAGAAGTCATACGATAATTAAAAAAAAAATCTTGGCTACAAATTATTAATATTAAAAAAAGGAAATTTTAAAATAATTTTATTTAATACAAAAAAAAAAAAAAAAAAAAACAAAAATAATAAAATCAGGTATTTTTATTTTTTAATTTTTAGTTTTTAATTTTTAATTAATTTTAATTTTTCATTTTTAAATTTCAGTTTTAATTTTTCATTTTTCATTTTTATTTTTAATTTTTAGTATTTAATTTTTATTTTTAATTCTTTATTTTTAATTTTTATTAATTTTTTAATTTTTAATTTTTAATTTTTAATTTTTAAATTTTAATAGTTAATTTTTATTTTTTAATTTTTTAATTTTTAATATTTAATTTTTAATTTTTAGTTTTTAATTTTTTAATTTTTATTTTTTAATTTTTAATTTTTATTTTTTATTAATTAATTTTTAATGTTTAATTTTTAGCTTTTAATTTTTAATTTAGAATTTTTAGTTTTTAATTTTTAATTTTTAGTTTTTAATTTTTAATTCATAATTTTTAATTTATAATTTATAATTTATAATTTATAATTTATAAATTTTAATTTATAATTTATAATTTATTTATAATTTATAATTTATAATTTATAATTTATAATTTATAATTTATAATTTATAATTTATAATTTATAATTTATAATTTATAATTTATAATTTATAATTTATAATTTATAATTTATAATTTATAATTTATAATTTATAATTTATAATTTATAATTTATAATTTATAATTTATAATTTATAATTTATAATTTATAATTTATAATTTATAATTTATAATTTATAATTTATAATTTATAATTTGTAATTTATAATTTATAATTTATAATTTATAATTTATAATTTATAATTTATAATTTGTAATTTATAATTTATAATTTATAATTTATAATTTATAATTTATAATTTATAATTTATAATTTATAATTTATAATTTATAATTTATAATTTATAATTTATAATTTATAATTTATAATTTATAATTTATAATTTATAATTTATAATTTATAATTTATAATTTATAATTTATAATTTATAATTTGTAATTTATAATTTATAATTTATAATTTATAATTTATAATTTATAATTTATAATTTATAATTTATAATTTATAATTTGTAATTTATAATTTATAATTTATAATTTATAATTTATAATTTATAATTTATAATTTGTAATTTATAATTTATAATTTATAATTTATAATTTATAATTTATAATTTATAATTTATAATTTATAATTTATAATTTATAATTTATAATTTATAATTTATAATTTATAATTTATAATTTATAATTTATAATTTATAATTTATAATTTATAATTTATAATTTATAATTTATAATTTATAATTTATAATTTATAATTTATAATTTATAATTTATAATTTATAATTTGTAATTTATAATTTATAATTTATAATTTATAATTTATAATTTGTAATTTATAATTTATAATTTATAATTTGTAATTTATAATTTATAATTTATAATTTATAATTTATAATTTATAATTTATAATTTATAATTTATAATTTATAATTTATAATTTATAATTTATAATTTATAATTTATAATTTATAATTTATAATTTATAATTTATAATTTATAATTTATAATTTATAATTTATAATTTATAATTTATAATTTATAATTTATAATTTATAATTTATAATTTATAATTTATAATTTATAATTTATAATTTATAATTTATAATTTATAATTTATAATTTATAATTTATAATTAATAATTTATAATTTATAATTTATAACTTATAATATATAATTTATAATTTATAATTTTTAATTTGTAATTTTCAGTTTTTAATTTTTAAATTTTAATTTTCAACTTTTAACTTTTAATTTTTAATTTTTAATTTTTAATTTTTAATTTTTAATTTTTAATTTTTAATTTTTAATTTTTAATTTTTAATTTTTAATTTTTAATTTTTAATTTTTAATTTTTAATTTTTAATTTTTAATTTTTAATTTTTAATTTATAATTTATAATTTTTAATTTTTAATTTTGAATTTTTAATTTTTAATTTTTAATTTATAATTTTAAATTTTTAATTTTGAATTTCTAATTTTTAGTTTTTAATTTTTAATTTTTAATTTTTAATTTTAAATTTTGAATTTTTAATATTAGTTTTAATTTTTAATTTTAGTGATAAAAAAAATATGTGGTAATACTTGCTTAGGCCAGTGTGACACGTGCAATATTAATATAAACACAACTGCAATGACTTCAACAATAAGAAGAATTACAACATATAAAATATATCTTCAGAAAAACAACAAATACACTGAAAAATTTTATATTTTCAAGAGTTTTTTCAAAGTTTCATTCATATCCCGTGACCTCTTTAACCGATTTTGACGATTTTAAATAGTAACTCCTTTGGGATGTTAGTAAACGATTTTATACAAAAACGAATGCTCTAGTTAAGATATTGACGGCGTGATCGTGATTTCCACAGACAGACGGTCATCACTAAATCAACTTCCTTTGTTATAATGATCAAGAAAATATATTGTTTTGGGTCTCCGGAATTTATATCGAGACGTTACAAACGGAATGACAAACCTATATATACCCTCTGCCACTGAGGTGTGGAGGGTATAAAAAAATTCGATGGGGAAAAAAGTAGCTATTCTCATTGCATTTGTATTTGGTTTTTTTCCCTAAAAAAAAGTTTCACTTGCAAAACAGACGGGAACTTACATAAAAATGTAAATAGTATTTTGATAAAACAAGATTTAAATAAAAAATAAATATTTAGTTAACTTTAACGGCAGCCAATTCAGGCATTGATTGCAGTTTCAATAGATTCATCCCGCAATTGTGTTATTCTACAACACCAATTTCCTCCGCAAGTGCTCGTATCATAGCTATGCTATTAATTTTTTATTTAATTGTTCTTTAAAATATTTTTATTTGCGTTTGCACACAAAAAAAAAAAAGAAAAAATTAATTGTCAATAAGCAACACAACTGAATTAGAAATTCGATAATGCTACTTATTCATTTTTTATTCACGCGGAATTTATAGTAGGCGGATTTTTTTCTAGAGAAAAGTATTTTCCGTGAGAAAAAAAATTCCTAATTGGGCTGATTAAAGTAACCTTTCAGAAAAGTACAATCTTTGTAGTTTAGTCGATATTTTTTCATAAAAGGTGTAGTCTAGAATGTTGTATTGCCAAAAAAAAAATGATTGCTGTATGATTTAATAGCGGTTACGGCTAGTATCATATAATATTTTTTCTTCGATGGTAAATTTTAAATGTTTGTTAGCTGTATGTAAGAAAAATGTTTTTTTTGTTTTTGCTAAACTTACCCAAACCGTAAAATTTCTAGGAGCAGAATCGATGTGGCCATTTGGAGATAATGCTTTAGGTATATGCTCCAATGTAAAGCCAGTAACATAAACGTAAGAGTTTAATTTAAGGACTAAAAATAAACAAGTATAAAATTAAACAGAAGAAAAAAACATCAACACAAAGCAATTCAAACTTACCCAAAAATCCGGGAAAACCTTGAAAAGCCCAACATTCACCCGGTTGAACATTTGGAGATATAGCTATACGGGGTGTGTTGGTGGGATACCATAAGGGTATACCAAATACTGATATTTGAGCTGTTTTAGTTTGATAACCCTCCGTACAACGTGTCGACAATATTTGACCACCAGCCGATTCTAAAGCGAAATCAACTAGACCAGTCTTATCGGCATCGTATACGGCCAGAACCGATTTAACGATATTACGAACTTCATGCTCCGACAAAGCCTCTTTAATTTCTCCCTTCAGCATGGCATTTGATTCTTTATGTTTGTTTTCAACGGTTACAATAATTTCCTGCTTCAGACGTTCACTTATATCGCGCATTAAAAACATGCCAGATTTATCAATTTCATGTTTGATTCTATCATTTGTACGATTATTTATGTCCGCCAGACGTGATTCCAAATAATCTTTGGCTACAAACATATTGCGTACCCAATTTTGTAGATCCAAATCCGAAAATTGAGCACCATCTTTGGTGGTTTCTTTGAAGCCCAGAATTTCGATTATGGACAACTTGACTTGTTGATTGAGTAATTTGAAGTTTTCATCTTTAAGAGTATTGAGTTTTAAGGTAATTTCTTGTAAGAGATCGGCAAATCTTTGATCGGTAGACAATTCCAGTTCGAGCAAACGATTTTGTAGAACATCTTGCGTTTGCTGTAGCTGCTTGATGGAATAATGTAAATTTTGATTCTCTGATAGTTTATCGGCGAAAGAGAGCTTTATGTAAGCTATATCCTTATTTAGATTATCTATTAACAACTGTTGTTGTTCTAATGTTAGCTTATAATGATCATCACCAGATGATTGAGATTGTTGTTGTAATATGAAAAGCTTTTCTTGTAATTTATCACTAAGTTTTAAGGAGATTTCCTCTTGCAGGTAATTGTTAAATAAAGGAGCTTTTAAAAGTTTAGCAATTAAGGCATCAATATCCAAATTCTCCACGATTAAATTATAATGTGAATGATTATTCACTGCAATGGTTTGATGGATTAAATTTTTAATTTCTTCTATGTTTTCCGGCGACAATTTTAAAGGTTTTCTTAAGCTTTCTGCGTCGTCGCCTTCAAGTCTTAATACAACTTTTCGTATTATTAAATTTAAATCATTATCCGAAAGTGTTAAAGAGTTTCCCCCAATATCGTTAGCACGTTTCTGACGGGATAAATTCTCTAAATTTTCTTTAATTATTTGTACTATTAATTGAGTTTGTTTGGTAGAAAGCTCCGAGGCTTTTTCTTGTTGCTTCTGCTGTTCTTCTCGCAACTTAACATCAACTAATTTTTGTATATAATTATTGATGTGATTTAAAATATTTTCATATTCTTCGGCCGGCATGGATTTGGACATGGACAATCTTAAAGCCTCCATATTTTGACTAGAGCTGGGCGTTGATGAAGAGAACAAGGGCAAAATGCTTTTAAAAGAATGGAAATTTGTGTATAACGAACTTCTAAGTGTGGTTATTAATGAAAGCGGCACCAATGAATGCCAACGTTGAGTCATTAAATATCGATCTTGTTCTTCCAAAAGCCACCAACCTAAAAATGTTTCCATATAATAAAAAAAAAGAAAATAATAATGGGAAATGGTTATTAAAAAAAAATACTCTCCGTTTACCTTCTTCATTTGTTAAAAGGTTAGAGTGTAAAGTTAAATATAAAAAATTTGGGCTTAAAGTATAAATTTTTAAGAAAAATGAAATATTTCGAATTTATGGAAAAATATCTCAAACAAATGAAGGAGGATAGAGTATTTTTTAAATAAAAACTTCTTTAATCGTTTTCCCATTTTATTGTTAACAAAATTACTCACCTTGTTTAAAAAAGATAACTCAAGAATTTTTATAAAAATAAAACTCATTTTTTATATTTTATGTGTGTGTTTTTTTATAGGGTTACAGAAAATTATTTGAACCAAGTTTTTTTTTCTTTATTTGTATTAAATCTTTTTTTAGTGATATGATTAAACAGGAGAAAAAGAAAAAAAATCGTTGAAAAAAATACAATTTTAATTGTAAACATAAATAATTAAGTTGTTTAACAACTAAGAGAAATTTAATTAAAGACACACAGTGATGGCAAATATTTAATTTTTTTTTTTTAATTATAATAGTTTGTTATAACTAATTTGTATTGAATTGGTGGTATTGCAGCGGTTTGTTACACTCTATCCTTCTCCAAATTGTTGATTATTTTCTTTATTCAAACGTTGCGCTATTATCCCTTTTTAATGTTTTTTTTTTTTTTTTTAATGAGGGAATAAAAGGGGGGGAGATTTTTAGGGTTATAGAATTGTATTAAAATCGACAACAACCAAAATACGAAAATGCTTTAAATTTGTACGTGTATGTTTCTTTTGTTTTTTAGTAGAACCAATAAATCTAAATAAATTATGAATAATAGAATTATGTTTTAATAATTTAAAAAAAAAAATAAGAAAAAGGTATTCAAATATGCAATGTATTTTAACAGAAAACTGAAATTTTGATATGAAAATTAAAAAAAAAAAACCAAGAAAACACCATTAAGTAATTATGTCAAAAAACTTTGTTTAAAAATATAAAATTTTATAAACGCAAATAATAATGTTTTGTCTAAAACTTGTATTAATTGATTTATTATAGAACCACAAAAATTGCAATATTTTTACCCTTTTTTTATTTTAAAACTAAAAAAAATCAACAAAAAAAAAATTAAGAACAAAAATTAAACAAAAGTAATCTAAAAACTATACACAAAAACTTTGAAAATGAAATATGAAAACAAAACAAAAAATTGTGCGATTAAGTGATTAATTAAATACGGTTTTAGAATTTTTTTTTTTTTTATTATAATAATTTTAAGAAATCTATATAATTAACAGGTAAGGCAATTTCTTGTGACCGATGATTTGTTCAAAAGTTTTCTCCTGATTTTGATCAAGCGTATCTTATTTGAAAGGTATTTCTTTTTAGCTTTCCACCAGACTCACAGATTTTAAAATTTTTAAATTTTGCTGGAGTTATGCTCATTTAAAGAACCTACTAACACATAGGTATGTACATAAAATTATACAATGCTATGTCTGTATTTATTAAATTTGTTAATGTGTTTGCAATGTTAATGAGTTTGTTTTCTTTATTCACAATAATAATTGTGTTGAATTGAACAATTATTTTGGACACAGGGTCCATAAAATTATTAATTGTCGAATTTCGAGGGCTGGAATCTGCTAGTTAAAATAATTACATATAAAGATTCTTTTATTTATTTTTGAGAAATTTAAAAAAATTACATGATGCTCCAATGAAAATATACTTGCGAAACGATCAGAAATCAGTGTTAAAAATTTCAGAGACTCCTTCAAAAATTTGAGTTATTCTGCAAAAAACCGTTTTCGATTGGATTCGAATAGTTTATAAACGGTCAATTCCTTGTTTTTGCTGATTTTTTTTTTTAAACATACGAGTATGAACTTTATGGTTTTTACTGATGGTTTTTATTTTTAAACAGTTTTGAAAAGAAGAAGAATGGATCTTTCCAAACGTTGAAATTATTTGATATATTAAGTGACTTTGCTAAGCATATCTGAATTTTATTTTTCTCAATTTTCTCGGCTTTAACTGCTTTTCTTTATTAATTTTTCAATAAATGTAAAATTATTTGTATATTAAATTTTGAAGAGAATTTTAATCTAAATAAGACCAGCTTTCATTTTTCCAAATCGAATGAAAATAGTTAATTTTTTTGTCTTGCAAGTTATTAACTTGAAGAGCTTTTTTATTAAACACCCAAGCGGAAAAAAGCAAGAGAGTATAAAAACTTTTTCTAATATTAACTGGTTATTAACTAGGTAAATTAGTTCAGAAAATTTTAATAACTTTTACAATTTTTAACCGATTTTAGTAAGTTTAAAAGCACAATCAATCCGTTGCGATTTTCTTTTTTTTTTATAAAATTGACATAAAAAATCGCAAAGCGTCACCGCAATAAAATAAAATCAACCCGATTCTGAATATTCCCGCAGACTTTTTCCCGAGAAAAAAAAATCATCCTGTTCTAAACAGACCGGGAAACCAAATATAAGGAAGAGAGAATTACGAATTTTCGAATGTCGTTTAGTTTTGGGTATTAAATTCAAATAAATAAAAAGGAAAAAAAAACTACTGAGAGTTTTCATTCATAATGAGGGAGAAAGGAAAAATTTCTCACGGAATTCTTATTTTATTTTCACTCCCGAGTTTTTCATATTCCCATTTGTTTTTCCAAAATCTTCTTTATCATTTCTTACTCTTTATAACCTTGCAAATAAGATAAGATAAGGAAGGCTATACGCACTGCGACCAGTTTGATCTTTTGTGCAGTAACTCTCATTCTCTCTTTGATATGGTGAATATCAACTTTGCAAACAACTTAGATATTTTTGATATAAATTAAAGTTATGCATTTAATTTCACTTGCATCAAATAGATAAAAATGGAAAAAGAAGAGAATTTTGTTTAAAAAAGAATTGAGATATTTTATTTTTTTTTTTTTTTGTTTAATATACACAAAAATATAGACAAACGTTGTCCGTCGTTGTCTTGAGTATTTTTTCCGCAATGAAAAAACGTCTCTGAATGCTTGTTTTACTCAGAATATAATTCTTATTAAAAAAGATCTATATATATAAAATTGAATGTGTGTTTGTTTATTTGTTTGTTTGTTTGTGTGTACCTTATAGGAGACCAAACCTCTGGACCGATCTTCCTGAAATTTTCACAGCATTTAACTGGGACTCTGGCATGATTAATAGGGTACTTTTTTTTTGACCACGCCCACTTTTACGCCCACTTTTTTAAAATTATGTAATTGCTCCCACATAGTTTTTAACAGATTTACTTCAAATTGTATACACATTATACTCCAGGCGAGGTAGAAATAAACATTTCTTACGCCACGCCCCCTTTCACGCCCCTTTTCACGCCAAATTTTGTTTGAAAGTTTTAAACTTTTTTTCTCTGTACAAATTTGTTCCTTCCAACGGATTTTTTTATTTGGTAGTATATTGCTCTTAATACTGTTAACGTCGCCATATAACTATGAACCACGCCCATTTCGCCGCCCCCTTTTTTTTACTTATACCACTAACAATGTTTGCTATACAAAATAATTTTTTTGTAATATGTATTTATCTAAAGTTTTATACACTTTTTATCTACAGGTAAGGTAGCCATACATTTTTTTATTACCAAGTCCCCCTTTTTCGCCCCATTTTACCTTAAATCATAATTAATCTGCTTTCAATCTATCTATATATATAAAAATGAATGTGTGTTTGTTTGTGCTTTATAGGAGGCCAAACCAAAGAACCGATCTTCCTGAAATTTTCAGAGCGTGTTACTGTGACTCTGGAAGGAATAATATGCTATATAAATTTTTGATTGGACAAAGGGGCGGTGCCACGCCCATATAACCCAAAATTTGAAAAAGTCATATCACGGGAATTTTTTTACCTACAGCAGTCATATTTGGTACATATGGTATTAGCATGAATAGAAATACATACAAGAAGAAAAGTGGGCGGGACCACGCCCCTTTTTAGAAAAATAAAAAATCGTAATATCTTCTAAACTACTGGAAGGATCGTCATGAAATTTTCACAAAAGTATATTTTTGCGAAATAATAAGACCTTAGCTATATAAAGTTGTTAGTGGGCAAAGGGGCGTGGCGTATATATAAAAACGTTGATGCATTTGATTGTAACGAATGATCTCCGGAACCATAAGAGCTGTCGAGGTAGGATTTCCAGCATAGGTTCGGTTCGAGCTCTTCTGTGTTTTTTTTTTTTAGTTTTAACCCTCTAGCTGGCGTTGGGGTCAAGTTAAAAACAAAAATTTTTACTTTCAGCGCGATTTGACTGCAATTCAGAATGAACGTATGTTTCGTCATAAGAAATTTTTGTATGTATAAATGGACCCGATAGGTGGCGCTGGGTAAAGTTATTTCGAATATTCTTATTTATGGTGTGATTTTAATGAAACTAACAATGTACATATATGTATGTTAGAAACATTTTTTTATTGGACCCGGTAGATGGCGCTGTCGTTCGAAAAATAATGAGTTGTCAAATTTATATAAATTTTAATAAATAAACTCACAAACGTTTTTATATATAAATATTCTAACGAAGAAGAAGTAAAAAGCCGCTACATTATTGCATGGTGGCCGCACAGCTCATTCAGCACTCAAATCACCGTTAAACGTACAAAAAAATGAGAATGCCGTCTGTAATATCAAAAAACATTCCGGTATGGCAAAAGTTCTGCAAAAATGCAGTATTTATATTTGGGATGAATGTACCATGGCTCACAAACATTGTGATTTGATTTGATAAAAGACTTGAAAGGCAATGAAAGATTTTTTGGTGAAGCTCTCATTTTATTATCTGGAGATCTTCGTCACACATTTTATATAGGTATATACAGATTCTAACTAAAATAAAAATTCATTGAGGGCAAAACAACGTTTGCCGGGTCCAGCTAGTTATGTATATAAATACATATATACATAAATAAATTTAAATATATATTTATGTTAAAACTATCATCAAAATAAAATAAAACAAAAAAGTAAAATAAAATCAAATAATCTTAAGAAAATTATAAGTAACTAGTATAGCCCAGCACTCTAAATTCGAGTGAAAATTCTAGAAAATATTATTTTTTCATTCAATTTAAAAATTTATGAATATCTAAATGAGTCAAAGGTATGCTAATCAATTTAAGCAATTCAAATTGAACAACACAGGGCGTGTCATATACAATTTAAATCATTCTCATTAACAGGGTGTTATGAACTATTAGAAATATTTTATTTTATTTGAATTAATATATTTTTAAGACAGATTAAACATAAATTTTATCATTCTTAGCTTCTCCTCCGTATGAACTATAACTATCCCAATTTTCACACTCCTCCATGCCCGCATATTGCTTAAAAAGGGAACTAAAAATTTACCTTCACGTATTAATATATAGATTTTTATGTACATAACTAAAACCGTTTCAAAATTTAATATCGGCTAAAACAATTTGTGAATTACACGTTTTTAACTACTCAAAATTGATTTTTCAGAATAACTCAAAATTTTTAGACTGTTTCATATCCTTTAAATACTGTTAAATGATGTCCTCAAGACGGCCTACAACCCATACTACATCGTTTTTCAATTGTAAAAAACTGTAGCACCGTATTATAAATTGAAGTGTGGAAATAAAAAAAAAACATCTACAAATTAATTGTAAAACTTTTTATATAATTTTTTTCGGGCGTACTTTTTTAAACTTAATAGCTTATAAGTCCCGGTTAACACTATGATATTGTTCTTTCTGAAATTGTTTTCAATTAAGTTTTTATAATGAAATCCATGTTTAATTTAACAATATTTTTCTTGTTTGATATTTCCGCAAGAAAAACTTTTTAGTTATTTTTTTTAAAAAAAGCAATTTATGTTAATTGATTTTGTGTTTCCTTTTTAATTTTTATTTTTAAGTTTTATTTAATTCAAATTCAAAGAAAAATATCATAGTATGAATGGGGACTAATATTTACCCAGATTAAAAAGAAAAACTTAATCATTTTTTTCAACAAAATATCTATAACCGAATTTATTAATCAATTAATCAAACTATAATAAACAGAAAAATTCTTATATTATATCTCTTAAATCAAAAGACTATTCACTATGTCATATAATATTTGATACAAAAAAAAAAAACAAAAAAACAAACAAAATATATTTAAAAAATTCCTCATCTCTAAACACGTTCATAATATTGTTCACTTTTAAACAATTTGCGACCCTCGTCGATAAGATTTTGTGATACCGTTTTTAAATATATGAAATAATCATTAGACCAATCACGTAAATCATCATAACGATTAATGGCATGTGATGTTAATTCATTGTATTTAGCTTGATTTATATATTCGGACATGTCGATTTTAGGCAATTCAGGAAGAGTAAAAGTATATTCGGAAAATGATTTGGGTGGGAAAGGTTCATTGGGATGGAGATAATAATAAATGCCTGTTATATGCGTACATGATGTGAGAGAGAAAAAAAAATAAACAAAACAAACAAAAAAAGAGATTAGAATAAAACTTTTAATATTAAGAGTTAGAGAGAAGAAGAAATATTAATGTGTTGCGAATAAAGAGGGTTCATTAAACTCAGTGTATTTTAAAGAGAATATCATTTTAAATAACGTTGCGTTACATATTAACCAATTGCTTAAATAAAATAAATAACTTATAAAAAATAGTGGCCTTGAAGGAAAAATGAGGCCGCCGAACTATTAAACAGACATTAATAGAAATGTTTCTCTTTTTTCTATTTTATTTTTAAAGCAAAAATTTCGTATTGTTGACGAAATATTTTATTACGAAATTATAAAAATAATTGTTGGTCAAATTTGTAATCAAAATTTTAAATGAAAATGATCACTCTTTAATTTTGAAATTGCATTGATATTTTCTTAAAATTAATTGATTTTTACTGAAATATAATTTTTGAATTACATTTAATACATTCTGATATACTTATATTTAATAATTTCTGAAATACATTTGATAATTTCTGAAAATCAATTAGTTATTTCTAAAAAGGAATTGATATTTTCTAAAATACAATTGGAAGATGTAGTCCTTTAAAAATTTTTTTACTTTTTAAAATTTTAATTTCTATTTGTTCGAGAAAAATAAAAGTTATTTTTAAGTTTTTGTTTCTTCAAGCAAAAATATTTTTTTAATTTTTTGAGCAAATATAAAAATCATATAACTTTTATTTTTGCTCAAAAGATAAAAATCAAAAAATAACTTTTATTTTGCCTAAAAAAAAACTAAAAACGAGCAAGAAAGAAAATACGATACCCTACACCATGCGTTAAGAGACCCTATCTCTTAGGTCCAGCTAATTAGATATGGAAAATAAGTATAAACCAAATTTTAGTGGCATTGTTATTAATTTTTGTTGACTTCGGATATGAAAAAGTTCATATCGGATGCAATATTTATATGGGGACTCCGTCGGAAAATGCACCGATCCTGACCGTATTTGGTAAGGTCACTTATATATTACAAAAATATATACAGACCAAATTTGAGAAAAATCTGTGCAATATTTTTGTTTTCTGATAGATTTAAGTGAAGATCGGGAATCAGCTTCTTAAGGGGGTCATGACTAAGAATTGTCCGATAGGGTTTATTTTTGGGCTACTTATTAATGGATGAAATAATTATATAAAAACCCAATTTGATCGAGATCTACATCATAATTTGTAGTCATTTGTATGGAGAAATCATCTGAACATAAATGGATTTTCACTAATTTCAATAGCGTTAATCCTATAGCCGATAGAAGCATACATACCAAATTTCAACAAAATATATTCATATTTGCGACCTGTAGTTTGACTACAAGGTTTACATGGACAAACAGACGGACAGACAGACAGACGGATGGACATCGCTAAATCGATTCAGAAGTGAGTTGATCGGTATAATAAAAGATGGGTCGGTCTAGGTCAAATATTTTTGGTAGTTACTAACATCAGCACACAATCATTATACCCTAACCACATAAGGTATAGGGTATAAAAATTACTTGTATTTTTAGACTTTTATGATAAAAGGCATAATTATTACAGTCACTGACTTCAATCCATTTAAGCATGTTTGTTAAACTGATTCGAACTGTTATTTTTGTTTGAAATTTCTATTGATTCCGAAAGATTTCTGAGTTGTTCAAAATAAAAAGAGGGAAGGAAACAGAAACATCACTGCCAATTGTATTTTAAAAATTTCACAGTGTCAGAAGCAAAGACTTATAAATTTTGTATTTGAAAGTCCTCAATCAATATTTTTGCAAGAATAAATGGCCGGTAAAATGGTTTTATTTTTATTATTTTTGCAACTCTTAAAACGGAATATTAATTTTTATAAAACCATAAGATTTTTGGATTTTTTTTTTCAGAAGTTATGGAGGTCGGTTATGGGTCACTGATTTCGATTTTTATTATTATTTTTATATAGGAAAAAATCTAAAGAAAAAAATTTTTCTCTCGGAATTTATTTTAACAAATCCAGACAAATCATTTTTGAATAGTACCACCCTTCTAAAGAAAATTATCCGCCGTAAAAATTATTAATTTAAGGGCAACTTTGATAAACTTAAAATTTAAAATACGGTATTTCCCAGGTATAAAACAAAATAAATCGAGTAATATGCAATATATAATACGTTTTATTTGCTACTTAGAAGAAATATTAAAAAAAAAAAAAAAATATCACAAAAACTTTTTTTTTTTTGCCCCAAAAATTTATACAAAAAATAAATACAAAAATTTCGTGATGGAGTCCAAATTAAAGGTATTACGAAGACCTATGTATAACGCGAGTTGAGTTTTAACCTTGAGATATACTTAATTTTTACTTTTAAGGTCATCAAAGTGTCCTTTTAACCAGAGTTCAGAAAAAAACACACACTGAATAAAAAACTCGTACATATATGTAAACAAACATAGCTCTGACCAACAAACATATATTTTTATTTTCATATCAATTATGTGTGTTTCTAAATTTGTACGGTGCCGAACACAATCATGACTGTGTTTCGTTTTAATATTTCGTTATGTACACGAACATGTTCTATCATGTATTTTTTGTTTCGAACACACATAAACCACACAGATTCGAGTGTAGCTTTATTTTAAGTTCGTGTTCTTGCACTTGTACTGCTAAAAAAAAATAGAACATGTTCTTCAACGCATACATCTAAAAATTACACCCTATAAATACACCCTATGATACACCCCTATAAAAACGACAACAATTGTTTCAACCAAATTTATTAAAAAAAATCTAAAATAATTCATTAGCAGTTATAAAAAAAAAATAATAGATAATAAAAATAAAAAAAAAATTAATATTAAAAAAAAAATAAAAAAAAAACAAAATTAAGTCGTAACCAACATAAAATTTCTCTGTTTTCTATTTTATTACTATCTTTTTATTTTTATTTTTTATTTTTGTTTTTTTTTATGTTTGTTTTATTTTTATTTTATTTTTATTTTTTTTTATTTTTTTTTTTTATTTTTATTTTTTTATTTTTATTTTTTTTATCTTTTTATTTTTTTTTTTTTTATTATCTTTTTATTTTTTTTTTATTATCTTTTTATTTTTTTTTTATTATCTTTTTATTTTTATTTTTTTTTTATTATCTTTTTATTTTTATTTTTTTTTTTATTATCTTTTTATTTTTATTTTTTTTTTATTATCTTTTTATTTTTATTTTTTTTTTATTATCTTTTTATTTTTATTTATTATCTTTTTATTTTTATTTTTTTTTTTTTTTATTATCTTTTTTTTCTTATCTTATTTTTTTTTTTTTTTATTATCTTTTTTTTCTTATCTTATTTTTTTTTTTTTTATTATCTTTTCATTTTTATTTTTTTTTATTAACTTTTTATTTTTATTTTTTTTTATTATCTTTTTATTTTTATTTTTTTTTTATTATCTTTTTATTTTTATTTTTTTATAACTGCTAATGAACTATTTTAGATTTTTTTAATAAATTTGGTTGAAACAATTGTTGTCGTTATTATAGGGGTGTACCAGATTTTCCCGATAGCGAGTGGATAGATAAAGTTATAAAATTTAAATGTACGTTCAAGAACATGTTCTGTTTTTTTTAGCAGTATAGTACTCGAACCTGTGTGGTTTAATTGTGTTCGAAGCAGAAAATATGTGATAGAAACATGTTCGTGTACATTACGAAATATTAAAACGAAACACAGTCATGATTGTGTTCGGCACCGTACAAAATTTAGAAACACACATAACTGATATGAAAATAAAAATATGTGTTGGCTGCTTTAGAACAGAACATTGTGTGTTTGATGTGTGTATTTTCTGAACCTTGCTTTTAACTAATAATTTTTACCGCGAATAATTTTTTTTAGTAGGCTGGTACTCTTCAGAAGTAATTTATTCGGTTTTGTGAAAATACAGCGCGAGAGAAAAAAATTAATAAAATTCATGTTTCATAACCTCAGTTTTTGTGTAAAACGATCCCGTATAAAGCGATCCCGCACCGACCTCCAATAAAAGCCAGCAAAAATTCTCAAAAATATTTTTGACTATAAGAATTTATGTTCTGCTTAAACAGTTGCAAAAATATTTAAAAATCTTTTTAGTGGAACGCTTTTCAAAACCTATAATTTGATTCTCAGAAATTATCAATGTTATCCGATAAAAAAAAATTAACAATAGCTTTAATATTTTTATTTTTTTAAGAGCGTGTTTTCTTAGGAAACTAGATTGGCCAATGATACTTAACATATCAAATTAAGAAATGATATGTTAAGAATTTCGTAAGAATTTCAAAAGGAAATATTTATCATTGAGAAATAATTTGTTTTTGCATTTTCTAGATAAGAAGATTAATTTAGTCTAATGAAACTTGTATGGGATCAAAGAGTATTGCATTAATGTCTATTTGAATATTTTTTTACTTCCAAACTACTTTTTCTCCTACTTTAAATCCACCGAGTTTAGTATTAACAGACGCAAAAGGGATTTGTATGTATATATAGAGGTTATTGAACTTACCCGCTAATAACAACAACGGCAGCAACATTAATAAAAATAGCAAAAAACGTTTCTTGCTTTTATTTTCAGCATTTGATGATTGCAAAAGCCAAGTATCCAAACATAAAACCGAAGAAATAAACAAATATAGATTACGAACAACGGCCAAAAATGCCGATGAAATACCATGGGCGATGGAACCAAAAAAGCCTAAAAATGCACAAATAAATAAAGTTAATAAAAATAAGTAAGAATAAGTTTCCACGAGTTTCAAAAAGCGTTCTCAGAACCAGAGAAGTTCAGATTCTAATGTCCATAGAAAATAACCATAATACAAATTTTAGTGCGATTATATGAAATAAAATCTGAACATGACCATGTTCGTTGAGTAAAATGTTTTACTTGTATGTCTTTAGAAAGATTTAAGTTGTTGACTGGAGTTATGTGAGAGTCTATACCGGATGTTATTATTATATGGGAAGGAATTGGTCAAAAATATGTGGACCACATTTAAAATGTCTTTCTTGTACTTCTTTAAAACGATTATGTGCGGTACCTTTATATGGGAAAGAAGACTGAAAATGTTCCTATTTTACTTAAGTTTCTAGTTTTATGTTTTATTGATAAAATAAAAATTTTACTAACTGGGTCTTAGGATAATTTAAGTCCAACTTGAAGAGGACATTTGTATTGCGACTAGATCTGAAAATGCAACGATTTCTTCCGATTTCAATAGCAAAATACATTAACATATACATTAGTGTACAAGGTATACATGGATATATAATATACAGACAAGAAATTAATCAATATAACAAAAATTGGGTTCCGGTCAAATATTTAAGGTAGTAACAGACATCAGCACAAAACCTATTATGCTTCCTTCTGGCACATAGATACAATAAAAGAACCAATAATAATATTCAAATATTCACCTCTTTCCTCTTCCGCCAATTTAGTTTGATACATACTACTACTGCTGTATGAATACCTGCCCACACCATCCGCATTGGAATTATTGGAACCGGTTATAGATGACCATGTCGAGGTTATGGTAGTAACAATTGTCGTAATGAAACGCATTAACCAAGATTCCTCTTGTTGTGAATTATAACGACTATTATAGGCATTGTTAATTTTACGATATGATTGATATTGTGATAAATCTACTTCATCTCCTGAATCGTAGGCTAACCTTTCGGCTGCTTTACGATTTTGTGTATATTTCGAAGTTTCATAACGACGCCTGATGTATTCTTCTTGGGCAGGATCACGTTGTATCATATAATTAATACGATCATGATGATTGTCTAACGATTGCCGGGACATATTAGGCATGGCCACTATGCCGGGAGCCAATTCACGACGATGGGGGGATAGTTCTGAATATGTATAATCCGTTTTTGGTGTGTTCCTGCAAAATTAATTTATTATTAATAACATACAAATCAATATAGTTTATTCATTTCAAATGAACTTACTTCCAATATTCGCCGGCCTTTTTGTATTCCAAATAGGCAATATGATCGCTGGCATCTAAATTAATACTTCTATCGCCAAACGAATAACCCAAGAAACCACTTAATAAGGATTTATTTTTACTGGTACTTATTTCCTTTTCTGTATTCAAGAGATTTTGTGTGTGTTCTTTATTAATTCTACGTTGTTCAAATTTCATTTCATTGCTGCTGGCTTTAGCATTAGTTTTAGCACTGCTATTGCCACCTCCGCCGGTTCTGGACGCGAATTGAGAGGCAAAACTGGAGACGAAATTACTGGCTTTGGGTGTTGAAGTAGCTACACTACCGCCATCCGCTTTATGGGATTTTGTTATGACAGTTGTTGACGTTCTGCTTTCCGTAACGGTGTGTTGTTGTTGTTGTTGTTGTTGCTGCTGCTGTGATTGAGCCATTGCTGCTGTTGCTCTGACTGAAAATTTTGTTTTACTTTCAGGACTATCCTCACTTGAGTAATCGGATGTTCTAATTTTAGTATGTGTCATTTTTGAGGGACTTTCTTTTAAGCTGCCTGTTGCTGAGGAAGATGATGTTACTTCAACGGTTTCTTCTACAATGGTCCTGTAAATAAAAAGAACATTTAATTTAGTTAAATAAAGTTAAAAATAAAACACAATCTACAAAGGATGTCATTAAAGTGCAGCATATGGGTTGAAAAAATTTAAATGTATTCAATAAAAATTCATTTCCAACAACATCGAAAAGTTTCTAAATTTCAATGTAGATGGAAATACAGTCCATAGTGAAGCAATGAAGATATTTTAAAAAACTACAGCCTAGCCATGAAAAGAGATTTCTTACTTATATTTTTTATATTTGAAACATTTAGATGGCTTTTGAGCTTTATTTGTCAAAATTCACCTTATTTGGACCACTTTAAAGTGGTAAACAACACGATTATGATTTATGTAGACAATTTCTTAAAATTACTTATGTAAATTCAATATGCGTAACACATCCAACCAATTTGACATTATAACTAACACTTTAAACTTTAACTGAATTCTTTCTACCTTTCCGATGAACAAGATATTTTATTAATATTAATTTATTCAAAAATTTCAATTCCAATAGTTATAGATGTAAGTTTTAGTTTCTGATTTTTGGATTTCTCTAATTCAGGCTTTCAAGGTCATAATATATCTAATTATTAAAAAAAAAATACTGTTTCTTTAATGACACTCCAACATATTCCGGTCTGATTTTTTTTATACCCTCCACACCTCAGTGCCAGAGGGTATGATGGGTTTGTCATTCTATTTGTAACGCATCGAAATAAATTCCGGAGACCCCAAAACTATATATTTTCTTGATCTTTATAACAAGAGAAGTTGATTTAGCGATGACCGTCTGTCCGTCTGTATATGGAAATCACGATCACGCCGTCAATATCTAAGCTAGACCGTTCGTTTTTGTATAAAATCATTTATTAACATCCCAAAGGAGTTTCTATTTAAAATCGTCAAAATCGGTTAAAGGGATCACGAGATATGAATGAAACTTTGAAAAAACTCTTGAAAAAATAAAATTGTTCAGTGTGATTGTTGTTTTTCTTAAGATATGTACATATATGTTGTAATTCTTTTAATTGTTGAAGTCATTACAGTGGTGTGTGTATATTAATATTGCACGTGTCACATCGGCCTAAGCAAGTTTTACCATATATTTTTTGCCATTAAAATTAAATATTAAAGATAAAAAACTAATAAAAATAAAAAATTAAAACAAAAGATAAATATTAAAAATTAAAAATTAAAACTGAAAAATGAAAAACGAAAAATGAAATATGTAAAATGAAAAATGGAAAGTGAAAAGTGAAAAATGGAATATGAAAAATTAAAAATTAAAAAAGAAAAATGAAAAATAAAAAATGGAAAATGGAAAATTAAAAATGAAAAATGGAAAATGGAAAATTAAAACTGAAAAATGGAAAATAAAAAATGAAAAATTAAAAATGGAAAATGAAATGGAATATGGAAAATTAAAAATGCAAAATGAAAATTGAAAAATGGAATATGAAAAATTAAAACTGAAAAATGAAAAATGGAAAATAAAAATGAAAAATGAAAAACGAAAAATGGAAAATGAAAAATCACGAATTAAACATGAAAATTTAAAACTGAAAAATGAAAAATGGAAAATGAAAAATAAAATATGAAAAATGAAAAATTAAAAATTAAAAATTAAAAATGAAAAATTAAAAATTAACAATTAGAAATTAAAAATTAAAAATTAATAATTAAAATTGAAAATGGAAAAATGAAAAATGAAAATTTAAAAATGAAAATGAAAAATCAAGAATTAAACATGAAAATTTAAAACTGAAAAATGAAAAATGAAAAATAAAATATGAAAAATGAAAAATTAAAAATTATAAATTAAAAATTAAAATTGAAAATGGAAAAATTAAAAATTAAAAATGAAAAACGAAAAATTAAAATGGAAAATAGAAAATGGAAAATGAAAATTGGAAAATAGAAAATGGAAATTGGAAAATGGTAAATGAAAAATGAAAAATTTAAAATGAAAAATTAATAATAAAAAATGAAAATTAAAAATTTAAAATAAAAAATTAAAAATTAGAAGTTAAAAATTAAAACTTAAAAATTAAAAATTTAAATTAAAACTTTAAAATAAAAATTAAAAATTACTAGCAATTCAGATAAAAATATTTTAAAATTTGCTTTTTTTATTATTAATATCTGAAAATTTTTAGCCAAGAATCAGTTTATTATTATTTTTTTTTTTTTTATTATGAATTATCTCAAAACTTTCTTATAGGAATCAAACTTTCGGTGTTATAACGCTGGTTGCGTTATATAATGAATTTCATTAGGGGTTTTCTACTCTAGTAAAAGAAATATAATGCCATTTTTCAAATAGTAACGAATTCTTTCTATAGAAGACACGATAATTGCTTTTTATAACAAGGACTTATAATAGAAACTGGCCAACAAGAAAAGCAATTAACTTTAAATTTAATTCGTATTCGAAATTTAAATTTCAGTACCGACAACAGTTTTAAAGTGGTAGGCGTACCCAATATTGGAATATTGATTTTAAGATGCAGGTGGAGGGTATCAAAGATTCGGCCCAGCCGAATTTAACACTCTTACTTGTTTTTATTTCTTTTTGATTATTTGTATATTTTAACATCACTTTTTTTCTTTAAAAATATCATTGGTCAAAATACATTTTTATATATAAAATCGTTGGAACCATAAGAGCTAACCAGCTAACGTAGATACCGCAGGTTCGGTTCGAGCTCTTTTGGTTTTTCATTATATTTGTGGTCCCCATGGTATTAGTGGGCGTGACACCTCCCATACAAAGTACATATTTATTATCACATATCTAGAGTACTATGAAAGCGAGTCTTAAAAGTGAGTTAAGTAATTCTAAGTGTACATAGTCAAAAATGGACGGGATCGTACAAGAGGGCGTGCCACCTTCCATACAAAATCAAATATCTAGAGTATTATAAAAGCAAAGACCTTGAAATTATGTGAGTTCATAACTTGTGGATTTAAGCAGTCATGATAAAAATAGGTGGGATCGGGCAAGAGGGCAAAAAGTTTTGATATTTTTCGTTGGTTGATGCAAGCGTTGAAGCAACCGTTGACTGGTGTGTAGCCAGCATAATAATAAAAATAATGTTGTTTAAATAAACGGAATATTATAAATCAATGCAAAAAACTATTTACAAATGTAGGCGAAACAAAGTTTAATGGGATCAACCGGTCTAGATCGACTTTACAATACCCTAAACGTTTCGAAAGAGGGTCTTGGATACAACTTTGCTGAGGCAATAACTGGTAATAGAAAATAAGCATAAACCAAATTTTAGAGCAATTGTTATTAATTTGTATAATGGGGAACAAATTCAAAACAATATGCTACCAATAGGAGATCTATCTGAAGAATCGCAAGAAAAAAGGAACAAAGACTACAGATTCTTTAGCGAGCACAACACAAGAAAAATGTACAGATGTTGCAATAATGAAGACCTTATCACTATTTTGTTGTGCTTTTCAGATCCATATATGTCCAACATTCGCCAAAAATAGAAAACTACCTCTATTGAATTAGACGAAAAAGCTAAACAACTTCTAGAAGATGAAAATCAAGGCTATTTGACTTAAAGTGGTTTTTCAGTACACTAACAATAAGTTATACTCTTTTTATATAATTAAAAATTTTTCTTGATTTAAAAATTTATGCATTTTATAAATTTACAATAAAAATTGATAGAAATATTTAAAAGACAATAAAAAATTTTAACTAAAGTAAAAACATACGCCTTTTTCATTGAAATTTATCTATCTTGCTTAATAAATTATATTTTAACTCGGACTCTTTCAAAAAAAAAAGCCAACATTTGGCCCTTGTGACACTAGGACTAAAAAGTTTATGGGGGCCAAAGTTTGGCATTTTCTGACAAAATTTAACTTACAAAATTTTTAAAAAGTATTAATTGTAAAATTAACTGAAAAAAATACAACATAAAAAACCTTTTTTTAACCTTTTAACACTTCACTTTTGTACTAAAATTCAACTAAAAATTAAAATGTATTTAAAACCCTCCATAACTTCTTTCATCATCTCTCGTTATTTACGTTTTATAGCCAAAATTAAAGGCTAAAGTCCCACCTTCCAAACAAAAACAAAAAAAAAACGCATATAAAAATTCCAATCCAATCAAAAGTTATGGATTTTTGACCGCCTTCTCGTGAAATTGTCCACTGTGCGCCGTAACAAAAAACTCAGAATACAAAGGATTTTTAACGGAAAAATTTTTCAAAATCTAAAGCATTTCCACAGGAAACAAAAACTTCAAAACTACTACCGCATAAAGTATTCAAAGCTATAGTGTTAGAAGTTTTTTTTTTTTAATAAATTTATTGATTAAAGTTTGTGCTGAACTTACAATATAGTTTAATATAAGTACATAAAGAAAGATAACAACAATTTAACCTTGAAAGTCATCAGAAAAAAGTATATAAAATGTTGGCTCATAAAAACTTTGGCTTCGTTTCACATCATGAAATCAGTTTAAAGTTTCTTCCAATAAAATACAAAAATTAATTAATTTTATAAAAACAACATACACATAATCCAAAAAGTCTAACACTTAAAAAAAATAAAAATAAACACGCAACAAACAACTAACGTCATCATCGCTAAGCAATTTACGTGTTTATTCTTTATGTTTTTTCTGCATCAGAATAATTAAAGAAACCAAAAATATTTCCAAATAATATGAAATAAAACATCACATTATGTACAATAACAAAGGACGATTATACCACATAAAACACAATTTTGGCATGTTTGTGAGTAATATTTATTTAAGATTGTCGTTCGCAAACGTGGTACATATGAATATCCGAGTATAGAAACGTTAAATAGTTATACGTCATAAAATACTTGAAAAAGTACTCATATTAAATGAAATCATATTATTAAAATTGTGAAATGTCTATAAAAATTGTTAAAAAAAAACAAGTTTAATAAAAATATAACAATAAAAATAGAAATGATCGAATTATGCTTTAAAAATCAATTTAAAATTGAGATAAAAGTCTTCAAATTTCTTGAGAACTAAGAAATTTGGCTATGTGTCCATGTGAACTTAGTAATCGAACTACAGAGCAAATATATAAATATATTCGGATGAAATATGATTAATAAATCGAAACATTTTCAAACCAAGCCCCCACATAAATATCAGCTTACAATTGGATTAAGCATTTTCTATCCATTTTTATTTATATCCTAACTATATGTGAATTATGGAATTTGTATTATATTAAAAATTTGTATATTCTACACCACTTTGTGTTCAATGTATAATGAGTTTTTGTTAACGACTCAACCAAGCCCAGACATAAATATCACCTTACAGTTGGATTTAACCCTTAAATGCATGATTCCTATTTTACAACCAATTTTATGTCCTCGAATCTATGTAACAGAGAAAATGTATCAGCTTGACATTTATTTTCTAAAAGTAAGATAATAATGCTTGTGATTATTTCGTGTAGTATAATATTTATACTGGCGTAAATCGGGCAGCAATTTATGGCATAAAATGTGAAGACTACTCTAAAAAAAATTATAAAAATTTAGTGCGATTATTATAATAGTTTAGTGGATATATATTAGAAATATTATTGTTGTAGTATACAATTTTCTTAAAAAGGCACATTTTATTAAAAAAAAGTATATTGTGTTAAAGAAGTAGTAGTACCTTTCCTAAAAAAAGTACATTTTTCTTAAAAAAGTATATTATCTTAAACAAGTAAGAATATTATAGTCGGTCTAGACCGACTATATGATACCCTATACCATGCGTTTAGAAACCCTATCTCTTAGGCCCAACTAACTGGACATAGAAAATAAGCAAAAACCAAATTTGAGTGGGATTTTTATTAATTTTTTTGGCTGCAGATATGAAAAAGTTCATATCGGATGCTATATTTATATGGGCACTAGGCACAAAAATGGACCGATCCTGACCATGTTGGGTAAAGTCTCTTGTATTTTGCAAAAATATATACAAACAAAATTTGGGAAGAATCAGTGCAATATTTTTGTTTTTTGATTGATTTAAGTGAAGATCGGGAAGCAGTCTATGTGGGGCCAAAGGGATCATTTTTGGACTACTCATTAGTGGATGTAATGAACGCATACAAACCCAATTTGAGTAAGATCTATATGACAATTTGGATCTTATGGCAATTTATGTCGATTTCATAGGGGTAATTTGTATGGGGGCTAGGTCTGAACATGGACCGATTCTCACCAATTTCAATAGCGTTCATCCCATGGCCGATAATATATTCATATTTGCGACCTGCAGTTTGATTACAAGGTTTACATGGACACACAGACGGACGGACGGACGGACGGACGGACATTGTTAAATCAACTCAAAAAGTGATTCTGATTCGATCGGTATAATTAAAGATGGGTCTAGGTCAAATATTTTTGGTTGTTACAAACAGCAGCACAAAGTCATTATACCCAAACCACATAGTGGTATAGGGTATAAAAAGTATATTATCTTAAAAAAGTATATCTATAATATTAATAGGCAAGGCGATTTCTTGTGACCGATGTAAGTTTCACAGTTTTACTCCGATTTTGACAAAAAAATTTTCATTTGAAAGTATTTCTTTTTAGCTGTTTACAGATTTACAGATTTACAGATTTTCATCGTCTGGAATATTTTTTTGGAGTTATGATCGTTTAAAGTTGCTACTAACACATACATAGAACAAGTAAGAAAATTATAGTCGATCTAGACCGACTATACGATACCCTATACCATGTGTTTGGAGACCCTATCTCTCAGGCCCAACTAACTGGATATAGAAAATAAGCATAATCAAATTTGAGTGGGATTTTTATTAATTTTTTGGCTGCAGATATGAAAAAGTTCATATCGGATGATATATCTATATGGGGACTAGGCCCAAAAATGGACCGATCCTGACCATGTTTGAAAAAGTCTCTTGTATTTTACAAAAATATATACAAACAAAATTTGAGAAGAACCAGTGCAATATTTTTGTTTTTTGATAGATTTAGGTGAAGATAGCAGCTCTATATGAGGCTTATGACTAAGGGTTGTCCTATACGGATCATTTTTGGACTACTGATTAATGGATGTAATTAACACATACAAACCCAATTTGACTAAAATTTATATGATAATTTGGATCTTATGGCAATTTATATTGATTTTATAGGGGTCATTTGTATGGGGGCTAGGTCTGAACATGGACCGATTCCCACCAATTTCAATAGCGTTCATCCTATGGCCGACAATAGCTTATATACCAAATTTCAACAAAATATATTCATATTTGCGACCTGCAGTTTGATTACAAACTTTACATGGACACACAGACGGACGGACGGACGGACAGACGGACATCGTTAAATCGAATCAGATAGTGATTCTGATTCGATCGGTATAATAAAAGATGGGTCTAGGTCAAATATTTTTGGTAGTTACAAACAGCAGCACAAAGTCATTATAACCAAACCACATAGTGGTATAGGGTATAATTATACAATGCTATGTGTGTGTTTATTAAATTTGTTAATGTGTTTGTGTTAATGTTTTGAGTTTGTTTTCTTCATATAAAATGAGTTGAATTGTGAAGCATACCTTTAGGGTCTTTATTAAATGAAAAATAAAATTTCCTAGAATTTGCACTCGAATTTGCTAGTTATCTTAAAAAAGTGACTTTCTAAATCGTAACTTTTCTTTAAACTTACCTTTTCTTAAAAAAGTATATTTTCTTTAAAAGTATCGTTTCTTAAAAACGCTCCTTTTTTATAAAAGTATTTTTTCTCAAAAGAGTACATTTCATTAAAAAAGTAAAAAGTAAAAGTAAAACGTATATAAGGAATGAGCTGAAAAAATCTTAACATATATAAAAGGCTATATGTAATAAGGAATTGAATCTAGTTTTTAGTTTTCTTTTATTTGACAGGATGACAAATCGGGCCTAAAATATGTGGACACATTGTGTTGACTTATGAAAGGAAGGAGTTTCTTTTGCTAACACTCCTTAATGTAAATTTACAGAGCCCATTGTATGGAATGATTTGCTTCTTTTGTCGCAACTGCATATTGCTTGCATTACTGCGATTTTTTTTTTTTTTTTGGAAATTTCGCCTGCTTTTGGGTCGACCGGAATCAGCGAAAAATCTGTCTGGCAGGAGTATTTCGTTTTGAAACCTGCTCTGTTTTAAGCCTCTACATTTTTTGCAGCATACCTGTCTGGAACTTTTTAAACTTTGTGTATTTTAAAACCTTCATTGGCTTTAAGTTTTCGCACCAAATAGACCGAGCTCTGAGCCGGGCTCCTGTTTTACCGGATGTTTTGGAAGCTCTTTTCAAAATGCTTTCTATATTCTTGATCTTACAAGCATCATGTTGACCTTTCTTTCTTCAATGGTCGATTAACTTTGATAGTTTTAACAACATTGGATGCAGTTGAATTTTGTTGAAAATATTTATTAATTATAGGACGTCCTTTTATTTCGTTAATTTTTTTAATCAAACTAACAACAAATGAACAGGATTGTTTAATTTCACTCCTTATTCTCAAAATAGTTCCCTTTTTATTCTTAAAAAAGTTCTTTCTTTTTAAATTACTTTTATAAAAAGTACAATTCAATTGGAATCTTAAAAAATTCCTTTTCTTAAAAAAGTAACTTTTATTCGAAAAATAAAATGTTCACAAAAAAGTTTCTTTTTTAAACTCTTTCTTTTAACTCAATCTCTCTCTGTCTGTCGTGGGACAATCCCATTCCCCCTTATCTAATTGATCTGAAAGTTGGCCCATAGTCTTGTTGTGACTACAGATTAATTTTGGGGTAGTCAAGCACAGTCACGCATGGTCACGCACAGTCACGGAGTGATCTAAATAACATTTCCCTCATCCGATCCATCTGAAACTTAGTCGATATACTTGCTGTAAAGAAAGATCAACTTCGACATAGTCACGCATAGTCACGCGTGGTCACGCACAGTCACGGAGAGATTAAGAACCGACTTCCCCTCATCCGATGGATCTGAAACTTTGTCCATAGATTTTGTTGTGGCGAAAGAATAGTTTTAAGATAGTCAAACACAGTCACAGTCACAGTCACAGTCACAGTCACGGAGATATTCAAAACTCATATGCATAAGGAAAGAAAGTTTTAATAAAAACTTTGTTTTTATGGGTTAGATTATTTAAAACAGTAGCTTTTCTTTAAAAAATGCCTTCTTTTTCTTAGCCCACTTAGTGCCATCGTCCTTTTAAAAGGATATCTGACAAATAAGAGAAAAGCGCCGTAGTGCACGTGCATTTCTGTGCATATTTTTATACCCTATACCACTATGTGGTCAGGGTAAAATGACTTTGTGCTGATGTTTGTAACTACCAAAAATATTTGACCTAGATCGATCGACTCAGAATCACTTTCTGAGTCGATTTAGCGATGCCCGTCTGCCTGTCCGCCCGTGTGTATAGTTTGATGGAATTTGGTATATAAGCTTCTGTCGGCCATCATTAATGCTAGTGGTGAAAATCGGTGGATTTTCAGACCTAGTCCCCATACAAATGACTTCTATGAAATCGACTTAAATTGCCTTAAGATCCAAATTATCATATAGACCTCGTTCAAATTGGGATTATGTGTGTTTATTACATCCACTAATCAGTACTTTAAAAAAAAAACCCCTATAGGATGATTCTTAGTCGTAACACCCATATAAACCTGCTTACCGATTTTCACTTAAATCTATAAAAAAAAAAAAAAATGCACAGATTTTTCTCAAATTTGGTTTTAAATATTTTTTTCAAAAAATAAGTGACCTTACCAAATATGGTCAGAATCGGTACATTTTTTGACCTAGTCACCATATAAATACGAGTATAGCAGCATCCGATATGAACTTTCTCATATTCAAAGACAAACAAAATTAATAACAAGGCCACTTAAATTTGGTTTATGCTTATTTTCGATATCCAGTTAGTTGGACCTAAGAGATAGGATAGCATGGTATAGGGCATCGTATAGTCGGCCTAGACCGACTATAATTTTCTTACTTGTTTTGTATTATTATTGTGTATGCTTTGTTATGTAGCTTCGCAGCCAGCTCGAAAGCGTCAGTTGATGAAGGCAGTTCCGCGTGTTGCTTATTGAGTGCTTTGCAAAAGTATTTTTTTTTTTTTTTAAATAATGCGCAATGGAAAAAAACATGTAAGTAAATCATTTACATCCTGTTAATCGCAATTTTTGTTTTAAAATTAATAAGAGTAACATCTTAGTTAAACAACAAATAAATGTAAAACGTGCGTAATGCTGTATTGCAGCTCAAAGTCTTTGACATATTGCATTCATTACATATTTTTTTATGTGTTTTTGCAGAAATCCAAACCGAAAGGCAATGACGCTTAACGAAATTTTGGAAGAACTTGATCATCGGGATATACCGAGCGTCTATTAAAGGAAAAAAGTGATATTTTCCGCTCATCTCTCGTTGTATGGACCCATCTGAACAAAATAGCTGGTTATTATATCATTCGTATGTCGGAAATATGGACCATTTAGCTTTTAAGGAGAGTGATTGGAAATGGTTTACTGGAACTTTTAAAAGATCTTCAAAGAGGATTTTTAAGCAAGTTCAGCATCAACCTTCATATATACTCGCGATTTGATGGATAGGGGCTCGTACTACAACACAAGAACACCAAATTCGTTGCACCTATTGTCATAAGAAGACCAAACTTTTTTGCAACCAATGCAATGCCGGTTTGTACCCAAATGAGTGCTTCTTGGTGTATCACACTCCAGCTTAAGACGTCATCGTCCATTTACTTTACAAATACTTTATTGTTATATTATTGGAAAAAAAAGAGCAATTTCGTTAAATTCCTATAAAGTCAAAGTACAAAAAGTATTAAGTCAAAGTAAAAAAAAAATAAAGTAGTGTATTTAGCTACTGTCCTATTAAAAGGGTACCTGATTCCGGGAAAACTATAGGTTTAGAAAAAAAGTTATATTATAAACAAGAGTTTAGAAAACCATGAAGATTCGAAATGAAAATATAAGTTTAAAAAAAAATCCGACGCTATCTGGGTTAAAAAAAGTACCTTTTATTAAAAATTACATTTTCTTGAAAAAAAAAAGTAAAGGTAAAAAAGTTTTTAAAAAGTAACTTTTCTTAAAAAGTAACTTTTCTTAAAAACGTATCGTTTCATAAAAAAGAAATTCTTCTTTTAAAAGTACTTTTCTTAAAAAAAGTAGGTTTTCTTAAATATTTTTATATGATTACTGGCTTTTTATATGATTACTGGTGTTTACATCTCAAAAAAAGCTAGTCAAAAAAGATGAACTCATCCACGATTTATAGCAATATTTCAATAATTTTTTAGACTAGCTTAGCAGCAAACAAACTAAAACAGCGATATTTTAACTCTAGGGTTTTTTTTTTATTTAAAAAATGATTTGTTGCAAATTAAATTACCCTAAGATGTTAAATTACTATAAGGTTGAATTACCCTATAAGTGCGTATGTTACCTCTACATGTGTATATTATTATGAAGATTCGAATATTTCAGATCTATTCGAGTTTCACAGCACTAACCATTTTTTATATGGTAGAATAAGTTTTATTAACATTTGGCGCGAGATTTTTGTTTAGCTTTTAATTAGCGAAACCAAACATCAACAATAACGTGTTTGAATGTAACATTTGAATATTTCTGTAATACGTATTTTATTATTCCCTCCCTTCCTTTTCAAAACGTTTGTTATTTCGTTTTAAATGATGACGTTATTGTTATTTTTGTTTTTCTACGTTTTAACAAATTTTTGTTCTAGCCGTCATTAGGTTTACCTTAAATAATCAACAAAACAACATCATCATTATCATCACAATCATCATTATCATCACAATCATCATCATTATAATACATAAATGTTCATTATTGTGTGTTGAGTTGGGTTTGTTTGTTAATATCAACGACAATATTGAAGGTCAGAAAACGTTTTTAATTTTATGTATAATATTTATTTTTCAAATATATTTTATTTGTTCTATTCTTGAGTAAGAAAAACTCGTAGTTCCTGTAAATGTATTTGTTGAAATGAGATTTAGTTTAAATATTTTATTAGCTAATGGAAATATTTTTAAAATTAATATATATTTTTTAAAATTTATGATTTGAAAATTTGAAAATTTATGATATAAAATTCATAAATAAAAAATTAACGGATCATTATATACACAAAAAAAAAAAAAAAATTCTTATGGTGTGTCATTTAAATTAAACCAAGACTCGGAAATTCTAATTTTTGAGCGAAAACGAAAAACAAAAATCACTGGACGAATATTATATACCAATAGTATCATTAGTACGAAACTTCAAAACAAACAGAAACTGTGCTTTTATTATGTTGTAGAACCTATACTAGAAGAAACATGTTTACTGGGGCTGCAAAAATTGCTCTTCATTTGGATGAATTAAAATCGATTTCTGCCTTTCTACTACTTCCTTACCTAACTAGAAGAAAGCGCAAGAATGATAAAATTAAAGATTGCGACGCCATGCGCATGTTTTCCTGTTACTTTACGTAGTAGTGCCCTCGCTAAGTTACCAAGTCTGTTTCACGGGTAAAAATATAATTTCTTGAGAAAAATTTATGTTATATGTGTAAAAACATAAACATGAAGTGTACCGTGGGCAATGGAAGCAAAGCAACAGTAAACAATTAAGAAAATTATAGACGGTCTAGACCGACTTTACGATGATGCGTTTAGAGACCCTATCTCTTAGACCCAACGAGTGGCATTATTAATTTTTTTTTCCTTTGAATATGAAAAAGTTCATATCGGATGCTATATTTATATGGGGGCTAAGTCGAAAAATGGACGGATCCTGGCCATATTTGGTCAAACCAAATTTGAGAAAAAACTGTGGAATATTTTAGTTTTTTGATAGATTTAAGTGAAAATCGGGTAGCAACTTTATATGGCTAAGAATTGTTCTATATGGTTTATTTTTGGATTACTGATTAATGGGTGTACAAACCCAATTTGACCGACTTCTATGTATATGATAAATTTGGATCATATGGGCAATTTAAGTCGATTTCATAGGTGTCATTTGTATGGGGACTATGTCTGAACATGCACCGATTTTCGCCAATTTCAACAGCTTTCATGCTATGGCTGATAGAAGCTAATATACCAAATTTCATCAAAATATGTTCACATTTGCGACCTGTAGTTTGATAACAAGGTTTACATGGACAGACAGACGGACAAACGGGCGGACGAACATCACTAAATAGACTCAGAGAGTGATTCTTTGTCGATCGTTATAATAAAAGGTAAGTCAAATATTTTTGGTAGTTACAAACACCAGCACAAAGTCATTATACCCTGACCACATAGTGGTATATTTTCGGTATAAAAACAAGTCTAGAGAACTCGACTTACAAAGGACATTGAAAGAAATGAAAAAACTTTTTGTTAGATATCAATAGACAAAGGAGGAAATTTAATAAAATAACAACGTAAAGGAGAGCTATAGGAAAGTTTTCAAAAAAAAAAAACACATAAAATTCAGAAAAATGCATGAAATCTTTATTTGAATCGATAGTACGGTCGATATAATTTAATGTTTGAAGATTATTTCATGCAAATGTTGACCGTGACTGCGCCTCAAATGGTCCATCCGCTTAGTCCAATTTTGGCATACTCTTTCCAACATTTCGGCCGGTATCTCACGAATAAATGCTTCAATGTTGTCTTCCAATGCGTCAATTGAAGCGGGATTGTCTGTATAGACATGAGCTTTAACATAGCCCCACAAAAAATAGTCTAAAGGTGTTAAATCGCACGATCTAGGCGGCCAATTGACCGGTCCCGAACGTGAAATAAAATGTTCACCGAACTCGCCTCTCAATAAGTCCATTGTTGCGCGTGCTGTGTGGCATGTGGCACCGTCTTGTTGAATACACATGTCATGCAAGTCAAGCTCTTGCATTTTGGGCAAAAAAAAGTTGGAGTAACAGAGGCCCAATTGCTGCGAACGGCGACGAATCGATAATTGATGGTCATCATTAACACTGGCCGATACAGCTGCGACATTTTCTTCAGTTCGCACTCTACGTAAACGTGTTGGTGGTTTAGTGTCAACAATGTAAATTTGGTGCGAAATTTAGTCACAATAGCCCGAATAGCCGCTTCAGTGGGTCGATTAAACTGACCATAAAATGGAAGAAGCGCGCGATGAACTTTCTTAACAGAGCACGCATTTTGATAATAAAATTCAATAACTTGCAAGCGTTGTTCGTTTGTAAGACGATTCATGGTTAAATTATAGACCAAACTGAAGATGTTTGACAATGAAACAAAACACGAAACGTGCGTCAGCTGTTTAAACCAGTGTTGCCAAAAAGATAATAGCTAAAAAATCACCCTTTAGTACAGAAACATTTAAATTTGTACTTTTTCATATCCGAAGGCAACAAAAAACTCGCCAATCAAACTTGGGTCTTGAAAAGAATGGTATAAGGTATTGTATAGTCGGTCTAGACCCGACTATAATTTTCTTACTTGATTTTATTTTGGTTTATGTCTCGTGTTATTAAAACGGTTCTATCTTCGTTATAAATAAAAAGAATTCAAATCTCAGTGAATTTTTCTATGAAATTAAATTATACTAGTAGATTCCAGCGCTCGAAATTCGAGTGCAATTTCTAGGCAATTTTATTTCTCAACTTAGCCAACGCACAAACCAACACTTTTTTGGTTTATTATTATTGTGAATGAAGATAACAAACTCATTAACAAGCACATAAAAAATTTTAATAACACATACATAGCATTGTATAATTTTATGTATGTGTTAGTAGCAACTTTAAATGCAATTTACTCAAAAGAAAGGCAAAAATTTTAAAATATGTAAGTCTGGTGAATAGATAAAAAGAAATACCTTTCATAAAATATACGTTTTGTCAAAATTGGAATAAAACGGTAGAACAAAACATCGGTCACAAGAAATCGCCTAGACTTTTAATATTATAGATGATAGTAAACACAAGTTCGTGCATATGTTTTGTCGCACACTGTATATGCTCATTGCATTCAATAATTGCTTTCAATGGAAAAAGCACGAAAATAGCTAAAATGTTTGTTAATTATCTTAATATTTTTAAACCTAATTGTAAAAAATCTAGCCATTATAATTTTAAGTCTAGCCTTTTTGTCTTTAAGTGTTGACAACGTTGGTTATAATATTGTGTTAAAAAAGTTTTATAAACTAAGACTTCAAAGCGGAAAAAATGAATGTGTAGGCCCCTTTTTCGAATATCCACATTTTTATTAAAAAGGTAATACATAAATTTTAGATGTGTCCTCTTTATTTTAAAATGTTCTATGGTTATTAGCATTACTTACTTAACATTTGATGACAATGATATTGGTTTTTTCTTATGATGTACATGTGGTTCATCGCCAATATGCTCACAATTTTCATGATCACAACTGGATCTTAAAAATGGTGTTTTCGACCTAGATCGACGCCTTGTTTCTATACTATATTCACTCATCTTTTAAACACTTTTTTTTATAGTTTAATCTGAAAATAAAAAGAAAATATACAAATAATAAAAACAAAATTCGTGTATTGGGAATGTAAACAAATCGATTTTAAGTAATATAAACATTAAAGAAAGAAAACTCAAAAACATAGACCGATAGATATACAAACATATAAAATAACAAACCTTGCAAACTAATTAATACACTAAATTGGGGTGGGGGATAGATTTGTTTTGTTGTAGTAACATGGGAGTGTCTTGTTCTTGTTTACTTTTTTCATTTAAATATGTTATGTGTAATATACGAAGTAATGTTAAGCATAGTAAGCAGACATTTAACCCTTCTAAACAACGCGAAGCTCATTTTTACATTTTTTTTTCATTCTTTTAAAGTTAGACAAAAAATATTAGAAAATCTCAAAATTCTTAATTATAATCAATTATTTACATAAAAAAACGGTTTTATATCTAAATATTTGGCTTTATTAAAAAGTCTAAAAAAAGTTGTGGGAATAAAGGGTGGACCATTTTCAACGCACGATGTTAATTGTAAATAAAACAAAAAGTTTTCAGAGAATTATCTGAATTTTTCTTTATTATGATAGAAGGATCTATGACAATTATGTGTGAAACAAAATAACGGCCAAATGCTCGCCACGGCTTCGTTGGCATACCTCTATTCGATGGCCCATATATTCGATGATGCTGAAGCATCTTTTAGCTCTTGAATTATTCCTGGTTATTAAAGTACACTTTTCTTTTTAAATATCTCCAAAGGAAGAAGTCCAACGGTGTCAAGACACATGACCTTGGAGGCCAATTGACATCGCTACGACGTGAGATAACACAGCCATTGAATTTCTAGCCCAAAAGAACCATTGTTTCGCTGTCTGTCAGACCAAAAAAAATCACGATGTTAACGAAATTCATTTTCATAAAGGGCTTCTACAGTCTTAAGGCTCTGATTAATGGTGTACCTCTCCATGGTTGAATTTGTCAAAGACAGGCAACAAAGAAATATCAAATAAAGTTGGGCAAAAAACTTTAACGTAAAGGTGTGATTCACAATTATCATCGTGCTTTATGGTTGGTGCACCCTTTATATATCTTTTTAAGTTTACTTTATGAATTTAGACACTGCATATCCATCCATTAAATAAGCATTTCTTATTATAGCATTGTCTAACAAACTATGTGCAAGTTATGCACGAACACTACTTAACTTTTGAATAACTGCTGTCATTTTGACAATTTATCAACATCTTTTTGTAGTAACAAAATGATTTTAAAATATTTTTTTAATAATAAACACGATGGGTACGTACACTTGGCACATTGAAAACTTTAAATACCCAGTTCATATTTAAATAGTTTTTCTATTTTAGCTTTTTTTCTATTTTTTAAACTTTTTCTAATATTAAAAAAAATGAATTGCAAATGTCAAAATCAGAGGTGATTTGAGGGAAAAAAGGACTGAAAGGAAAAAACCAGAGTAATTCACAGTAGATTTTAACTAAAACAGGGATGTTAAAATTTTAGTCTGAATATACAAAAATATTATAAATAGACTCACGAACATCCACTGCACATTGAATACATAACATAAACATATGAATACTACTGTAGATAAACATTATTTTCTAGCATTCGAAGCAACTCTTGTAAATCTTTTAGATAGTGGTTGATGTTGAGCATTTTAATACAATTTGTTGTTGGTATACTCGACCATCCAATATATACGATATGTGCTAGGGCTGAAGGCAACAAAGATCATATTGCCTCGTAAAATATGTCATTGTTAGAAAAAATTAAGACACTTTATTTTATACTAGCAGATTCCAGCAAATTTATTTTTCAACTTAGCCAATTCACAAACCAACACTTTTTTGGTTTATTATTATTGTGAATGAAGATAACACTCATTAACAAGCACATTAACAAATTTAATACACACACAAAGCATATGTATATTTTTATGTATATGTATATAAGCAACTTTACATGCAATTTACTCAAAATAAAGGAAAAAATTTAAAAATCTGTAAATCTGCAAAACGGCTGAAAAGAAATACCTTTTAAATAATATACGTTTGGTCAAAATCGGGATAAAACGGTAGAACAAAACATCGGTAACAAAAAGTCGCCTAGCCTATTAATATTATAGATATACGCTTTCATGTAGAAAATGATTACGTAAATGATTAAAGCTGAGTTGTAACTACTAGTCGGGAAGTTGATGAAAGTTGAAAATTCAATTACTAAATTCGCCTGGAGAAACAAACGAGCAGATAGACAGTTAATTAGTTAATTAGAAGCATGTAAAAAAGGAGAACATCTAATATCTGTTAAGTATATCAAGAACTTGTAATTTCTAGGGGAGAAAAAGTCAATAATTATATCGAATACCACTATGTGGTCAGGGTATAGACTTTGTGCTGATTTTGTAACTACCAACAATATTTGACCTAGACCCATCTTTTATTATACCGATCGACTCAGCATCACTTACAACTCAGAATCACTTACAACTCAGAATCATTTTCTGAGTCGATATATTTAGTGTGTCCATGTAATCATGTGTGTCCTTGGAATCAAACTGTAGGTCGGAAATATGAATATATTTGGATGAAATTTAGTATATAAGCTTCTATCGGCCATAGGATGAACGCTGTTGAAACTGCTGAAAACCGGTTCAGACCTAGTCCCCATACAAATGACCACTATGAGATCGACTTAAATTGCCATATCTAAATTATCATAAAGATCTCTGTCAAATTGGGTTTATGTTTATTACATCCATTTATCAGTAGTCCAAAAATAAACCGTATAGGACAATTCTTAAGGCCTAGTTAGCCACATGTTGGCATATGGTGCAATTATAGAACGTAAAAATCGAACCAGCATGTTGCTGTGTAAAATTAACCAAACTTTATCAGCTGTTCACAAATGTCACGTACAAACGTAGCAAAAATCTATTTTCAACAGATTGGGACGTTCCGGTTACGTGACAGTTGAGTTCGGTAACTGCCCTAAATGCTTTTTCATGTAACAGAAAAAAAATAGCTGACACGTTTGGTTAAGGTTACGTGTGGCTAACTAGGCCTTTAGTCATAGCCCACATATGAAGCTTATTCCCAATCTTAATTTAAATTTAACAAAAAACAAAAATATTGCACAGATTTTTCTCAACTTTAGTTTGCATATGTTTGAACAAATATGGTCAGGATCGGTCCATTGTTCGACCTAGTCCCCATATAAATATAGCATCCGATATGAACTTTTTCAGATCTGCAGCCAAAGAAATTAATAACAATGTCACTCAAATTTAGTTCATGCTTATTTTCTATATCTAATTAGTTGGACCTAAGAGATAGGGTCTCCAAACGTATGGTATAGCATAGTCGGTCTAGACCGACTACAATTTTTTTGTTTGTTAGATTTATCGTCATTTTTCAGACATATTGCAATTACTACTGTAATTAATATGCAATTTTTTAATTTTGTTTTTTAAATGGTGCATGGTAAAGAAGAAGAAAGCATATATTTCAAAAATTCATAACTGCACTGTATTCTTAATCGGACCGGTTTCTGGCATTTCAGCCTTCATCAGCGATTTATTGAACATTGTGATAATTGTTATGTTTTTAATTGAATAGATTGTTTCTATATGAAAATTTTTCTACTTAGGGCGGCCGTGAGGTTTCGAACCATGAACCTTCTCACATACACTCGTACTTGCACTTTTTGGTCAGCGCTTTAACACACTCACCTAAAGTCAGGCCTACGAGCAGTGTGGTTAGTTTTCACTTTTCGTACCATACAGCTTTACTTTGTATTAATTTCAGAAGATACAACTCTGTCCAAACAAACAATCGTTATTTTTGAATTTTGAATATTTTTTGCATTTATACTTCTAATTTCCACTATTCTCAGTTTTCGTAAGAGTTGTCATATGTGATGTACGGTTTTTGTACATACCTACATATGCACTTTACATTATTTGAGATGACGCTTTGAAGCGAAGAAAAATTTTTTGTTTGTTAGATTTATCGTCATTTTTCAGACATATTGCAATTACTACTGTAATTAATATGCAATTTTTTAATTTTGTTTTTTAAATGGTGCATGGTAAAGAAGAAGAAAGCATATATTTCAAAAATTCATAACTGCACTGTATTCTTAATCGGACCGGTTTCTGGCATTTCAGCCTTCATCAGCGATTTATTGAACATTGTGATAATTGTTATGTTTTTAATTGAATAGATTGTTTCTATATGAAAATTTTTTCTACTTAGGGCGGCCGTGAGGTTTCGAACCATGAACCTTCTCACATACACTCGTACTTGCACTTTTTGGTCAGCGCTTTAACACACTCACCTAAAGTCAGGCCTACGAGCAGTGTGGTTAGTTTTCACTTTTCGTACCATACAGCTTTACTTTGTATTAATTTCAGAAGATACAACTCTGTCCAAACAAACAATCGTTATTTTTGAATTTTGAATTTTTTTTTTTTTTTTTTGATATTATAAATTCAAATATTAATTTCTCAGATTTATTGCTACTTATGAATAGGATTTGCATATTACCGTCCTTTTTTAATTGGAATCATTTTCGTATTCCCGGGAATTGCCGAACTATTTTTGTATTTTGTTAAAAACTGTTCAAAGACTCATTTATTTTATTTTAATTAATAAAAAGTATCCTAACTTTAGTAAATATCATAACTATTTTTAAATATATTAAATTTTATTTAAAAATGACATTTTCTCATTTTAATCCGATTATATAATTCAGGCGTATACATTTAAATGAGTAATTTCATAAATAAAAGATTAAAAAACAAACAAAGCAAACAAAAAAAAAGCACAAATATGTTGTTTCAAATATATGAAGGTTTTGAAACAACATATTTGGTCGTGATCTTGATCAATTTCTAATTATTTTAAGATATTATAGCTATTGCTAATCTTTTAGATCAATCATGTAATCATGTTATTAGCTCTGTTCGTTTACGTGATTATTTGTAATAATTTATACAAATTATCACAAAATTTACTGGATCCTGTTCGTTTACTTCAAAATCTCAGTAAAAGAGAACAAATGAGAGCGTAAAGTGACAGTTCATTTTTTGAAAACTTGCTAGTTTTTACTGGATATATTTTTGCCAGTAAGAATTAGCTAGCAAGAAAAAACATTTGTTTGAAAAACATATGATTGAGTTTTGTGGTAAATAAAGCAAATATACTACAATTCCATTTTTGTGCAAAAATAAATAATAATTCTGAGGAAATTAACGATAGAAGTAAGTAAATATTCACATGACCAGGTTTCATTAATTTAAATCTTTTAAAACCGGTTCCTGCCAAAAAAAAAAAATATGTGTATCTGCCAATTTCTTTCATAATAAATGTTTATTTTCAAAAGCAATAGGTAACGATATTAGTTTCCATGAATATTTTTACATGTTAAATAAAATAAATTCTTCTAAGGTATATTTCTTTTTTTAATTTAGAGTTTCACTTCTTCTTCACTTTCAAATGTGTTTACAATCAGCTGTTTCTATGAACTTGCAAATTCTTACAAATTGCTGTTCGTTTACTATTTTGAATATTTATGTTTTTGAGAACTAATTTTTCTTACTCTCTGAAATTTCGGTTTTTACTGGGAAAGTAAACGAACAGAGCTACTATCAACATAACAACTGTCAACAATTGTTTGCTTATAAAATTTGGTGATCAGTAATGACGAAAATTCTCGTCGCTTAAACTTAAATTTATAAAAATAAAAACCAAACCAAAAATAGGTACGTAAAAAAACAAATGGCTACAAAAATCAAACACTTTTCGACAAAGGGTGAGTTAATACGACTGTGAATCTTTTCTTTAAAAAATTTTGGTATAAATTTGCATTTTAGGTAGCTCAAAGTGCGATGGCTGCGCAGCAATGCAAAAAATACTGGACGACATTAAAGGTAAGTTGACTTGTTTTTACCCCAATTTAAAACTTTAAATATATTCAATTTAAAATCTTTAACAGAAACGCTTGAACAACAAAAACAAGGAGCACATCAACAAAACATCAAAATATGCGAGATCCTTGCGAAACATAAAGTGCTGCTAAATCAGCTTCTGGATAAAAACAAAGCTATAGACACAGTTATGCCAGTGAAGTGCCTGGTTTTTTAACTTTCTTTTTATATTTGAAAGTTGTAAAACAGCAAATTTGTAAAATGTAAAATGAAAAATGTAAAATGTAAAATGTAAAATGTAAAATGTAAAATGTAAAATGTAAAATGTAAAATGTAAAATGTAAAATGTAAAATGTAATGTAAAATGTAAAATGTAAAATGTAAAATGTAAAATGTAAAATGTAAAATGTAAAATGTAAAATGTAAAATGTAAAATGAAAAATGTAAAATGTAAAATGTAAAATGTAAAATGTAAAATGTAAAATGTAAAATGTAAAATGTAAAATGTAAAATGTAAAATGTAAAATGTAAAATGTAAAATGTAAAATGTAAAATGTAAAATGTAAAATGTAAAATGTAAAATGTAAAATGTAAAATGTAAAATGTAAAATGTAAAATGTAAAATGTAAAATGTAAAATGTAAAATGTAAAATGTAAAATGTAAAATGTAAAATGTAAAATGTAAAATGTAAAATGTAAAATGTAAAATGTAAAATGTAAAATGTAAAATGTAAAAAGTAAAATGTAAAATGTAAAATGTAAAATGTAAAATGTAAAATGTAAAATGTAAAATGTAAAATGTAAAATGTAAAATGTAAAATGAAAAATGAAAAATGGAAAAAAAAAATTTAAAAATTAAAAATGGAAAATAAAAAATGAAAAATGCAGAATGGAAAATGAAAAATGGAAAATGAAAAACGGAAAATGGAAAATGAAAAACGTAAAATGGAAAATGAAAATTGAAAAATGGAAAATTGAAAATGAAAAACGGAAAATGAAAATTGAAAATTGAAAATTGAAAAATGGAAAATGAAAATTGAAAAATGAAAAATGGAAAATGGAAAAAGAAAATTGAAAAATGAAAAATGGAAAATCCAAAACGGAAAATGGAGAATGAAATTGAAAAATTAAAAATGAAAATTGAAAAATGAAAAATGACAAATGGAAAATGGAAATTGAAAATTGAAAAATTAAAAGTGAAAAATGGAAAATGGAAAATGAAAAATAGAAAATGAAAATTGAAAAATGAAAAATGGAAAATGAAAATTGAAAATTGAAAATTGAAAAATTAAAAATGGAAAACGGAAAATGAAAAATGGAAAATGAAATATGAAAAATGTAAATTGTAAAATGAAAATTGAAAAATGGAAAATGAAAATTAAAACATGGAAAATGGAAAATGAGAATTGAAAAATGGAAAATGGAAAATTGAAAAATGAAGAATGGAAAATAGAAAATGGAAAATGAAAAAGGGAAAATGAAAAATAAAAAAAGAAAAATGGAAAATGAAAACTGAAAAATGAAAATTGAAAAATGGAAAATGAAAAATTAAAAATGGAAATTGGAAAATGAAAAATGGAAAATGGAACAAGAAAATTGAAAAATGAAAAATTAAAAATGGAAAACGTAAAATGGAAAATAAAATTGAAAAATGGAAAATTGAAAATGAAAAATGGAAAATGGAAAATGCAGAATGGAAAATTGAAAATGAAAATTGAAAAATGGAAAATGAAAATTGAATATTGAAAAATTGAAAATGGAAAATGAAAATTGAAAAATTAAAAATGGAAATTGGAAAATGAAAATTGAAAAATGAATAATGAAAAATGGAAAATGGAAAACACAAAAATTAAAAATTAAAAACTAAAAATTAAAAATTAAGAATTAAAAATTAAAAATCAAAAATTAAAAATTAAAAATTAAAGACTCAGGTGGAGGGTATCAAAAAATTCGGCACAGCCGAATTTAACACTCTTACTTGTTTAATTTTTCTCAATACCAATTTACCCACAAACTACCTACTCGTGGATTAACTCAAAGGCGACTGGTGGAAAATTACTTCCAAAATCTGCACTCGTGCACCACTCGCTATCGCTTGGCGAGTGCTCCTACACTACTAATTTCTTCTGAAAGGTTTTTTCATTTTTATACCCTATACCACTATGTGGTTTGGGTATAATGACTTTGTGCTGCTGTTTGTAGCAACCAAAAATGTTTGACCTAGACCCATCTTTTATTTTACCGATCGAATCAGAATCACTTTTTGAGTCGATTTAACAATGCCCGTCCGTCCGTCCGTCCGTCTGTGTGTCCATGTAAACCTTGTAATCAAACTGCAGGTCGCAAATATGAATATATTTTGATGAAATTTGATATATAAGCTTTCATCAGCTATTGAAATTGGTGAAGATCGGTCCACGTTCAGACCTAGCCCCCATACAAATGACCCCTATAAAATCGACATAAATTGTATGTGTTTATTACATCCAAAAATGCTCCCTATGGGACAACTCTTAGTCATAGGCCCCATATAGAGCTGCTTCCCGATCTTCACTTAAATCTATCAAAAAACAAAAATATTGCACTGATTCATCTCAAATTTTGTTTGCATATATTTTCGCAAAATACAAGAGACTTTACCAACCATGGTCAGGATCGGTCCCATTTTGGACCTAGTCCCCATATAGACATAGCATCCGATATGAACTTTTTCATATCTGCAGCCAAAAAAATTAATAAAAATGCCACTCAAATTTGGTTTATGCTTATTTTCTATATCCAATTAGTTGGGCCTAACAGATAGGGTCTCTAAACGCATGGTATAGGGTATCGTATAGTCGGTCTAGACCGACTATAGTTTTCTTACTTTTTTTTAACATGTCGAGAGTGTTGTGCCAAAATTTGAAGTTAATCGCAGGAAAACTAACAAAGAAAAAAAATACACTTTCTAAAAATCTTTGGTGCGCTGAATTTAAATCTGACCTCAAACTTGATCCATTACATTGCTTCTAACCTTAAAAATGCAAAAGAATTACTATATTTGCTTATTACATTTTTCGGTTAAGATTTATCGAAAATCTGATATTTTGGAGCAATGCCGAGGTCAGATTCAGATTCAAAGTAATTAAGAACTTAAGAATAACTATTTATTTTTTTAAATATTGTAATGAAAATGACATTTTAAGTAATTTTAAGAAATATTTTAACCGAAAAAATTCAACAAGTGTATTGAAGGAAGAGTAGGTAGTACTTTCAAATGCCTCAACGAGGTTTGCGAAAAAAAAAGTGTATTCGCGATGTATATGTGTAGTACAGTCCAAAATATACCTACCAATAAGTTGTTTTTAGTGTTATATGTAGGATTTCGCGAAAACATTATGTAATGGAAAAATTCTGAATTTATACCTTTAGACCTTTAGAAGATTATATTCTGGTCGTATGGTCTAGAGCAGTGGTTCTTAACCTTTTTAGCTACCGGCACCCCTAAAATTTTCAAACAATATTCTCGCACCCCTTACTAGAAATTATTGAGTTATATAAATTAAAAAACAAACATTATGCAAAACATATTTTTTATTAATTTTATGTGCGTAACAAATATTTTATAAATTTTAATTGTTAGCTGAAATAATCAATTATAAATTATCAAAGTTTTTATTAATGGCTTTT
This sequence comes from Cordilura impudica, assembly GCA_963682025.1. Taxonomy (NCBI): domain Eukaryota; kingdom Metazoa; phylum Arthropoda; class Insecta; order Diptera; family Scathophagidae; genus Cordilura; species Cordilura impudica. Next base: position 34,859,864 of record OY821521.1, read on the forward strand.
TTGTTGTTGCTTTTCCTCAATTATTTTTGAAAACCGGGGGATCTTTTTTGAAATAGCTACACGCATATCATTACTAACATTAAGTCTATTTCTAGCTTTTGTTTTTATATGCACAAGTGACGAAAATCCCATCTCACACAAATATGTTGTGGCAAATGGAACAAGATGCTGAAGCGCTATTTTAGCTAATCGTGGATATGACATTACTTGAGCACACCAGAAATTTTCCAAATTCTCTGCTTCAAATTCCATTTGATTATGTCCATTTGTCCGTAGTTCAACAAGGTCATCTTTCAATAAATTACTGTCATCCATTGAGTCCAGATTATAAATAAATGGATCTAATATCCATTTTTCTGATATATCTATATCTCCAGTAGCAAAATATCCCTCAAAAGATTCGCTCAACTTTTGCAAATGATCTTTAATTTCGGTGGTAATATTGTTTCTTTCATCATCTGAAACAAGAACTTCTTCAAGCAAAGGAAAGTTAGCATAATTTATCTTGTCAACACGGTTAATCCAAATTGAAAGTTTTCGACTAAACGCAGTCAACTTCTCTTTCGCTGTTATAGTGTTCACTCCAAATCCTTGGATTGAAATATTTAATTCATTAAGGTGCGTGAATATGTCTGCCAAATACGCTAGCTGAATTATAGCATCTCTATTGCTGAATTCATCAGCTAAACTACTGCCTTGATTATTAAGAAACTGCATTATTTCACTTCGCAATTCGTACACACGATTTAGCATACGTCCACGCGATAGCCATCTTACTTCTGTGTGAAATAAAAGGACAGTATGCTCGGCACCAAGTTCTTCGCATAAAGCACGGAAGAGACGATGATTTAAAGCTCGACCTCTGATAAAATTTACAACTTTGACTGAAGTGATTAATGTTTTCTTTAATTTTTCAGGCAATGTCTTTGTAGCTAGCGCATGTCTATGTAAAATACAATGGGTAATTGTAACGTGAGGCACTTCCTTTTTTACATACGCTACAAATCCAGAATTTTTGCCTAACATGGAAGGAGCTCCATCAGTACAAATTGATCCTATTTTGTTCATCGGTATCTCATATTGTAATAAAAAGTCTTTGACTTTATTAAATATATCAATTCCTTTTGTAGTCAATTCTAATGGTTCACAAAACAAAAATTCTTCAACAATTTCTTTTTCTTTTACATATCGTACAAACACCATCAGCTGAGAACAATTTTCAACATCTGTAGATTCATCCAATTGAATACCCACTGGGACATTACTAGCTTTAATATCTTCAATTACTTGTTGTAAGATGTCTTTACTTATATCAGAAATTCTAGTACGGATTACGTCATTTGACAAAGGAATTTGTTGAAGCTTTTGTTGTGCTTCAGTACCCAACACTATTTTTGCCATTTCTAATGCACAAGGCTTTACAAGTTCTTCAGCTATTGTATGTGGTTTCTTCTTCTTGGCACAGATATATGCAACTTGATAAGACGCTTGCAACAGCGGCTTTTCGTGTGATATAAATCCAAAAGTTGTGATAGTTCCACTTTTATCAAATCGAACTCGTTTAGATTTCAAACTTTCAAAATCATAGCCAGCATCTACACCACCATGCTGTTTGGTAAAATGCTCATTTAGTTTCGACGGCTTGAGATTGGCGTTTGAAAATTTATTGCAGCACAGAATACATTGTGGTCGCTGCGTTCCATCCTTCTCCGTTGTAAATGTAAAACCATAACGAACATAATCGTCATTCCAACATCGTTTCTTTGACATGGCGTAAACTAAATTAAATTTTTTAATAAAACACTAAAAAAATATTAAACTTCTATCTATTATTGCTATATTTTAGCTTACCTTTTGAATTTGACTTTAATGTACCAAATTATATTCTAATAATTAGAATATAAATATTCAACTAAACTTGTAAAATTAACTTGTATTAATTATTTTATTATTAATATTTAACTTTTAATATTCAACACGAAAATTCAAACTTGTAATAGTCGACACTAAAATTCAATTATTTTTAAATTTTTCTTCAATGTAATGTGCGCATCAACAGTATTTATATTTCTAAGAATAATCGCAACAATCAACTGAAATTTCGAGGAAATATAAAAATTAGTATAGAAACTAGAAACGCATTTGAATTTTTGTAATTGTAGAAAAAATACAAAAATTAATTTGTCTCGATGGTTTATAATTTACAAACATATTTAAAAAATGTTTAGGGAATAAAAAATTTACTAACCAAAATGAATTTTTAAGATTAGTTTTTTATTTTGCTAGCTACACGTGAATTTGTAAAATTACAATTTCGCACCCCAAAATATTCAAGCTCGCACCCCTAAGGGGTGCGTGCACCACCGGTTAAGAACCACGGGTCTAGAGGTTCATCAAAGGCCCACGATGATGCAAAGTTGCTAAAATATGTTCTTTCATTTAACGAAATAATTTTACATTCGCGCATTTCAAACAGCTGATATGACCACAAACCTAAAGTCCAAAAGTTCGCTTCAGTGCATAAACCGAATTCGGCTTTTGCCGAAAACGCAGACGGTCGTTTTTTAGTTTGTAATAAAATAATTGGAAATGTTTTTTATTTAAACTTGTCGAGCACATGTTTAAATGTGTTCTCACTTTGTTATTTCTGGTTGAGTGCTGTAGTGTTAAAGAAATATATACATTAGGGGTATAACCAATTTTTGGCCCTAGCACCACGCGATGGCGAAGGTTGTGTTATTTACGAAAAAATAATTTTGGGGTCATTTCGGATAAAAAACCTCACCAACGAAAACGATTTTCTAAAATCTCCCAAAAAAAAACATTAATTTTAAATAAAAAATTTTAAGTATTTTATTAATAAAGTAAAATAGTAAACTGAAAAATTTTGTTTAAATATTAAAAGATATAAACTTCAAATTTAACGTGCGCGTTGTTTTGCATAATGGATAAATGTCGTGTATTACTTTAATACCGCCTTCTGCGCATATGTTGCTTCGCTGTTGCTTTGGGATTATTGAAGCTTCTCTAACCCAATGTCTTTTAAGACATACTTGACCGTTCTTAAATCGTGCTAAGGATTGATCTAAAGCTGCGAAGTTGTCTTTATTAAAACAATGATTGGAAAACCATATATTATACCATGATCCACATATGAATTCACATATTGGGGTAAGCTGGTCTCGGTATTTTGGGATAAGCACAAATGCTAAAATGGCAAGAATTGCCCTTGAGTTCCATCGAGCGTTGCTTAATGGTGGTATGGCTTTAAATTTTATATAAGGGAATTTTTTATTTCTTCGGTAGTATTTAAATGCAGAACCAAGCTCGTACAAGTATTGCATATCGTCGCGCCATTTAATGTTTTTTACTTTTAAGTATTCATTATTCTGTATGTAGTTGGCTTTCAGATCCACGTAGTTATTTATTAGTTGCGGAACAAAATTATAAGAGATATTAGGAGATGATGTTTTTCCATCCAATAACTCATCCATAACATGCCTTAGGATCAGGTTTAAAATATGGTGTTGGCAACCGACGTATTGTGGTGGAGGAAGATCAATTGATTTATAATAGTCCTTTAATAGCTTAACAACGCCGTTTTTGTGACCAGTATTTACACTTGTTGTATCAGAAATTACCATTTTTATGGATTGCCATAAATCAAATTTGTGTAATGTTTCTTTACTACCATTAAAAATTGTGAGGGCTTTTCCATTTTCCAAAACAAGCACTGCTAAATTAATTTCGGTATATTCATTTTTTAAAAGCATTACCTGCAGTTCTTTATTGCCAATTTTTTTGCCGTCGAAATGCAAGCACCAGTTTTCATTTTTCAAAGTTTCCTTTAACATTTTTTCTTTACGCTCGGCCGACTTGATTACAGCTTTATAAACACCTGGCTGTGATGGAGTTGCAATTTGAATACCAGACTCTGCTAATTGCTTACAGATTTTAGCTGCTTTTTTAGTACTGACTTTGGCATTAGTAACTAATGCAACCGATGGATTTATTAATGATTTATTTAATTTCATCCTTTCCGGGGGCTTGTAATCACAATCGTCGGACGAGTATTTTTTCTCACACTCGTACTCTGATAATGAATTTTTATCAGACATAGCGTCTTCCAAGCTACTTAATTCGGACTGAATATCTGTATTTTCATTTGAAATATTGAAAATATTTTCAAAATTATAACCACGTTTTTTTTTTTTAAATTTTTATCATATATTTGAATTAATTTTTCAAGTTTTCTGTTTACTGATTTAGTTTGAATTTTTGGTAGTTTCATCTTACTCCACAAATCGCAAAGTTCTTTTGAGATAACTTTATACCTCTTTGTTTTTGATTTTTCTGAAGCAGCTAAAGCATGAAATCTTCCAATTATAATTTTTTGGGTTGGCATTTTGCTCAATTCATGTAATGGAATGACGATATCTGGAATGTTTCTCGACATTGTTGTGCTATCTTTAAATTTGGTCAAAGCCTTTGTCCAAACTTTTGCATTTTTCAAAACGCTTAAACGACTTCTTTTAAAATCCTTTGTTTTTAAGTATTAAACACAAACTCGGAAAATTTGAAACACATTAATAATTTTCTTTGAATAATAAAAACAATTAAAGTACATAACGTAATTTTCAATGACATACATTCAGCTTCCTAAATATTTACACAAATGTTAAATGCAGGTTGATATATTGATAAAAAAAAAAAAACTTTTTTGCGCCTTTTAGGGAAATAAATAAAAAAAATCATTTAAAAACTTTACCGCGTGAACTTTTTTGACAACTGCGAAAAAGTAATAGCATTTTTTTATATAATTTTCAATGGCCTATTCGACTATGCTAGGGCTATTTTGATATTTGCAAAAAATTTAGAAAAGTTATACCCCTAATATACATATATTATTAATAAGTAAATGCCATGTTAAAGTTTAAAAAAATGTAAAATGCTAATACATATGTAAGTAAAACTAATGAAAACCAGAAATTGTAATATTATCCGAAAGTACTTAAAATACCACATGGCCAGACAGCCAAGATATTTGCCCTTAAAACAAATATAAAATACGTGTGAATACGAGTGAATTGAAAAACTAGATTTAAAAAGAAAAAAAAAAGTTTGTAATTAATTAAAATAAATTAAAAAATACTAAAAATAAATCAATGGGCTTACAGCTTTAAGAAATGAAAATTCCTTAAAGTATATTAATTAGTTTCTAATACATTGAAATTAATCTATGTACAGAAATATTTTGTTTTCCATATCATGCCGCTAAAAATGGCGCAAAAAGCCAACACAAATCAACAACACCGACATGTGGCAAACATTTTTGCCGGCATTATTTAATTGAGAAGACATTGACTCTTAGGGAACACAAGAAATGATCAACGTATTTTAAAATGAATCACATTCTGTGTTTGCAAGGCAGTTATTAAGAAGTATTTTTATTTATTATCAAATCAGTGATGATGTCATTTGTAAACGTTTAAAAGATTTTAACAAAACATATATTAGAAACTCTACTGTTTGCCAAAATGACACACTAAGTTCGCGGTAATTTTTGGGTGGTTATCAATATTGAATATACAGGGCCAAAATTTCATTTAAATATATACAAAATAAATACATCTTTTTCGTCTCATTATTACAAAAAGTTTCTTTTGTTTAAAAGATATATGGATGCATCACTTGCCAGAGCGATTAACTCTTCTTTATGATTTGTTTATATTCAAAACTAATTTCTCTAATAATAAGGACTAACACCATTAACACTTTTTTACTGTTATAGAAAATTATTTTGAATAAGAAGGGAAAAACTTAATTAAATCTAAATAATAAAAAGTAGAAAAATAAGAAATCATACTAGATTGTTGCCTGCTTTTGATGGAAAATTATATAATTTTATAAAGTTATTATTTTCTTATGGCGTAAAAAAAACATAAATTGAGATACACTCTTTCTACATTTAGCTGTCAATATGTATTATTTATATATTTAAGGTAATAATAATACTTTATTGGGCGACTGACCTCTGTCAAGTTTGTACTCTGGCGCGACAAAATAAAAACTTCTGTGGTTTTTCGCATAGTGCGCTGAAGCTTTTCAAGGCCAAAAGACGAAATTATTATCGGAAATATGCTTTGTAATAAATGGAATAGATTAATTTAACATTCATTCTGCTGATTGATGTTACAAATTTTATTTTCAAAAATGCCTTCCTCGAATATAACAATAAACTTGTCAAATAAACAAAGTAAATTAATAAACAAAGATAATAACTATTCAGTGTTTCGAAAGAACTAATTCAATTTAGAATTATTTTACTAAAAACTGAATTCAGCATTCAAACCATTCACCAAGAAGTAATTCATAAGCATTATTCTTAAGGCTTATTATTGTATACTAGCAGATCCCAGCCCTCCAAATTCGAGTGCAAATTCTAGGAAATTTTATTTTTTCATTAAACAAAGACCCTAAAGGTATGCTAATCAATTTTAGCCAATTCACACAAACACATTGACAAATTTAATAAACACATACTGTATAACTTTATGTATGTGTTAGTAGCAACTTTAAATGCATTTTACTCAAAAAAAAATTTTTTAATGTAAAAATCTGTAAATCTGGTGGACAGCTAAAAAGAAATACCTTTCAAAAAAGATACGTTTGGTCAAAATCGGGTAATTCATAAGCATTATTCTCAAGGCTTATTATTAAATACTAGCAGATCCCACCCCTCCAAATTCGAGTGCAAATTCTAGGAAATTTTATTTTTTCGTTTAATAAAGATCCTAAAGGTATGTTAATCAATTTTAGCCAATTCATACAAACGCATTGACAAATTTAATAAACACACACTGTATAACTTTATGTATGTGTTAGTAGCAACTTTAAATGCATTTTACTCAAAAAAAAAAATTTTTTTTAAATGTAAAAATCTGTAAATCTGGTGGACAGCTAAAAAGGAATACCTTTCAAAAAAGATACGTTTGGTCAAAATCGGGATAAAACTGTTTAACAAATCATCGGTCACAAGAAATCGCCTTACGTATTAATATTATAGACAAAAAAAAGAATTTTCAACTCTTAAATATTGCCAGACTATTGGACTCTAAAAAATAAAACGCTTGTGAACATAATTATAATACAGATATTCGTTTACTTACGACAACTCATACTTATGCTTTTGGTATTCCACTCATGTATGTAATACTGTACGTATGCTGAAGATTAAATAATGTTAATTAGATGGAATGCCATATTTTATTTTTTTACACCTTGATTTCCTCTTTTATGCTTACTGCCATAACCTTTGATGTATAATTAGAACAGAACATAATAAATAGTAGTCTGCAGAAATTTTATCTTTATGATATTTTTCTATTTTGCTTTGCCTACGCCTAAAAAAATAATAATCATTTTTAGATGACCACCAGAATAGACCCAGAGGCTATAATTTTAGTTTGCAATTACCTCTGCTAGTTAAAAGGTGCATTTTGTTTTCTCGAGCAATTTTCGATTGTGCAAATACAAAATGAATTGTGGCGCAGCTGTAACTTCGGGAGTAAAAGGCAAAATAGTGACAGCAATTTTACAAACAGGCAGATAGCAGAAAAATTCACTAGAAGTTAGACTGGTGTAAGTAATTTTCTAAGAACTCCATCTAATTATGGAAAAAATATTTAAAAAAAAGTGCTCTGCAGCCAAAATTTGATTAAATTTGGGAGTAAAAGAGATTCAAATTAACAAAAAAAAAAAAAAAAAAAAAAAAAAAAAAAAAAAAAAACATCGCTTACCGCCTTTCGCAAGCACGCTCGCTCTCGTTTTTTTTTTTGCTCGAAGTCACAGCGCATGAAATAGCGAGTGGTACCAAAACGTTTTTTCTGATATAGACCAGATAGTTTTAACTACTATTTCCATGTCATATGAAAGGAAGAACAATATTTAACCCGTCGATATTGTAGTGAGTGGGCATAATGTTATGGGGCATTCGGACTCCATACGTTCCATGGAGCTTCTCCAAAAAATATTTTCACACTTTTCAAATAATTTTGGACCCTTACCTTGGGTATTTCAACATGATAATACACCAATCATACCGCTATAGTGGTAATCGATAATATTAATAGTCAAGGCGATTTATTGTGACGTCTTCTACACTTTTAGTTGCCAACCGATTTTGACAAAAAAAATATACCATTTGAAAGGTATTTCTTTACAGTTGTGCACCATGTGACACATTTTTATTTTTTTGAGTAATAATCATTTAAAGTTACTACTAACACATACATAAAACACATATTTAAGCATCAAATAAAAAACTATACAGTGCTATGTGCGTGTTTATTAACTGCGTTAAATTGTGAATTGGCCAAATTTGATTAGCATACCTTTAGGCTCTCATAAAATTATTTATTACAAAACCCATTTATATATCTTATGTGTGTTCAACAAATATTTATAATAAAATTTAATGAATTTTATTAAAAAATTCACAATTTAATGAATTTTATTTAAATATTCATAAATTTTTTATGTATATAGATTAAAAAACAACAAAAAATTTAATGATCAATAAAATTTCCTAGAATTTCGAGTTTCAAGTGCTGGGGCTCTGAAATCGAATGGCCTCCGTACTCTTCCGACCTTAATATCATCGAAAACGCATGAGGGTGGCTGCTTTCACGTAAAGTCTATATGTCTAATCATTAAGAAATCCATTAAGAGCGCCTGGAGCGACACATCATTGAATCTTCTAAAGTCCCTAGACAATTCAATGCATGACCGAATTAATGAAGTGATTTCCAATAAAGATGCTACTCACATTATTAATGAAGCTTAAAACATTATAAAAATACGAATTATAGTTAAATTTTTGAAAGATTTTGTAATTAAGTCCTTGAGTCTAATTGATTGAACGATAAAAAGTGGCCATTTTTGGAAGTTCACTCACAAAAAAATATTTAAAAATAAGCTTTTATACCTAGGATTCTAATTTTTGTTTTTTTAAATTAAGAATTAGATGCTGAATAATAAAAAATATATTTTTGTCAATTTTGCAAAATTCTATAAAACAAATGTTGGCTCTATTTGATTTATGTATCTGTACAAATTCAAAATTTCAATTGATTAAATATATTAACGCATTTTTTTTTCATCATTCAATTTTATATAGATAGAATTAAGGAAAAAATAATTCATTAAAATAAATGTTTATCGCCCAATGAATAAATGCATTGAATTAAATTATAAGAATTGATTTTTAAAAATTTCAAACTGAATTCGAAGCTATGCAGCAAATACACTTAGTCACAAAACATTACATACGATTTAATTTTTCCAAAAAAAAAAAACAAATTTGTTTAAATTTTTTTTATTAAACAGGATAAAACATAATTAAAATAAATAAAAAAGACACAATTCATATTGTTAAACAATATTAAATAGCCTTTGTAATAATAGCAAAAGTCTATATACCACGTATTTTTGCGCACTTTGGGAGAAATTGGTAAATTTTCAATGGCTTGTTTCCTACTTTTGCATTGAAAACTTCTTTAAGTATTTTAGGCATCGAAGAAACCAGATTTTTTTGTTGTTTCAGCTGAATTATTTGCCAATTCTTCCTTCAAAATCATTTTTAGCTGAGAATTAGGCGATGCTCGTGTATTATTAAGTTTTTCTTGAAATGAGCCCATAAATTTTCGATAAAATTGAGTCTGGGGATTGTGGAGAATGTGGAAGCTACGATTATACGTTATTAAGTAGCCATTTTCTGGAAAGCCCTGAGTTATGTTTGGGATCGTTATCATGCACACATATAAAATCATCATTCAGATTTAATTTTTCAACACTCGGCGCAAAATTCTGTTGTTTTCTAGAATAACCGCGTATGTCATAAAATCAAAATGTTCAGGGGAGCCAAAAAACGTTATATTTGAAATTATGGGCTCGATAAAAAGTTTTTAGAGCTTTCTATTTAACAGTCCTGTAGATATGGACAATAAATACTTTATATAAAATTTTGAGGCAAAAATCTTCAGAGGAATAGATCCTAGAGAAGGACGAAAAAAACAAAATGTAAATAACACTTAAAGTGTGTGCAGATAAAACAACTTATGTCGACAAACGTCGTTTTCTTTGAAAAAGAAAACTACCAATGCAACCACCCATGTAAACATAAGTTGTTGCTGCTTGAAAAATTGATTTCTTTGTTCATCACAAAAATTTAACGGGACTAAGGATGAGAATATAACAACGTATCAAGAATAATAGTGATAAAAAATAACAGAAATAAACACACAAGTTTTTATAAGTGGTTATAAACTGAAAAGTAATCCAAAGTTATTTTGCTTTTTTTTCCATTAATAATAACGTATGTCGCTATGTGCCGTTTTCTGAGAAAATAATTTGTCAGCGATCAAACGAAGGTTGACATACATACGTCGTTAGTACTGCAAATTAATTTAATAAACATTTAAGTTACGTTGTTATTTAAAGAAAAAACTCAGATATGGTCAATATTTTTATAAAAAAAAATTAACGCATGTAAAGAGCGTTAAAAATTAATATATTTGGCATAGTTAACTCAAAACTGACAAATATTGACATACGCGGTTATTCCAGAAAACCACAGAATTGTTTTTCAAAATATCTATATAACCATCATATCACCAATAAATCTTAATGTTCTGACTCCATCAGCACTCATGCATCCCCACACCACCACCGAACCACCACCATATTTTACAGTACTGCATACATTTTTTTTTTGTTCCAAGGCAGTACCCTACTTTCTCCAAACTCTAGCTCGACCATCGATTCAAAATAGGTTAAATTTACATTCATCTGTAAAATAACCCTTTCCCAAAACATAGGGTCATTTCAATGAACGTCTTTGTACTTAATATTGATGGCACTAATGTACGGTGCTTTTCCAGCTATGGTCGTCTTTTCTTAAGCAGCGACGAACTGTATCAGCATAATCTTTTTTTAATAAAATTTTTCAGTTCTACGCTACTTTTTTTTGGATTCTCTATGACTTCTCTCACAATATTACGCCTTAAACTTTCATTAAGTTTTGATGGACGTCCCGTTCGTGACAAACTTTCATAGCTTATAGTTCTTAAAGACAGTTCTTAAGGACAGTTTGAACTGTAGATTTGAACATATTACGATTTCACCCACTTTTACATTAGATTTCCCTTCATTTGATAACTTGAATACTAATTTTCGAACATCGGTGGAAACTTCCTTTCTTTTCGCCATTTGTTGTTGTATTGCATTAATATTAACTTGCAGATTACAGCGCTCGAAATTCCAGTGCAATTTCTAGGAAACTTTATTTCTCAACTTAGCCAATTCACAAACCAACACTTTCTTGGTTTATTATTATTGTGAATGAAGATAACAAACTCATTAACAGACACATTAACAAATTTAATAAGCACACACATAGCGTATGTATAATTTTATGTATGTGTTAGTAGCAACTTTAAATGCAATTTACTCCAAATAAAGGAAAACATTTTAAAAAACTGTAAATCTGATGAACAGCTAAAAAGAAATACCTTTCAAATAAAATACGTTTGGTTAAAATCGGGATAAATCGGTAGAACAAAACATCGGTAACAAGAAATCGCCTAGCCTATTAATATTATAGATAAAAAGAAAAAAAATATACAAAACTTCACCCACGTAATCCAAATGAAACTAATGAACTCCAAATTTAAAAGAAACAGCATAACCAACAAAATATTCTACAGAATTCAATGGCGTAGGTTTTCTAATCTTTTTTAATTTCGGGTTTTTAAGCCGGCTCTGTAAAATACTTGGTAGTAAAACTTTTCGAACATTTAACGACAAATGTTAAATTATGGTTAAATTAGATGTATGTTTATCGTATGTAGAGTTTTGCGACTAAGTGTAACCCAAAATTAGCTAACTAAAAAATTTAAAATATTTTTAACAACAAATTATTAGTTATAATTTTCTATTCTTTAGTACAAATCTACAATGAAAAAACTGAAGACTAATGTGCTTGTTAATCACTAAGAGCAAAAAGTTGTGGGACTAATTAGGCCAAATAATAATCAGACGTGCTATTATACAAATCTATCAAAATTCATTAGTTAAGCTGTCAGTTTTCTATAAAAGTTTGTTATTATCAGTACCGAATTTAAAGAATCACAGCCCAGGAAAATATTAAATGTTTGTGTCATTAAAAATTAAAAATTTTAAATAAATTAAAAGCATTTCATAAAAAAGTAAAACACATGCTATTATTTAAAAATCTTGCGAAAAAAAGAAAAATAATTATGTACAAAACATGAAATGTATTTACACACTATAGCAAAGCCACATAAAGTTATGCAATTTATTTTTATTTTTATTTTTGCAATATTTAGCACATCCCATATTATTAAAATAGAATTTCTTTGAAAAGATTTTATTTGCATGAAACATACGAAAACTCTTTGCAGGGATTTAAAAATTAAAAAAAAAAAATGTTAACATGGGAATGAGTACAAATTGGGCTAATAAAAAAAATTTCACAACGGATCCCTTGCCGAAAATTTTCAATTACAAAATGCCTCAAAAACTTATGAAGCAATAAAAATGTTTATCTAAATTTAGAATATTTCGTTTTTCTTTTTGCTTGACTGATAGAAACAATACAACACAATTTGTTTGAAAAATTAGTCAGCCAAATGAGAACAGCGCACATATGCGTTTTTTTTATCGGTAAATCTTTAAAATATATAAGTTTTTCTGATAATGTACAATAGTAATACCGTTGAATGAAAAAAATTTATAAATAAATTAAATGCGAAAAAATAAACAATTTAATTAATACAACAACTGTACTTGAAATTTCAATACGCAAAACATATCTACAACATATTGAAGGTTGATATGAGTGAAATGAATGACCTTAATTAAAAAAATATGAGAACATTATTTATGTATTTTTAAGATTTTATAAAATAGCAAAAATATTATTTTTTTTTAAATCAAAAAATTTATATATATGTATATTTATTCAATAATATAATAAATTATTATTAAGTAATTGTGAAATTATGATTTATTACCGATATTTATAAGAGTATACAAATGTTAAGGGGGGCAATTTTTTAAAGTTAAGACTCCTGAGTTAGGTATAGTCCCGGTAGGTGGCGCCACAATATGATTTCATTACCAATGGGCCGATTGAGCCATATAACACATTAATTCTAATGATTTAGAATTTATATAAAGGGTTGACCAACCATAACGCACGATGTTAATTGTGAATCACAAATTTTTGACCAACTTTATTTGACATTTCTTTGTTTCAGTCTTTGAAAAATTCAACCATTGAGCAGCGCGTTAAGATTGTTTAAACCGTTTATGATTTTTTTTTTGATCTGCATAATCGACCAAATGTGTCCACAATCGGGAGAATTGTGCGCAAATTTCAGTATGTAAGAGATGTGAAAACACCTGTGCATGCTCGCCTAGTTCGTTGAGCGGAAAACATTTCTGAGGTCGGTGTTCGTTATTTGTAAACATTTTATTTTATTTAAAATTAATATCGTATGTTAAAAATTGTCCACTTTGTCGAGCACTGCTCGCCTTATGTCACGAATAACAAGAACAATGTTGGCCTCCAAGGCGTCAATTGTTGCTGGTTTATCAGCATAAACCAGATACTTCACGTAGCCCCACAGGTAATAATCTAGAGGTGTCAAATCGTATGACCTTGGAAACCAATTGACAGGTCCATTTCTTGAATCAATTTATAAGCATATTTTGATTTCAAAAAGTCGATGGTTGCGGTCGCCATATAGAACGTTGCGCCATCTTGTTGAAACTTCATCTCGCCAGGATCAATGTAATCCATATTTACAAACAAAAAATTATTGATCATGATGCGGTAACAATCTCCATTGACCGTAACGCGAGCACCGGCTTAAGTTTTGAATAAGGTTCGATGATGCCACCAGCGTGTAAACTGCACCAAACGGTGCATTTTTCGGTATGTAATGTAGTCTGTAGGGTCTGTTATGGATTGGTCTTCACTCCTTATGCGGAAATTTTGTTTCAATGGTGCGTGGTAAAATTTTGTTTATTAACTAGCCCGTTAAGCCAAAAATTAGCGTCATCGTTGAACGCATTTTGCGATAACGCATCGTCTATAAGTTGCGCAAATCGATGAATGATTTTTAAATTAAATTTTTGATAATTTGGTATCGTTGTTCAAGCGTGAATCTAACGGGTGATTTTTTTGAGGTTAGGATTTTCATGCATTAGTATTTGACAGATCACGTGGGATTTCAGACATGGTGTCAAAGAGAAAGATGCTCAGTATGCTTTGACATTTCATCATGAATAGACTTACTAACGAGCAACGCTTGCAAATCATTGAATTTTATTACCAAAATCAGTGTTCGGTTCGAAATGTGTTTCGCGCTTTACGTCCGATTTATGGTCTACATAATCGACCAAGTGAGCAAACAATTAATGCGATTGTGACCAAGTTTCGCACTCAGTTTACTTTATTGGACATTAAACCAACCACACGAATGCGTACAGTGCGTACAGAAGAGAATATTGCGTCTGTTTCTGAGAGTGTTACTGAAGACCGTGAAATGTCGATTCGTCGCCGTTCGCAGCAATTGGGTTTGTGTTATTCGACCACATGGAAGATTTTACGCAAAGATCTTGGTGTAAAACCGTATAAAATACAGCTCGTGCAAGAACTGAAGCCGAACGATCTGCCACAACGTCTAATTTTCAGTGAATGGGCCCTAGAAAAGTTGGCAGAAAATCCGCTTTTTTATCGACAAATTTTGTTCAGCGATGAGGCTCATTTCTGGTTGAATGGCTTCGTAAATAAGCAAAATTGCCGTATTTGGAGTGAAGAGCAACCAGAAGCCGTTCAAGAACTGCCCATGCATCCCGAAAAATGCACTGTTTGGTGTGGTTTGTACGCTGGTGGAATCATTGGACCGTATTTTTTCAAAGATGCTGTTGGACGCAACGTTACGGTGAATGGCGATCGCTATCGTTCGATGCTAACAAACTTTTTGTTGCCAAAAATGGAAGAACTGAACTTGGTTGACATGTGGTTTCAACAAGATGGCGCTACATGCCACACAGCTCGCGATTCTATGGCCATTTTGAGGGAAAACTTCGGAGAACAATTCATCTCAAGAAATGGACCGGTAAGTTGGCCACCAAGATCATGCGATTTGACGCCTTTAGACTATTTTTTGTGGGGCTACGTCAAGTCTAAAGTCTACAGAAATAAGCCAGCAACTATTCCAGCTTTGGAAGACAACATTTCCGAAGAAATTCGGGCTATTCCGGCCGAAATGCTCGAAAAAGTTGCCCAAAATTGGACTTTCCGAATGGACCACCTAAGACGCAGCCGCGGTCAACTTTTAAATGAAATTATCTTCAAAAAGTAAATGTCATGGACCAATCTAACGTTTCAAATAAAGAACCGATGAGATTTTGCAAATTTTATGCGTTTTTTTTTTTTAAAAAGTTATCAAGCTCTTAAAAAATCACCCGTTATTCATGATGATTTTCCAGAGTATGCTGATCATACTGATCTAACATAACCTTTCGTTAGTTCTATCTAAGCAAAAAAAAACACCCTTTACAATTCTTGGAACGTATGTGTGAAAACTCAACCACTCGAGTGATTGTCATCAACGATTGATATACATGAATATATACAGTGAGTGACAATACAATGGAACCTTTAAACAAAATATTCTTTTGATGACTTGAACGGCCAATACCACAAAATTGGATCAAAAACTCTTTTATTAATTTAAAAATTTTTATGTTTTATTTTTTTAAATAATCTAACCAGTAAAAACAAGGTATTTATTAAAACTCTTTCTTTGCTTATGCATATGAGTTTTGAATCTCTCCGTCACTGTACGTGACTTTGCATGTCTATTTTAAAATTAATCTTTGGTCACAAGTCTATGGACAAAGTTTCAGATCGATCGGATGAGGGGAAATGGGCTTTAAATCACTCCGTGACTGTGCGTGACTTGTTGGCCACAACAAGTCTATGGACAATGTTTCAGATCGATCGGATGAAGGGAAGTGAGGTTTACCTCTCCGTGACTGTGTGTGACTGTGTGTGACTATGTCCAAGTTAATCTTTATTCACAGCAAGTCTATCTACAAAGTTTCAGATCGATTAGATAAGGGGAAATGGGCTTTAAATCACTCCGTGACTGTGCGAGACTATGTCGAAGTTAATCTTTTTACAGCAAGTATATCGACGAAGTTTCAGATTGATTGGATGAGGGGAAATCCGTTTTAAATCTCTCCGTGACTGGGCGTGACTACACATTAATTGAAAACTCTCCCTCTATTTTCGATTTCAAAATTTTGTTGGGTATCCATTATTTTTTTTAGTACCGCTTAACAAAAAAAAAAAAAAAAAAAAAAAAAAAAAAAAAAAAAAAACACCGAGCCGGAAAGTAGAGATGTAGAGCGCACAACAAGCCGACCTACTGGCTTAGGTGTATATCCAGACATAACGGATATGAGCTATGTGTATACATAGCTCCTCTTATCAACCTAACCTAACCTAACCTAACAACACCGAGGCATGGACACAATTAAATTGTTGATAATATCCAATGGAAGTTTTTTTCACTCTGAATTAATTGCCTCTATGAGATCTGTCTTGTTTGTGTAATTTCGTGTCTGTATATCTCGATCTACAATTTCCCATATATTTTCTATGAGATTCGCTATGGTGATTGGGCTTCCATTCCGAAACACTAACTGCATTATATTGTAGACATTTTTTGAAATTGTGGATTTATTCATAGAATATTTCAAATTGTTTTTTGTTAAAGACCAGCAGATAAATTATCTATTTTTATGGTTTTTGACTCTTCACACAGCTTTACTATAGCCATTGTTATATAATAATTAATTATAAGATTAAAAAATTTAAAAATACAATTATGATTAAAGAACAGTTGAAAGAAAACGTCAGAAACTCTAAATATTTAAATAACGGTCAATATGTTATACATATTCTTTCATGCCACGTTCCTTTTTTATTGTTTTAATCAACTCTGGTATAGGAGTTAAAGTTTCCATTGTTTTGGCATCACTAAAACTTATATCTTTTTTTCGTTTATCTTTTTTAATGTACTTTTTTGAGTGATTTCGCAAAAGAAAATATTATTAAAAAAAAATGGTAAATTCAGAAAATTCTAAAAGTTTCTAATGTATTGTCACCCACTCTATGTCATATTTACTAGAAAAAATTGCTTCTCGTCAATTATACCCTAGAAAAAAAAAATCCAGCCGTCAGAAGTAAACAAACATGTTCGTGTTGGCAATTTCTTTTTAAAAGTCATTTGTTGGAAGTAGCTTTATATTACAACCCGTTTTCATACATACAACTGACAATAATTCATATTGAAAATTACCCAGTGAAAAGTATGAACGCATGGATGTTTTACAACTTTCTGTTTTTATTATGGTCTGGCTAGCCAACCGTTGATATAATGTAATCTTAAGGTTGTTTACACCATACGAGTATGTATTTTCCATATGCAAGGTCAGTTTTAGGATCCATATGTAATTCCGTGTCTATGTAAAAATTTGAGTTTTCATACGATTCATAATTTTTGCGTTCAAACGTACATAACCTCTGTTTGTTTGTTTTGTTTACATTTGATTTTTGTCTTTTTTTTAATTTACAAAATTAATGGTTAAAAATAATGATATATATTTTCAAATTGTTAATTAATATTAATTTATTCTACCCTGCACACCTCGATGGCAGAGGGTATATATAGGTTTGTCATTCCGTTTGTAAGGCATCGAAATAAATTCCGGAGACCCCAAAACCATATATTTTCTTGATCATTATAACAAGGGAAGTTGATTTAGCGGTGACCGTTTGTCCGTCTGTCCGTCTGTCTGTGGAAATCGCGATCACGCCGTCGATATCTAAGCTAGACCGTTCGTTTTTGTATAAAATCATTTATTAACATCCCAAATCATCAAAATCGGTCAAATGAAACTTTGAAAAAAACTCAAAAATAAAATTTTTCAGTGTTTTTGTTGTTTTCCTTAATATATGTTCTATATGTTGTAATTCTTCTTATTGCGGAAGTCATTGCAGTTGTGTGTATATAAATACTGCACGCACGTGTCCATTGGCCCAAGGAAGTATTACCACATATTTTTTATCGTTACAATTAAAAATTAAATACTAAAAATTAATAAAAATAAAAAATAACAAAATAAAAATAAAAATAAAAGTTAAATATTAAAAATTAAAAATCAAAAACGAAAAATTAAAAATGGAAAATGAAAAATGAAAAACTAAAATCGAAACATGAAATTGAAAAATTGAAAATGAAAATTTAAAAATGGAAAATGAAAATTAAAAATTGAAAAATAAAAATGAAAAATGGGAAATGAAAAACAAAAATGGAAAAATGTAAAAATGGAAAATGGAAAATGAAAATTGAAAAATAAAAACTAAAAACGAAAAATGGAATATGAAAAATGAAAAGTTCGAAACTAAAAATTAAAATTGAAAATGAAAAATGGAAAATGACAAACTAAAAACGAAAAATGAAAAATGGAAAATGAAAAATGAAAATTGAAAAATGAAAATTGAAAATGTAAAATTAAAAATTGACAAATAAAAATTGAAAATGAAAAATAAAAATGAAAAATGAAAAATGAAAAATGAAAATTGAAAAATGAAAAATGGAAAATGGAATATGAAAAATGAAAAGTGCAAAACTAAAAATGAAAAATGAATAATAAAAAATTAAAAATGAAAATTGAAAATTTAAAAAATAAAGATTAAAAATTAAACATTAAAAATTAAACATTAAAAATTAAGAATTAAAAATTAAAAACTAAAAATTAAAAAGGCTTAAGTTGAGTTTACGGGCGTCGCCCAGATTTTGTTAATTTTTTTGCAGGGGTTAGGGGCTCTGGTGGAGATTTCAGAGAAATATTTTTTATTTTTCGGACGGGCCTATTTTCGGAGTTACGGACCGACAAAGTTTCGATTTCATTTGTATTTAACTTTCTTTGTTATTATCGGATTTCGGCAATGTATATATCATTGGAAAGCTTACTTTAGTGCCTTTTACTTGGCATTTAAAAATTCCAAATCCATTAATCCATTATGAACCTATTATATTTTTTGTATTTTTGGAAAGTTTTTTTTTCGCAAACTGGCATTATCTCATAAAATGATCTATAAAATTTTGGTATTTACAGCAACTGAATAAAAGCTGGGTCAACTAGCTACATTTTGATGTATATTTTGTCCTCTTAACCCTTCCAGGACCGGATATATTATTGATTTTAATGAGACTATTATGAAAATTTTGTTGGAAAATTCGCTTGTGACGTACGCAGGAAAACTTTATTCAGCGAAGCCACCAGCCATGTCCTACTGGAGGAGAAAACCCTTAAGCGCGGCCGCAGGCCGCCACGCAGAGAAACTTTAGTATGCGAAGCCAGATTTCAATACTTAACTTTAGTGTCTCCGGGAAGACATAAGACGAGATAAAGCCATCATGGCCTTATCTCACATGGTATTAAAGCACCCCCTCATTTCTCCGTCCTATTATGAAAATTTTGTTTTAAAAATCACGCGATTTTCATAACTAATTTTTAATTCATTATACTTTTTCATTCAAATTATATACCACCGGTGTAACAGTAAATTACGCGGTTTGCCAGATTTTCTCAAAATAAATCGTTACAAATTTTTATTTCTAAATTATTATTTTAAATTGTTAATATTTCCTGTCCTGGATGGGTTAAGAGGGCAAAATATATATCAAAATGAAGCTAGTGGGCACAGCTTTCATTCAGTTGCTATAAATACCAACATTATATACATCATTTTATGAGATAATACCACGTTTCCGAAAAAAAAAACTTTCCAAAAATACAAAAAATGGAATAGGTTCATAATGGGTTAATGGATGTTGAATTTTTAAAAGCCAAATAAAAGGCACAAAAGTAAGCTTTCCAATGATATATATATTGCCGAAATCCGACAATAACAAAGAAAGTTATATACAAACAAAATCGAAACTTTGTTGGTCCGTAACTCCGGAAATAGGCCCTTACGAAAAAAAATATTTCTCCGAAATCACCCCAAAAGCCCCTATCCTCTAAAAAAAAAACAACAAAATCGGAGCGACGCCCGTAAACTCAACTTGTTCCATTAAAAACTACTAGTTAATTTAGATAAAAATATTTTAAAATTTGCTTTTTTTAATATTAATATCCGGAAATTTTTAGCCAAGAATCAGTTGATTTTTTTTTTTTTTTAATTATCATGAATTATCTCAAAACTTTCTGATACATTGTTTATGTACAATACATGAGGAAAGTTACATGTACACTTTTCAATTAGAACAGGTTCTATTTTGGCATGACAAACATATGAAAATACAACACTGCTTGTGGCGAAATAAAACCAGAGTAAATTATCTCAACAAAAGTGATAGGCACAATTGTAAAAAAAAATGATATAGGAAATCGAAGCATCTGAGAACAACTGCAGCACAACGTCTAGGGGTTGCTTTATAGTTGTTTTAAAAAAAATTAATATTTTTTAAGTTCAAAAATGCGCAATCTGTGTATAAAACTAAAAGTTATATTCTATATATGGCTGCCTCACTTGACAAATCTATTAACTCCACTTTCTGATTTATGAAAATTTTAATGTCAAAGCGCTTGATTTATGTTTTTAATAAATTAATTTATAAATATTTTCTTTAAAAATCCCATATAAAATGCTTATTTGCATCGCATATCTAAATTCACAAACTTTTGTGATACACTGTACATATATACATTTTCTGCACACGCGATATTTGTCAAAATGTAACTGCTTTTTAACAATAAATTTTATAGAACCAAATTGGAGTTAAATTAAAAGTTTTTACATGAATTTGTATCGTTTCGTTTCCTTTTTTTCCATTTTGGGAAAATCGTATAATTTAAACGTAAGACATCTGGCAATTTTAATTCTGTTTATACCCTCACATCCAACTTTCCCTTCCCTTTCGTTTACTTTCACAACTACACAAACAATTGAAATGACACATTCCAAAAACACGCTGAAATTCTCCATAAGAAAAACAGCAACAAACAAATTGGTAACGCAAAAGTGGGTAGGAAAAGGGAAAGGAAAACAAAAACTGTAAATATTTCAGACTCGATTTCCCACAAACTTAACAATAATATACTCATTAAAGAAATTGAAATATATGAAAACTAGTTTTTCCAATTTTTATATAACAAGACAAGCATAACACTCAAGATATTTATTTTTATATATTATTAATTACAACAACCACAACAAAAAATATAATGGAGTATGTTGAAGCATTAAAAATGCGGTCATCGTTGTTTTGGACACAATAGATTAAGTGACAAAAAAAAACAATTGTAGTAACACTTACATTTTTTGCAGGATTTGGTAGACTTTTATAAATTGTAAATGAATTTTATTAACTTTATATTTTATTTTTTTTATATAGCATTTTTCTGCATACAATTTTATGAGTTATTTCTTTCAGATCTCTTCTGAGGTTATTAGTTTTAATATAAACACTGAATAATTTGTTTTTAAATGTAAACGTTAGTTATAAAAATATGCAAATAAAGCTCTTAACATTTG
Source organism: Cordilura impudica (assembly GCA_963682025.1). Lineage (NCBI taxonomy): Eukaryota > Metazoa > Arthropoda > Insecta > Diptera > Scathophagidae > Cordilura > Cordilura impudica. The sequence goes on from OY821521.1 coordinate 34,881,573, forward strand.
CCGTTTTCTTATATATATTTCCAATTAAATCACACACGCAATCTGCGACCGATGAACGACCGTTCAAATCAATTTGAAATATGCGAATGATGCAAAAGTAAAATGAGCGCTAATAGGATTGCCATTGTTGAGCAGAGTTGTATTTAAGATTGTAATAAAACGGAGTTGTATTTGAGGTGAAATTATATTTAACTTACCACCATTTTTCAAGTTTATTACAAAATCTGTTGAAAATTTATGGCCGGAAAATTAAGTTCTACATTTTTTTTTGTTAAATATTCGCTAAGAAATATCATTTGTTATAGAAAGTACTAATTCCATTTAAAACAGATTTCATTTCCTTTATTTTTTTTAATAATAGGGCTGCCAGAGAGTAAAATCCTTTTAATTCATCGCCTGATCGGCATAATAGATTTTTAAGAAATTCACAATTTTATTTAATGTTCTAGTACAAAAAAAGTTTAAGTGACAAACCACAAGCTACTTTATTTTAACAATAGTATAAATTTTTAAATAAATGTCAATTCTTAAAAATGCAAAAATAATTTTCTCAGAAGTTTGACGTTGTGATGTTTTGCAACAAATTAAGAAAAAAAAGTTGTTTTACTTCTTTCTGTTCACAAGGATTTTGTTTTCCAATCGAGTTATAGTTACTAAGGGTTAAATCCCCAGACAATATACACTATATATACTTTAAAAAAAAAAACATTGAATTGTAACTCTGCATTTATTTATTCCTCTAATATATATTTAATACACTGTAGTTTTATTATATTTATACGATATTTCTCTATTTAGTACAAATTTGTGTGTAAAAACTGTTGAATTAAATTATTTTCAAAGTCAAAGTCGTAAAATTGATGTTAAAAAATAAATAAGAAACAATAGAATAAAGCAAAAAAACACACATACAAAAACTTTAATAAAAAGAAATTGAACTTATCGACATGATACTTAAAGCAAACACACCAACTGTGAAAACAAATTCTAAACTACAGCTATCTAAAATAATGTAAAGGATATCGAATGCATTAGGAGGGTATCACAAACAATATTATTGTTTTTGACAACTTTATAAGTACAAGAGGAAACTAAAGGATCTCATCGTTAGGTAGAGAAAGCGTGTGCTAAAATATGTAATGCAACAATTTTTTTACTTATGCAAAGCAGCAGTATCTAATTTAGGTTCAGGTTTCTTAGCCAAACCGGATAAAAGTTTCTTAATTTCAGCAATAGCACGACCAGGATTCAAGCCCTTAGGGCAAGTGCGTGTGCAATTCATGATGGTGTGACATCTGTATACACTGAAGGGATCCTTAAGTTTGTCCAAACGTTCAGCGGTGCTCTCATCACGTGAATCGATAATCCAACGATAGGCTTGCATAAGAACAGCTGGGCCCAAGTATTTATCGGAATTCCACCAGTATGATGGGCATGAGGTAGAACAGCAAGCACACAGGATGCATTCATATAAACCATCCAATTTCAAGCGATCCTCTACGGATTGTAAATATTGAGCTTTGCCTTTCTTTTCAACAGCTTCATTTCTAAAATAGCAAAAATATTCAGTTTTGATTTGTCTCATTTTTTTTTAAAGAAATCTTTTATCTTACTTGCGTTGCAACCAAGGTTGAATAGCTTTGTATTGTTCATAGAAGTTATTCATATCAGGCACCAAATCGCGTACCACATACATATGAGGCAAAGGATAAATCTTCATTGATTTCGAGGTGTTCGTATCGATTTTGCTAAAAATGTATTTTTTAATTAATACTATATTATCGAATGATTATAATAATTTCTTATCTCAATGCTAATAATCTTTTATTATTTTCTTTTCTTAAAGTCGAGATATAATTTAATAATGTTGGTCAGATTGACACACCTTTAATTCTGATAATTCTTTTTATTTATAACACCTTTTTCTCCCAAAAAAAAAAAAAAAAAAAAGATGATGTTTCTTGAGGTTTTCAATATTGATTGATTTCCAATTGAAAAATCTAATATTTAATTCTATTTTATAAAAGTTGTTTTAAATAATTAGTCCACATTTTTAGATTATCTGTCGGAAGTACAACTTACCTAATGCAAGCCAATGTATTAGTACCAGCTATATTCATGGCACAAGACCCACAAATACCTTCGCGGCATGAGCGGCGGAAAGTCAAAGTGGGATCCATTTCATTTTTGATCTTAATCAAAGCATCTAATACCATGGGGCCGCATTCACGCAAATTCACCTGATAGGTTTGCATATATGGTTTCTCGCCAGCATTATCAGGATTCCAACGATAGATTTGGATATTTTTAATTTGTGGCTCCGGTGCCTCTTTGGCTTGAGCTTGCTGATTTTGTTGACTACCAGAGGTAAGAGAGCGCATCTACAAGAACAAAACAAACAGATGTAAATCAAAACACATATGTATATAATTCATATAGTATGTATGTAGATATGTACTACCAAAGCATTTGGTAAGAGTAAATTGCACATGATATTCACAAAATAATTGGATTAGATTAGAGGTTTACATAATAATTTCAATTTTGCAAAACAGACGTCATGCCATCCCATTTGTATATGTACGTTTTGCCTAATTTTTTTATTTAAATAATTTAATAATTTTCTTTAAACAAATGCTTATGTAAGACATATCTTCTTCGTTTTCCTAACCTGCTGACGTGCGGCCACTGCACCAGTACGGCGGCTCAACATTAAACGGACTTCGTTAACCAACATTTTTCTGTAGTATATTCTAATTTATACTCAAAAATTATAACTAAAATTGAAACGTCACTGCGTTTGCAATTTACGATTTAATAACGAAAATACAAGAATTTTTTAATTTTCCCAATGGAAATTTTCCTAGTTGTTTGTTAAAAAAACTCTCACAGCAGACTGTCTGAAATGGATAAAAAAAATAGTTGTTCTCTTTTTTCATTTGACATTCGGCTTTAAGTGCAGCGTTGCCAGAATTTTAGGATATAAATTTGTCAACATCTACGAATTTTTGTAATAGAATTTTGAATATCTGCATATTTGCAAAAATTTTAAATAAATCGTCAAAAGAAACATAATAATTTTTTAAATATTTTTTTTTTATGAAAAAAAAAAACTATATGTTTTAAACATAAATATATTTAAAACAAAATAAACAATAGTTTCATGAAAATTAAGTTTAAAAATTTGATGTCATAAATATCTTTAGAAGTATTGAGATCCACAAAGAAAAAAAAAAAAACGGTTTACTTAAGGTGTGTTTACACTATGTGTATTTTCCATATGTAAATTCAGTTTTACGATCCATACGTGTGTGTGTCAAAATTAGCGTTTTACATACGATTCACAATTTTTGCGTTCAAACGTACATATGTATTTCCGTATGACATAACCTCTAAATGTAAACAACAGCTGATTTAATTTGTGAATTTAGAAAAATTTATTGTTAAAAATAAAGTTATATGTTTTGTATATTTTTTAATTGTTAATTAATATTAAACAATTTATTTTTCTTTCAATATTAATCTTTATAATTTACTCTTTTTTTCTTTCGCCACAAGCAGTGTTGTATTTTCATATGTTTGTCTTGCCAAAATAGAACCTGCTCTAATTGAAAAATTTACATATGTCTTGCAAAATGTGTTGTACATAAACAATGTTTGAAAGGGTACACACTATGTGTACAAATTACACGTGCTAAAAACTAAGAAAAACACAAGCAAACCACATAGTGTGAACGCAGCTTAAGGTGCTATTACACGAAGTGTTTTTTACATATGTACTGTCACTTTTTTATCCATATGAAATTCCTCATGTCTGTCAAAATTGTCTTTTACATACGATTCATAATTTTTGCTATCACACGTGCATATGTATTTCCGTATGACATAACCTCTAAATGTAAACAACAGCTAATTTAATTTGTGAATTTACAAAAATTTATTGTTAAAAAAAGGTTATATATTTTTTAATTGTTAATTAATACTAAACAATTTATTTTTCTTTCAATATTAATCTTTAAAATTTACTCTGTTTTTCTTTCGCCACAAGCAGTGTTGTATTTTCATATGTTTGTCATGCAAAAATAGAACCTGTTCTAATTGAAAAATGTACATGTGACTTTCCTCATGTGTTGTACACAAACAATGTTTCATATGTATCACACGATGTGTACAACTTTTGTTGTGGGAAAATTTGACAGTACATATGTAAAAAACACATCATGTAATAGCACCTTTAGCAAAAACTTAAATTTGATATATGTATTTACTTTTCGATTTGAACAATGTGTTCTTATTGACTTAAACAAAAAAACTTCTGGCGTTGCATTGTATAAAAGCTTTTATGGGACAATTTTTTGTTTATAATAGTATTTTCATAGATATATTTTTTTCTCGCCAACACCATATTTCCATTTGCATATGACACTTTATGAGTTTTTATTTACAGAAATGTTATTTTTATTTTACATTCACTGCTGGATTTTCGCCTAAGGCAGTGAGGCCCGGTGCTTGGGCGGCATAATTTAAAGGGGGCCAAAATTTAAAGGTAAAATAATTTTAGGGCAATTCAAATTCGAATATCGTTTTGTTTAAGTTTTGCTCTAAACGAATACGAAATTTCTATTAAATTATATTAAGTAATTCAAATTTTTAATTCACTTTTTAATTAGTAAGCCAACTTAGAGGGTTATCGATTCTGACCACAGATTTAATAAAGAAAATAAAATAATATTCTTAAAAAATCTGCATACCTAATTTTTTTATTTTGATAAATATAAACTATTTTTCTCCACTGCTTTCAAAATTGACGGGAAAAAACAAAATAAGCCATCACTACTAAGAAGGTTTTAAAGAATATTGTGATTCCCCTTTTCAATAATAATATCTTTAACGACCTTATTAAGTGACAATTTGATTATAACTTATTTTATAAAGAATAATAGTGATCCCTTTCTTTTTTTGGAATTTAAAAGAAGAAACACGGGATTACATAAGCATAAACCGCACACCACAAAATAACTGACAATTTTCAAAATTTCCAAAAACCTTTACAATGATGAAACGAGGTATTGTTCCAAAAACCTATTTCAACGTACTTTGAAAACCGGAGAGATTCAACGCTGTGAGTGGTTAATTTATCGAGAAACTAAAGGGTCTGTATTTTGTGTTCCTTGTTTGTTATTTGGTAGAAGTGGTGGAATTATTGCTTTTACCGGCGATAGGTTTAGTGACTGGAAAAACTCAAAAGCAAGTGTTGAATTTCACGAAAATTCGGATTTTCATAAAACTAATGTTTATCATCTGAAAGCGCGAGCAGTAGTTCAAGGACGTGTTCATCAGTGTCTAATAAAACAGCTCGATGAAGATATTTCATATTGGAGAAAAATTTTATATAGAATAATTGTAATTGCTAAATCACTCGCAATAAAAGGACTGCCATTTCGAGGACATTCAAAACAAATTGTTGATCTCCAAAATGGAAATCCATTAGCAACGGTAGAGCTTTTTTCGATTTTGATCCATTTTTTTCTGAGCATCTAAATTGTTATGCGCGTGGAAAAACGAAGAAATTACAATCTTGATTCGAGATAAAGTATTACAACACTTTTCTACTGAAGTGCAATCATTGTAGATTCTACACCTGGTATGGTGAAATATTTTGAAGAATTTTTAGCAAATACTGGTCAAAAAGACAAAGATATTGAAAATGCCGTGTTAAACTCTTTAGAAAAAAATGGTTTTGACATAATGAACTGCCGTCGTCAATCTTATGATAATGCAAGTAATACAGCTTGGGCCAAAGGTCACCATGGGGCTTAAAAATGTAATAACTTTTTGGTTAAGAATTTTTTTCCATTTATTTTTTCAGTTTATAAAATATACAAAATGGAGATTTTTTTATATAAATGGCATTTTCTTTTCTGAAAAAAATGTTACACTTTATATTGTTACATTTTTATAATGTTTGCCTCACCCATTTAAGATGTTGCATTTTTAATGGTCAGAATAGAACATAAAATTACAACTTTGCAACAATTTTTTTTAATGAACAGCTGATTTTGTTGACGTTTTCATTCTTGGAACCAGAAAAGAAAAAATAAATATATTTTCCATATTAATAATTTATTTTAAGCAAAACAATAAAAATTACGCTTTTCTTTATTTTTTTTTTTTTTTTTGTTTCATCACACAAATACACATTCATAAACAACACAAATGTCAACTGCTTTATCGTGCGATTCTCCTCCTCTGATTTTTTAGAGTACGAAAAATTCAGCTTTTTCACATTTTATAGTACGACATTTTTAGATAAGAACACGTTACCCTTTCGCAAGGTTGACATTTTTTTTTAGAAAATAATACAAAAAGAGAAAAAAAGTGCGAAATGGGAAAAACGTGTAACATTTTTGCCAGACAAGAAAACGCCATAAGATACATTGTTATCATCATTAATAATCAAAAGGTAGACAAATCAGCTAATATGGCAACAGTGTTAAGCGTCAGGCCGCGTAAACAGAGTCGTATTTATATAGTATGAGTGAGCATAGTAGTATTGTAGAGTACCATAAGAAAATATGAATGCTGGCAAGGCTAGTATTGGTTTAAAAACAAAAGTAACCTTTAAAAATAACTGAAAAATTTGCAAAAATTGCTCTTTATATAAAGTTTATATAAAGTCTATAAAATAATACCAGTCAAAACAGAGTATATGTTACCAAGTTTTTAGTATAAGATATATATTCAGAATATTTTACATACTTAAACGCTAAGGTACAAATTTAAAAAAAAATACTTCAATTTTCTTGTTACGTATTTTTGTAAAGTCTAAAATAACTTATTAATTTAATTAAAGTAATTTAGATTTAATCATAAGCAAGAAGAAAATTATAGTCGATCTAGGTCCAACCAAATTTGAGGGGCATACTTAATTTTTTTGGCCGCAGATATGAAAAAGTTCATATCGGATGATATATTTATATGCGGACTAGGTCGAAAAATGGACCGATCCTGACCATATTTGATTTGGGGCTGTGAATAAGAATTTTCTTACGGGGCTTATTTTTGGACTACTCATTAATCGATAAAGGCTTACATACCAAATTTAGTCAAAACATATTCATATTTTTGCGATCTGAGCCTTAATTCTCGCTGACGTAAGCGAACGTATTTTAATTCGAACGTGCGATTTTTGAACTGTTGGGATTTTCTTATGCGATAAAAAACAATATTTGACGGATGGATGTAATATGCAACGAAATTTCTGATTTTGGGATAAGATAACGAGTGATCATTCGTATGCAACTTTGTGAAATTTTACTCGTTAGCAAAATGGCATGCGAAACGACATTATTCTCCAATAAAGAAAAAAAAATATATTTTTATATTTTTTTTTTTTTCAATAAAAAAACAAGTAAGAAAATTATAGTCGGTCTAGATCGACTATACGATACTCTATACCATGCGTTTAGAGACCCTATCTCTTAGGTCCAACTAATTAGATACAGAAAATGAGCATAAACCAAATTTGGCAGGCATTGTTATTAATTTTTTTTTTGCCTTTGGATATGAACAAGTTCATATCGGATGCTGTATTTATGTAGAGGCTAGGTCGAAAAATGGCTCGATATTGACCATAAGGTCACTTTTTTTTTGCAATAACATATACGAACCAAATTTGAGAAAAATCTGTGCAATATTTTTGTTTTTTTGATAGATTTAAGTGCAGATCGGAAATCAGCTTCATATGGGGACTATGATTAAAAATTGTGCTATAGGGTTTATTTATGGGGTACTGATAAATGGACCGAGATATAAATGATAACTTTGATATTATGACAATTTAAGTCGATCTCGCATGGGGACTAGCTCTGAACATGAACCGATTTTCACCAATTTCAATAGCGTTCATCCTATGGTCGATAGAAGCTTATAAACTAAATTTCATCAAAATATATTCATATTTGCGACATGTAGTTTAATGACATGGTTTACATTTGCACACAAACGGACGGACGGACAAATGGATGTACGGACAAATGGACGGAGAGACGGATGGACGGACATCGCTAAATCGACTCAGAAAGTGTTTCTGAGTCGATAGGCATAATAAAAGATGGGTTTATGTCAAATATTTTTGGTAGTTGTATTAGCGTGGTCCTTTGTGATATGAACATTTTTTAAATGGCGATTTTGGGAAGTGTCTGGGTCCAGTTTGTTTCCTTTCTATATAAAACTTATAAACGTGAAACTTGGGGACAATCGGATAAAGAAAAGTCGCGCCGGAAATCGAATGAAAATTTCAAGTGCGTTTATATGCGGAAAATATGACATTTTCAGATTTTACGAAAATTTCGTTCTATAGTTTAATTTTTCCGACAAGTTATTATATGAATCGGGATCAGTATTAAATTATCTTTTCAAAAAGCTATATAATCTCAAAATCGAATAAAAAGTCGCCAAGAAATAACAAATGCCCCAGTTCAACTTTGTGCCAAAAAACTCTAGGCCATGATATGTGATGAACATTTTTTCAACTTTAACGAATTGATTAAGCCAACATTTTTTTTTGTGCTCAAATTTTTTTAAGTGCTCAGATATGAAATATTGCGAAATGAGACCAAAGATGGAAAATTTTTTTGATACAATTTTGAAAACTCCTTTTTTAAGTTTTAAAAAATTTTCTTAAACAAAATTAAAAAAAAATGGATCTAGCACTTTATGGTTTTATTAAATACATGTTCTAGATTAACTGTGTGAATTTTTATGCAAATTCCTTTACCAGAATTTTTTTTTCAAGGATTTATTTTTGCGGATTTCGAGAAAAATTAAATTTTTGTGAAATAAAATTTTAAAAACTCGTTTTTTAAGTTTTAAAAAAGTTTCTTAAACAAAATTAAATAAAATGGATCTAGCACTTTATGGTTTTGTTAAATACATATTCTAGATTAACTGTGTGAATTTTTATATAAATTCCTCTACCAGAATTTTTTTTTTCAAGGATTTATTTTTGCGGATTTCGAGAAAAATTAAATTTTTGTGAAATATTCAGTACATGTACTTCTTCTAAATATTTTGTATCAAAAATTAATCAGTTTTCTACTTTTAAATGTTATATTTTATCTTAATAGCCTAAGGTTTCTGAAAAAAAAATATGACCCCCATTGTCGGTTTTGGACTTGGGGTCGCTTATGACCCCAAACTAATAAAAGACAATTTATGCAAAAAATTCAAATATTTTGTAAGTGCTGTTGAATTTTTAGATCAGACGCTTAAAATATAATAACCAAATGTACAAGTCTTCCATGCTAAAAATTTTGAATAAATCGAACATTTCTTGCCGAGGCCAAACTTTGAATTTTGGCATATTTAAAAAAAGTAAATACCTAAAAATAATGTACTGTTCTAGTAAACTAGATGAAACCCTTATTATTCTGCTATATTTGCGAAACTAATCGAAAATAAAAAATTCATTCACCAGAAAATTTTGGTAAATAATTATTTAAGCGATTTTGAGTCCCAAAAAATTAAAATTTTTTCAACTGTTTTAGTATTTCTGCAGAATTTTTATTATTTCCAGCATAGACATGGGAATCTAATGAAGATTTTAAAAAGAGCTACAATTTCTGCAAGGAATTGTTTGTAGTAAATGATACTGCCGAAAGAGGCTTTATATTCATAAAAGATTTTAATAAAGTGTTAACAAATAATGAAGAAGAAAAGCAGATTTTACTCCAGATAGTAGAATCATACAAAAAATAATATCCTTTCCGTACAAAGTCAAATTTAATTTAACAATGTTGGGTCAAATTTAATTCTACAATGTTCTTATTTTATTTAGAAAAATATAGAGAGTTCTTAAAAATAAAGTAATTTTATAATAAAATTGGTTAAAAATTGTTTTAATTTATGTATATTCGTGAGCAAATTTTTCGATCGAAATTATTTTTTTATTTTTCAAAATGAAATACTACGAGTAATTTTACTCTGTCACAGCTAAAGAGCTGTATGCAGCTTGTTAAGGAATCTTAGCAGAAAATTTTCATAAATTTCTTAAAGAAAAAAAAAGCACAAAAGTACCTTTCAGTGCAACAGTAGCAATCAGCTGTTTTCTGTCAATTATTAAGAATTGTGAAGTTGAAATTGAAAACAACTATGTTTGCAACTGAAAAAGAACTTCTAATTTTTTAAGCTTATTACATTTTGTTTATGCTTACCTCTCCTGTCAAAATTCCGTTCAGAAAGAACGAAAAATTTGATATTCCTGCCTAACTTAATTTACGTCAAAAAAAGAGTAGTAAAAACAATGCTACTTTTTTAAAAAGCTGCAGACTAACAACAGAAATTTTTAGACAGAAAAATTCCTTAAGCATTTCTGAAGCGTTTTTTTATATGAAGTTTTTGATTCCTTAGCAAGCTGCATACAGCTCTTAACGAGTTATGGTCCATAGTTAATAGTAAAAGTGAAACGAGGTCTGACGATTATCCGCCTTCTTTAAATAATAAACCAAAATATGGAATTTCGATTGATTTTACTCGACATCGAATGCGACGATTTGCCCCCAGATAATTGCACCAAAGATATATCACAATGGATTATTTTGATTACAAGAGCACTGAAGGGCTAAATAATAATAAAAAATATAAAGCGAATTATATTTCTTAAATTCTAAATAGTGATTTCATCGAGTTTAATAAAAAAAAACTTGTCGTCGGTAATCTTTATTTAAAAATATCTTAAAATCCAAAGCTACCCTTGGCAAATTAATGGGTCAACGTTCTCGGATTTATCCTAAATTTTAGGAACGGAAGATCTACACATTTGGTTATAATATTGTAAGTTACGCACTTATAAAATATTTGAATTTTTTGAATAAATAAATAAATTGTCATTCATTAGCTTTGGGTCATATGCGACCCCAAGTCTAAAAGGGTTAATGGGATCATATTATTTATTTCAGAAACTCTACACCATTAAGATAAAATATAACATATAAAAGTAGAAAACTGATAAATTTTTGATACAAAGTATTTAGAAAGAGTATATTTACTGAATATTTCACAAAAATCTCATTTTTCTCGAAATCCGCAAAAAAAAGTCCTTATAAAAAAAATTCTGGCAGATGAATTTACTTAAAAATTCACACAGTTAATCCCTAACATGTATTTAACAAAACCTTAAAGTTCCAGATCCGTTTTTTAAAATTTTGTTTAAGAAAATTTTTTAAAACTTGAAAAAGGAGTTTTCAAAATTTTATCAAAAATATTTCCCATTTTCGGTCTCAATGCGCAATAGGTTAACAACGTGGTAATAAAACAATAATTCACGTCTAAGTACTTATAAGTATAGAAACCAAAAAAAAAAAATTTTTTTGGCTTTAATCAATTTCTCAAAGTTGAAAAAAATGCCATCAAATTTCATGGCATAAAAGTGGTCTGGGGCATTTGCTATTTCTTGGCGAGTTTTTATTCGATTTTGAAGTTGTATAGCTTTTTGAAAAGATAATTTAATACTGATATCGATTTATATAACAACTTGTCGAAAAAATTAAACTATAGAACGAAATTTTCGTAAAATCTGAAAAAAATCTTATTTTCCCCATATAAACACACTTGAAATTTTCAATCGATTTCCGGCGCGACTTTTCTTTATCACTTTAGTTACATTCATCAGCACAAAGTCTTTATACCTTGACCACTAGGGCGGGTCGATTTGTAGGGAGGCAAAAAATCGCTCAAGTGACAAGGAAACTCATATTGTAGGGATCAAAATAAGAAACTTTGCCCAAGGAACCATACCTCTAAAACGAATTCTGATGTCCCGACTTTTGACCTGTCTGTCTGTCTGTCTGTCTGCCATGGGGCAACCCCATTCCCAATCATGCAATTGATCTGAAACTTGGTCCATAGTCTTGTTGTGACTACAGATTAATTTTGGGGAAGTAGAGATCTAAAAGTTATTTACCCTCATTCGATCGATCTTTTTGAATAACATAACATAGTCAAGGCGTATGATTATTATTTATTAGCAGAGTAGAAGATACGTATACGTATGAGTGTTAATTTTAATATTAAATCAAACATAGTCAGCCCAATTCTAAACAAAAAATTGTGATTTTTTGAAATGTTTGTATGGGGAACGCCCCAGGGGGTCCCAGGGGGTGTGCCACTGCCATGGGTTGGTCGGCCCTCCAAAGTTATTGGGGGTCAATCATACATTTGGACTCGATTGCGGCACTCTAAATGGGTCAAAGTGAGACAGACAGACAGACAGGTCAAAAGTCGGGACATAAGAATTCGTTTTAGAGGTATGGTTCCTCGGTTTTTTATTTTGATCCCTAGAATACGATTTTTCTTGTACTTGGGCGATTTTTATATCGACCCGCCCTACTAAGCACATAGTGGTATAGGCTATACAAATCTAAACTCTAGGTTCAATGGTTTCCTTATTATAAAATTTTATGTATGTTAAGATTTTTTCGATCTCACTCCTTACCTTTCATATTATATCAAATATATCCGTTTCTTAGGGTGAAATTTGAAAAATCTGAAAAAATAAAACAGGTCACTTATTTTTGTTGTTCTATAATATTTCCAAATTTCATCGCGAACTGCGGATGCACCCATATATATATATATATATATACATATAATTCCTTTTATTTATAAAAATAATATCATGAGTACTAATTTATCACTTTTATAGAAGTTCATGTTGAACCGTCAAAATTACTTTTGATAATTTTACATCAGTTTCTTTCGTGTTTGTAATTCAAATGTGGAAATAGAGCAGTTTACATAAAACTTGATTAATTACAAAATCATATAAAAACTTTACTTCTGTAAAGTACATTAAATAAAAAAAAAACTTTAAAACTACGTCCTATAAATATTTTGAAACAATTTTGTTCTTAAGTGACAAACTTTTAAGTCTGAATGGGATGGTGATTAACAGAGAAACAATCAAAAGACTAACGACAAAAAAAAAAACTAAACTGTTTTTCACAGATAAACACTGAGCTTTACATTAAGACGCTTAAGACAAAACAACATTTTACAAGACAATTAATGATAATGGTGAATATGAAGGATACGACAGCACGCTGGAATAAACGGTAGTCTGACAACAATTAAAACAGTTAATTGTTTAAGAAGAAGGCTAAAAAAAAATATAAAAAGGATACAAAAAGATTAACAAAACACAAAAAAAAAAAAAAAAAAAAAAAAAAACAAGGAAAAATGGGCATTGAACAAATGTTTGTTTTAAGGCAATAAAAGTTTAAAAGACTAGAGAAAACTAAACATGAAGGAAAATTTAAAAAAATGGGACAATTTGTCATATTTTAGAAATGATAACAGCTGTTGGAAATGTTAACTAAAAGAGAAAAAACCTGTAAATATGAGCATATATAAACATTAGAGTGCCTCATTGTATATGGCACCAATAAAAGTGATTGATGTATCTTAGGGTGCTTCGGTCTCCATCCACAAAAAAAAGTTGAGCTTGTCCTACCATAGGATTAAAGATAAGTTAGAGACTAATTCGGAAAAATTAGTTTTTTCTTTATTGCCACTCTATCGCCATGCCATGTGCATGGTTTCATTATGGCTACATTTCCTTATCTAATAATTTTTTAATCCGACGCACATTGGGTTGAAATATGTCAAAAGTGAGGATTAATTAAAAAGTTTATATTAATATATTGTAATAAGTTTTGGTACCAGGTTAAAACAGATAAAACTCGGCATCAGTTGCCGTTGTTTACTTTTTTGGTTATACTCTTTTAAAGCTCAATAATTTTCGTTAATTTAGTGTAAAGAGCTGTATGCAGCTTGCTAAAGAATCAAAAACTTCATATAAAAAAACGCTTCAGAAATGCTTAAGTAATTTTTCTGTTTAAAAATTTCTGTTGTTAGTCTGCAGCTTTTTAAAAAAGTAGCATTGTTTTTACTACATTTTTTTTTTACGTAAATTAAGTTAGGCAACCCAGGCTTCGAGCAGGAATATAAAATTTTTCGTTCTTTCTGAACGGAATTTTGACAGGAGAGGTAAGCATAAACAAAATGTAATAAGCTTAAAAAATTAGAAGTTCTTTTTCAGTTGCAAACATGGTTGTTTTCAATTTCAATTTCACAATTCTTAATAATTGACAGAAAACAGCTGATTGCTACTGTTGCACTGAAAGGTACTTTTGTGCTTTATTTTTCTTTAAAATCAAAACTTTTTTTATGGGAGGCTTCAACTTCAAGTATTGGACTATCTTTTTGATAATTTTTATTTCGAAAAATGTTTTAGAAATATTTTTCAAATTTTTTCCAATATTATGCCAAAAAATATTTAACTTTCTTTAAATAATCCCCAGTTGCAAATCAAAATATGCTGCAGAGGCAATAGCTATGTAAAGGCCTAGTTAGGCTCTTTGAAACTGTAACCAACCGTATCAGCTGTTTTTTTCTGTTACATGAAGCATTTAGAGCAGTTACCGAACTCAACGGTCATGTAACCGGAACGTGCCAATCTATTGAAAATAGATTTTTGCTACGTTTGTACATGACACATTTGTGAACAGCTGATAAAGTTTGGTAAATTTTACACAGCAACATGCTGGTTCGTTTTTATACCCTATACCACTATGTGGTTTGGGTATAATGACTTTGTGCTGCTGTTTGTAACAACCAAAAATATTTGACCTAGACCCATCTTTAATTATACCGATCGAATCAGAATCACTTTCTGAGTTGATTTAACAATGTCCGTCCGTCCGTCCGTCCGTCTGTGTGTCCATGTAAAGCTTGTAATCAAACTGCAGGTCGCTAATATGAATATATTTTGATTAAATTTGGTATATAAGCTTTTATCGGCCATGGGATGAACGCTATTGAAATTGGTGAGAATCGGTCCATGTTCAGACCTAGCCCCCATACAAATTACCCATATGAAATCGACATAAATTGCCATAAGCTCCAAATTGTCATATAGATCTTACTCAAATTGGGTTTGTATGCGTTCATTACCTCCACTAATGAGTAGTTCAAAAATGATCCCTTTGACCCCATATAGAGCTGCTTCCCGATCTTCACTTAAATCTATTAAAAAACAAAAATATTGCACTGATTCTTCTCAAATTTTGTTTGTACATATTTTTGCAAAATACAAGAGACTTTACCAAACATGATCAGGATCGGTCCATTTTTGGACCTAGTCCCTTTATAGATAAGCATCCGATATGAACTTTTTCATATCTGCAGCCAAAAAAATTAATAAAAATCCCACTCAAATTTGGTTTTTGCTTATTTTCAATGTCCAGTTAGTTGGGCCTAAGAGATAGGGTTTCTAAACGCATGGTATAGGGTATCGTATAGTCGGTCTAGACCGACTATAATTTTCTTACTTGTTTTCTATATCGAAGTAGTTGGACCGAAAGATAGGGTCTCTAAACCATGGTATAGGGTATCATATAGTCGGTCTAGACCGACTATAATTTTCTTACTTGTTTTTTTCTATAATTGCACTCAATGCCAACGTTACATTTACGGTACAGATACATTTTAACAACGTGTGGCTAACTAGGCCTTATCACTGCTTTGTTTTTTTTTTTTTTTGTTTTGTCTTTCTTTTCATTACTGTGAGTTTTGTTATTGGTGTTGTAAATATGTAACCTAGTATATCAACAACTTATTTTAAGGATCATGTATATTTGAGTGGGACGAAAGTGAAAAAGTACCATGATAAGACAAATTGTAGAAAACTCTTTAAATTGCAATAAAAGTTTCCGGCTTGCGAAGAATTCATCGTCTAAATATAAATGCATTATCTAAAATATTAATAGGCTAGGCGATTTCTTGTGACCGATGTTTTGTTCTACCGTTTTATCCCGATTTTGACCAGACGAATACAATTTGAAAGGTATTTTTTTTAGCCATTTTGCAGATTTACAGATTTTGAAATTTTTTCCTTTATTTTGAGTAAATTGCATTTAAAATTGCTACTAACACATACATACAATTTTACATATGCTATGTGCGTTTTATTAAATTAGTTAATGTGTTTGTTAATGAGTTTGTTATCTTCATACACAATAATAATAAACCATAAAAGAGTGGTTTGTGAATTGGCAAAGTTAAAAAAAAGCTTCCTAGGAATTGCACTCGAATTTCGAGCACAGAAATCTGCTAGTATTTACTAAAAATCATTACGTTGACTTTATTCTACAAATTGAACAAAACAGTAAGTCTCCATATAAAAAATTGTGGAATAAAATTTTTTTAGTTCAACATACTTAAAATGAAAGATTACATGCGATACTTATTGTTGTATCCTGTGGACATGAGATTCAAGTTGAAAAGTTTAGAAACTATATTCATATCACGGCCAGACATTTCTTAAAGCTCTACCCGTGGTTTTATATGCCTCCCTCATTACAAAAATTCTTTATTCACGGGTTAGAAATAGTATCACATGCATTACTGACAATTGGCCAGCTATTTGAGGAAGCTCAAGAAGCTCGAAACAAAGATTCTAAAAATTATAGAGAACACTATGCGAGCAAATGCAGTCTAATGAAGACATATTTAATAGGCTTCTACTTAGTTCAGATCCATTACTTACCGCCAGAAGAAAAATTTATAAGAAACAAATTCATCATATAACACAGATGGCACTGAATTTAATAATTTTGCAAAACACAACAGGTGAAGAAGAGGTTAATGATGATGAATATGAAGATGATGACTATTAAAATGATGATGATTATGATGGGTGTGAAATATGAAGTAATAGTGATTACAAGAATGAAAATTTTGTTGATATGGAGCATTATTAATAAAACTAGCAGATTCCAGCGCTCGAAATTCGAGTGCAATCTCTAGGCAGCTTTATTTTTCAACTTAGCCAACTCACAAACCAACACTTTTATGGTTTATTATTATTGTGAATGAAGATAACAAACTCATTAACAAACACATTAACAAATTTAATAAAACACACATAGCATATGTGTAATTTTATGTATGTGTTAGCGGCAACTTCAAATGCAATTTACTCAAAATAAAGGAAAAAATTTAAAAATCTGTAAATCTGCAAAACGGCTAAAAAGAAATACCTTTCACATAATATACATCTGGTCAAAATCGGGATAAAATGGTAGAACAAAACATCAGTCACAACAAATCGCCTAGCCTATTAATATTATAGATAAAAGATAAATAAAAATTCTAAAACTTAATAATAAATTTATTATAATATAAAAACATATTTATTTGTTTGCTTTTTTTTTTAATAGAGCATTAGGTACACTATAGTTTACAATTTGATTCATGAATTTATCTCTTTAGAATTCAAAGTTACACCAAAAATTGTGAACCAAGGTAATTTTTTCCGAATAACAGAAAAGCGCTTCACAGGTTAAAAAAATTTTTTCACATTGTTTTTTCCCCAAATGGTAGTTTTTTAATGCAATACTTATAATAACAAGTAAGAAAATTATAGTCGGTCTAGACCGACTATACGATACCCTATACCATGCGTTTAGAAACCCTATCTCTTAGGCCCAACTAACTGGACATAGAAAATAAGCAAAAACCAAATTTGAGTGGGATTTTTAATAATTTTTTTGGCTGCAGATATGAAAAAGTTCATATCGGATGCTATATCTATATAGGGACTAGGTCCGAAAATGGACCGATCCTGATCATGTTTGGTAAAGTCTCTTGTATTTTGCAAAAATATATACAAACAAAATTTGAGAAAAATCAGTGAAATATTTTTGTTTTTTAATAGATTTAAGTGAAGATCGGGAAGCAGCTCTATATGGGGTCAAAGGGATCATTTTTGGACTACTCATTAAAGGATGTAATGAACGCATACAAACCCAATTTGAGTAAGATCTATATGACAATTTGGATCTTATGGCAATTTATGTCGATTTCATATGGGTAATTTGTATGGGGGCTAGGTCTGAACATGGACCGATTCTCACCAATTTAAATAGCGTTCATCCCATGGCCGGTAAAAGCTTATATACCAAATTTCATCAAAATATATTCATATTTGCGACCTGCAGTTTGATTACAAGGTTTACATGGACACACAGACGGACGGACGGACGGATGGACGGACGGACGGACGGACATTGTTAAATAACTCAGAAAGTGATTCTGATTCGATCGGTATAATTAAAGATGGGTCTAGCTCAAATATTTTTGGTTGTTACAAACAGCAGCACATAGTCATTATACCCAAACCACATAGTGGTATAGGGTATAAAAATACAGCTTCGCTGAATTAATCCTCATTTTGACTATCATTCAACCCACTGTGCGACGTCAAAAATTTTTCCGACTTTCAGTGTTTCGGTTCCTACCCACCCTAATGTCAATTATTTTTAAACGAAAGTAAAGGCGCTCCAATTTCAGTAAATCTTTGCTTTTAAAGTATTCAGTTTTACTAATAAACAAAAAAGTTACAGAGGTTTAAAAAATAATAATGCTCTTATGGAAGTTTTCGTGTATTAAGCTATTTGTCAACAAAAGAGCGAGCAGAGTTACAGCACAACTGGAAGTTCGTTTACAGTTTATGTTTTTATACCTATACCACTATGTGGTTTGGGTAAAATGACTTCGTGCTGCTGTTTGTAACTACCAAAAATATTTGACCCAGACCCATCTTTTATTATACCGATCGACTCAGAATCACTTTCTGAGAATCACTTTCTGAGTCGATTTAGCGATGTCCGTCCGTCCGTCTGCCCGTCTGTCCGTCTGTGTGTCCATGTAAACCTTGTAATCAAACTACAGGTCGCAAATATGAATATATATTAATAAAATTTAGTGTATAAGCTTCTATCGGCCATAGGATGAACGCTATTGAAGTTGGTGAAATTCGGTCCATGTTCAGACCTTGTCCCCAAACAAATATTTGCAGTCAAAAAAATTAATAATAATGCCACTCAAATTTGGTTTATGCTTATTTTCTATATCCAATTAGTTGGACCGAAGAGATAGGGTTTCTAAAGGCATGGTATAGGGTATCGTATAGTCGGTCTAGACCACTGCTGATCCTTCATATTTAGCATATTTTTAGCATACTTTGCATATATTTAGTATGTTTTGCATATTTTTACCATATGTTGAATATTTTTTTCATATTTAGCATATTTCAAGCATATTATTTGCATATTTATTTGCATATATTTTACATATTTTTTATATGCACTTAAATTTTTTTGTCAATTTGGTGTCAATAGGGTGAAAAACTCAAAATGTTCAAAATTCTGAAGTCAATTAATCGGTAGTATGATTAATACATTAATTAAAACTTTCATTAATACTTAAGTAAATGAAAATTTTGATTGGTGATTTATCCAAAGGAAGATATTTCGATATATGTACAGTAGGGTGACAGCGGTTTGTATGAAAAAAAATTTTGAGGTGTGTGGGTCGGATTATTGTGGCACTGGATCTAAAACTTTAGTGCTCAAAATTTGAGCCAAATCGGACAATGCTTTCTGGACGCGCCTTGAGTTCACAGTTCAAACATTAATTTATATGTAAAAATTATCAAAAAAAAAAATTATTTTTCACAAAAATTTTGATATTAATAAATGCGTTTCAATTAAATTAATTAATAAACCATAATAAAGAGTGAATTATTTTTCTAATAGAACAACAAAATCTATTATCGGTTGAAAAACAGCCAAGTTATATCAAGTTCCCCAGGCAATAAATGCGCCTCAGACCACTTGATTAAGAAAATCGAGCTTACATTTTTAAAGACATTGAAATAATTTACAACAACAATATTTTTGCATTCTTCTGATCCCAAAATGATCTTATGAAAAGTATTTTGCATCTCGTCTATTGTTATACCGTCCTAAATTAATGTCAAAACGGTACATATTTTTTAGCACTGTTTCAAAATATCCAATTTTATTTTTTCAAAAATTTTGTTCAGGAAATTTTCCGAAATCAACGATTGGACTCTAAGGTCTTATTAAGAAAATATATCTGATTAAAAATTCCAAATATTTTAGGTATCCTGTTCTTAATTTGGCGAGGGCAGCGTTTCTATTTCAGCGGATTTGAAAAAAAAATCTTATTTTTCATACTTTTTCAACTGTTAGGCTACATCTTTTTGGTGTCTTCATATTTCAAATTTATTTTGTCAAAATATTATACTACTTGACATAAATTCTCAATCCTGTAAATTAAGGTTAAATTGAAACACTATAAATTATCCCCCTTTAAGGCCAAAGGTCAAATTTATGGATATTAAAATTTGTTTAAAACAAAATATCGAAATAATATATATTTGTGGAAGGATTTCGATAAAACTTGTTGATAATATTTTAATAATTCTAAAAAATAATATTCTGGACTTATTTTCTGAAATTAACCCGTGGGGCACTCCTGATGTCAAATTGACTCTATATGAAAATCTATAAATATTTTCTTCATCAGGATTTTTTTTTAAATGAAACAAATTTAATGTTTTCACAAAATGCCTAAAATTTATTCGTTATTTTATGAAAATATTTAGATTATTTAGTTTTTATATTTAATACGATTTGCGATTTGTGTTTTTTACGATTTTTGATTTTGGCCATTTTTGTTTTTTGCGATTTTTGATTTTTGGCGATTTTTGTTTTTTTTTTTTGCGACTAGCCGCAGAGGTCTTTCCTGACAGTTATAATCTAATAAAAGTTAAGTCAAATATCCACAAATACTGCTCCCTCTTTCATCCTTCCCATAACCGATTTTCCTGAGATCAACACAATACACTGCATCTGTAGGGGACATCCCCTGAGTGTTGGTTAATAAATAAAAATCATGTGATCCGATCGCAGGGGAGATGTGTAAACATCTAGTAATTAAAGATTTTTTTATAGCACTTTTTAAAATCAAACAGAAAGCGTATCACTTGTAGCAATCAACTGCAGGGGCCCTGTTAATATAAAAATATTTATTATTATTTATTATTTTAACCGATTAATTTTTAATTTTTCTTTTTTTATTTTTTATTTTTAATATTTCGTTTTTCATTTTTCATTTTTCATTTTCAATTTTTTTTTTAATTTTTAATTTTTTATTTTTCGTTTTTTATTTTTAATTTGCTAATTTTAATTTTTCAGTTTTTATTTTTAATTTTTAATTTTTTATTTTTCATTTTTAATTTTTTTGTTCATTTTTCATTTTTTATTTTCCAATTTTTATTTATTTTTCATTTTTTATTTTTAAATTTTCATTTTTTATTTTTTATTTTTTATATTTAATTTTTTATTTTTCATTTTTAATTTTTCATTTTTCATTTTTCATTTTTTATGAAAACATTATTAATTTTTAATTTTAGTTTTTCATTTCTCATTTCTTATTTTTCATGTTTCATTTTTTATTTTTCATTTTTTATTTTTTATTTTTTAGTTTCAATTTTTTATTATTCATTTTTATACCCTATACCACTATGTGGTTTGGGTATAATGACTTTGTGCTGCTGTTTGTAACAACCAAAAATATTTCACCTACACCCATCTTTAATTATACCGATCGAATCAGAATCACTTTCTGATTCGATTTAACGATGTCCGTCCGTCCGTCCGTCCGTCCGTCCGTCCGTCCGTCCGTCTGTGTGTCCATGTAAAGCTTGTAATCAAACTGCAGGTCGCAAATATGAATGTATTTTGACGAAATTTGGTATATAAGCTTCTATCGGCCATGGGATGAACGCTATTGAAATTGGTGAGAATCGGTCCATGTTCAGACCTAGCCCCCATACAAATTACCCATATGAAATCGACATAAATTGCCATAAGATCCAAATTGTCATATAGATCTTACTCAAATTGGGTTTGTATGCGTTCATTATATCCACTAATGAGTAGTCCAAAAATAATCCCTTTGACCGCATATAGAGTTGCTTCCCGATCTTCACTTAAATCTATTAAAAAACAAAAATATTGCACTGATTCTTCTCAAATTTTGTTTGTACATATTTTTGCAAAATACAAGAGACTTTACCAAACATGATCAGGATCGGTCCATTTTTTACCTATTCCCTTTATAGATATAGCATCCGATATGAACTTTTTCATATCTGCAGCCAAAAAAATTAATAAAAATCCCACTCAAATTTGGTTTTTGCTTATTTTCAATGTCCAGTTAGTTGGGCCTAAGAGATAGGGTTTCTAAACGCATGGTATAGGGTATCGTATAGTCGGTCTAGACCGACTATAATTTTCTTACTTGTTATTTTTTATTTTTCATTTTTCCTTTTTATTTTTTTTTAATTTTTTATTTTTAATTTTTCATTTTTTAATTTTAATTTTTCAGATTTTATTTTTAATTTTTCATTTTTAATTTTTTCTTCATTTTTCATTTGTCATTTTCAATTTTTATTTTTTATTTTTCATTTTTTATTTTTCAATTTTCATTTTTTATATTTAATTTTTATACCCTATACCACTATGTGGTTTGGGTATAATGACTTTGTGCTGCTGTTTGTAACAACCAAAAATATTTAACCTAGACCCATCTTTAATTATACCGATCGAATCAGAATCACTTTCTGAGTTGATTTAACAATGTCCGTCCGTCCGTCCGTCTGTGTGTCCATGTAAACCTTGTAATCAAACTGCAGGTCGCAAATATGAATATATTTTATTTTTTTTCATTTTCCATTTTTATACCCTATACCACTATGTGGTTTGGGTATAATGACTTTGTGCTGCTGTTTGTAACAACCAAAAATATTTGACCTACATCCATCTTTAATTATACCGATCGAATCAGAATCACTTTCTGAGTTGATTTAACAATGTCCGTCCGTCCGTCCGTCCGTCTGTGTGTCCATGTAAAGCTTGTAATCAAACTGCAGGTCGCAAATATGAATATATTTTGATGAAATTTGGTATATAAGCTTTTATCGGTCATGGGATGAACGCTATTGAAATTGGTGAGAATCGGTCCATGTTCAGGGGTATAGGGTATCGTATAGTCGGTCTAGACCGACTATAATTTTCTTACTTGTTAATTTTTCATTTTAAATTTTTCATTTTTTTTTTATTTTTCGTTCTTCATTTTTTTTTCATTTTTCACCTTTCATTTTTTATTTTTCACTTTTATTTTCATTTTTTATTTTTAATCATAATTTTTAACCATTTTGTCTTACGACTCACACGTTAGCTCACATGTTACGCTCACATGTTACGTTTACATGTTGCGCTGTTTTTGAAATTTACCCCCCTGCGCGTATAGTTGTTTACACATCAAAAAAAAAAAAAAATTAAGGAAATTCTCAAGTTACTTAGTTCAATACGGATTGAATTTAGAACTAAACTATTAGTCTATATAGACTAGTCGTATTATTAACTTAAATAAATATGAAAAAAAATATGTACATGTATATAGTTTCAGAACTCTTGTTGTCGTAGTACTTCAGATATTATACATATGTTAAAATTATATGTTAAAAATTCACTTTGTATATTTTTCACTTGAAAAATCCAAAAGAAATATAGCCTAGTTTTCTTTCGGGAGAGGCAGTTACCCACCGTAAGACGATCGGTCCAGTGGTGTAGTCTGCTATAAATCACAAACAAAGAGACAAAACTCTATTTTCTATATTCCACGGTATTTATGAAAATTTTTATAATATTTGTGAAAGTAAATAGTATAAAACAATTTATTAATTTTATTTAAAATAGTTGTTAATTTAATTAAAGTTTAATTGGCAGAATTTTAATATAATAAGCTTTAAGTGATGGTTCTTTTCAGTCCAAAAAAAGAAAAATTCCAATTAAAATAATATTATTTTAAAGCAATTTTTAATAAGACAGGAATTATATTTTCTTATTCTATTTCTTATCTACCAAAATATAATTTGTATAAAATTACCAATAACACATTTCATAATAAACGAAGCATTAAATAGCCGTTGAACATTCGCGTTTTTTTTTTAATTTTGTTTGGTGAGTAAACCCACAAGAGCATAACATTGTGCGTGAGTTTATATGTGTGTGTGTTTTTTATATTAAAGGCCAGTTTACACTGGCACACTTTGTAATACGACCTGTCAAAAAGTCGAGTATTATGAAAAAGTCTTCTCATGTGAAGAGCTTATGTTATGAAATTGACAGTCTGTATGATTTTATTTCTTTTATTTTTACAAACATTTCTAAAAACTTGTCATCTTGATCGGACCAGAGTTGGTTTTTTGGTAATATAAAAAAGGTAAACAAAAACAAAGAAAGTGGAAATAAACTATAAATTTCAAAATAAATTTGTTTGTTATTCTAAACAGCTGTTTTTATAAGACTTGATTGTGATGGTTTAAATGTTCTAAGTATGCAGAAATAATGTCGGTACATCTTTATGGCATTCCGATGAATTTCATCGAATTTTTATGTCGAAAAATCATACGACTGAGTGGTATCATGTAAATGGGCCTTACGCAACCACAACTTTAGTTAAAGTGATTGCGGAGATAACGAGAGAAAGAGTGAAAGAGAAACACTATTAAACAGCATTAAAATGACATCAAATTTTAAAATCAACCGTTAGTTGCCTTTCATAGTTTATTTAGCAAATGTGTATGGACTTGTTACAAATACACACACACACACACACACACAACCACAACCACCTAAGAACATTATCAGATCCTGACATTTGCTGTTTATATTAAAAAAAAGAACCACAAAGTACATACACAAACGTTGTACTTGCCGAACAAACCAAAAACATACAAAGGTTTTAGTTGAGTTAATATAGAAAATTTATAATAAAACAGGACAGACATATGCTCACAAATGTACAAGCACACAGTTATTCAGTTAAATAAACATGTAAATTAAGTACTTACACAACAAAAACAAACATAAACAAAATAAACAATGTACCAAAATTAGTTTCTGTACTTAAGTGGTTGTGTAAATATTTTCCAACATTTTATTTTTTTTGCAAAAATAATTGAAGTAAAAAAGAGATTTTAGGAGTGATTTGAAAATTATTTTTTGATTATTCACGACTCTTAACAAAGTAACCATGAACATTACAAGTAATATACACGCGCGATTTGCCTTAGAAGAAATATGATAGAGTAATCGCCCGATTTCCGAACGGGATATGTTCTGTGAAACTGTACGTATATCGAATATTCGCATAGCGAGCCCAATATTAGTACGCCATTCGATTGAGAATAAATAGATACGTTCCAGAGATTGAAAATATTCGTAAAACGAAATCCATATTAGTATTAGTTTGTATTAAAAACACATAGATGCGTACCCCAAATATTCGTTACAGAAAACCCTATTTTTAGAAATATTAAAAATAATGTGATTAGAAAATTAAAGAAAAATAATTTATTAATTTTAAAAATAAAATAAAAATTACATACATCCATTATAAAAGAAAATTAAATATTAACAAAGAAAACATAAAAATATCATTTCATTTTAAAAATACGAGTAAACTAAATTCATTAAAAAAGAAAACTTGACATTAAAAAGATATTTAGGGAATTTATAAGGTCTACTAAAATTGTATGTTGTAAAGAAACACAAGACGTCAAATACTAAATATGTGAACAATCTGTCATATATTTATATGCTACAATTTAAAAAAAAATGGAATACAAGCAAAATAATAGTTCTTTTAAACAAAAACTTACCTGCATATAAATATTTCCTTCCATTTTTTATTTATTTCTACCATTTTGCTACAACAAGAAAACTACAAAAAATATTTGGAATATACAATAAAAGCTGATTAAATAGTAAACAATGAACAGCTGATCATTTTTTGTATGGAAAATATCAACAACAATTATACAAATGTTGTATAATTTTAGCACATACGACACATATAACAGTGAATACCCTAATAAATTATAAATGTCATATTTATTTTGCATATGAGCTTTCGTCTAAGGTAGTATATGATCGTTTATCTGAACTGGCACCTGAAATAGATTAAACAGGTTCTTGCTGCATCACTTTTTATTATACCCTATACCACTATGTGGTTTGGGTATAATGACTTTGTGCTGCTGTTTGTAACAACCAAAAATATTTGACCTAGACCCATCTTTAATTATACCGATCGAATCAGAATCACTTTTTGAGTTGATTTAACAATGTCCGTCCGTCCGTCCGTCCGTCTGTGTGTCCATGTAAACCTTGTAATCAAACTGTAGGTCGCAAATATAAATATATTTTGATGAAATTTGGTATATAAGCTTTCATCGGCCATGGGATGAACGCTATTGAAATTGGTGAGAATCGGTCCATACAAATTACCCCTATGAAATCGACATAAATTGCCATAAGAGCCAAATTGTCATATAGATCTTACTCAAATTGGGTTTGTATGCGTTCATTACATCCATTAATGAGTAGTCCAAAAATGATCCCTTTGGCCCCATATAGACTGCTTCCCGATCTTCACTTAAATCTATCAAAAAACAAAAATATTGCACTGATTCTTCTCAAATTTTGTTTGTATATATTTTTGCAAAATACAAGAAACCTTACCAAACATGGTCAGGATCGGTCCATTTTTGGGCCTAGTCCCCATATAGACATAGCATCCGATATGAACTGTTTCATATCTGCAGACAAAGAAATTTATAAAAATCCCACTTAAATTTGGTTTAAGCTTATTTTCTATGTCCAGATAGTTGGGCTATGGGGTAGGGTCTCTAAACGCATGGTATAGGGTATCCTATAGTCGGTCTAGACCAACTATAATTTTCTTACTTGTTTTTTTTTTTAGAAAAATAAGAAACTAATGAAGTTTGCTTTGCAAATTTATTTTATCATTGTATAATTGCCTATAGTAAAGAAGATAATTTTCGATTTCTCTGGAAACTTTAAGACTTCTTTCTGGAGAAAAATCGTTTTCCGAAAATATATCCGTTGCTTTATGTGTAAGAGAAAACACCTTTGCCGGTTTTTGTGTTGTCAAAATCCGAGAACTTTCACAATGCGTAACACTTTCCGAATTTTCTGAATTTGTGCGTCCTTTATAATTAATTCATATTAATTCTTCATTTGAAACATCTTCCTGCTCTGATAAAGAAACTTTTACCACATCTTCATTGTCTACTTCATCCATACCGACTGCATGTGCCATAGCGACAATTTCATTATGAATTTCTTGAATGTTTTGTAATGAACTGCCGAAATCATTAGTGCATTCGGGTCATAATTTCCTCCAAATTTCATTCATAGCTGTTTCTGGAACTTCATCCCAAGATTTTTTAATATTATCAACAGCATTCATTACATTAAATTGCTTCCAATATTCTGTTATTGTTATCTGATTTGGACCAACAATATGTATGATAAGATTCTTGAAAACGCGACGCAAATAATAAGCCTTAAAATGGGCAATTACAGCTTGATTCATTGTTGAAGTATAGGAGTAGTATTTGGTGGTAGCAATACGATTTTGATATTGTCAAATATGTCAGTGCAATGCCTTGTTTGAAATATTTTATTGGGAATTAAATATTGTGACAGAATTTGAAAAAAAATTTTTCAACCAGTTTTGATAAAGATATAAAGATATTGAAGCGCCAGATAACACCAAGTTGTGATTTGTTGCAACCTTTGAAGAATTGTGGATATTCATAATGATGAATAAGCATCGGCTTTAACTTATTATAATCCACAGCATTTCCTTCCAACGAAACCGTTATACGGTCTTTAGCTGCCTTAAATCCTGACGCAGACTTTTCTGCTTCTATAGATATTTTTACATTATGCAATGAATGACGCTTCTTAAATCGCTCAAACTAACCTTTGCTAGCTAAAAACTTTTCTGACTTTTTCTTGCATAATTCTTATGCGTATCACAGCATTTCATTGGGATTGATAGTCTATCCATACCCTAAGCATTCGTTAAATATCTTCCAGCACCACACCTTTTTGTTTTGAAACATTTTTTATTACTCTTTGTACACTACATCTTATTTTATCTTGATTGTTCTTGATGGTACAAACAGTTGAATCAGCGAGGCCTAAAGCTTTTTCTATTTTATAATATTTCACACTTGATTCGAGCTTTAATCGATTTACGGAACTTTTTTGCACCAGTGGCGTAATACGTAGTTGCTGTTTGTTAACCAGACATTTATATACCACCAACACTTAATATACGCTAACGGCCGTATTTATAATGAAAACTTATGGAGTATCTAGCATGAGTATTATTTATAATGCACTTGCTACTGCGTTTGCTAAACTCCGATCAAGAACCTTTCAAACACTATGTATGTTAAAACAGCTGATGTGTGTCAAATTAAGCAAAACAAAATATATAAATAAATTTTAAGTGCAAACAAATATTTTTTACTTAGCGAATCTTTTAAACATTTTTTTTTACATAATTTTCAAATTAAAGTAATTTTGTCGTAAACTTAACAAAATATAAATTAAAAAAAATCAAGGAGTGAAATAACATAAATTGAAATGTAAACAGAGTTGATTTTCACTACATCAGGTGGCATTAATGCAAAAAATATGGTGACATTACAAATTTGAGAGTTGTTGTTAAAGCTATTAATTGACAACAAAAAATTGATTATAAATAAACTATGCGTTAAGTTAGAGCTAAAGGTGCTATTACACGAAGTGTTTTTTACATATGTACACTTTTTTTATCCATATGAAATTCCTCATGTTTGTCAAAATTGTCTTTTACATACGATTCATAATTTTTGCTATCACACGAGCGTATGTATTTCCGTATGACATAACCTCTAAATGTAAACAACAGCTGATTTAATTTGTGAATATACAAAAAATTTGTTGTTAAAAAAAGGTTATATATTTTTTAATTGTTAATTAATACTAAACAATTTATTTTTCTTTCAATATTAATCTTTAAAATTTACTCTGTTTTTCTTTCGCCATAAGCAGTGTTGTATTTTCATATGTTTGTCATGCAAGAAAGAACCTGTTCTAATTGAAAAATGTACTTGTGACTTTCCTCATGTATTGTACATAAACAATGTTTCATATGTATCACACGATGTGTATAACTTTTGTTGTGGGAAAATTTGACAGTACATATGTAAAAAACACATCATATAATAGCATCTTAATATATACGCGCGATTTGTCTTAGAAGAAATATGATATCTGAAAAAATTCAAGAGTGTTTTCAATGGATACCTTAACGTTGTTTGTGGAAACAAACGGAATGTAATGTAGAATTTCTGAGTTTGGAATGGAATTCAGCGTATCAAGCATCTTGAGAAAAATATATTCCGGTTTCAGGGTTTAATAAATAGTTTTGTTTTTATTGTTCGGTCTTAGATTAGTAAGAGAAATATGGAAAAAAATTGAAGACAGCGCTAGATGTAGTAGCCACTTTCGAACAACACGACTTTTTAATCTTCAGCATCCTTCTGTCTATTGCAAGGGTGGGCACTAGGGTGGCCCTTAATAAAAAAAGTGTTCAAACTGTCGGTCTCACCCCCTAGAAATATGCGAATACCAAAAAAACTGAGAAATACAAAGTTTTGGGCCGATCAAAAAACGTTTAGTCGTGGCGCAAAGCGATTGAAAATTTCAAGTGTGTTTATATGGGGAAAATATGATTTTTTTTTTCAGATTTTACGAAAATTTCGTTCTATAGTTTAATTTTTCCGACAAGCTTTTATATAATTCGGGATCAGCATTAAATTATCCTTTCAAAAGCTATAAAACTTCAAAATCGAATAAAACCTCGCCAAGAAATAGCAAATGCCCCAGACTACTTTTGTGCCAAAAAAACTAGGTCATGAAATTTGATGGCATTTTTTTCAACTTTGAGAAATTGATTAAAGCCATTCAGTATTCAGGCTGCATAAAAGAAAAATTAATTAAATAATATTTAAAACCTGCAAATAAAAATACCATTTACCAAAATTTAATAAATTTAATTCAAACAAATAAACATTTTATAATAATTTTGAAATTTTCGTATTTGTGGGTTTTATTAGATAATTTTAACAAAATTTGTTAAAAGTTGTTTTAATTTATATTCGCGAGCAATAAGCAGACAATTGCAACAGAGATATATCACAATGGATAATTTTGATCTCAGGGTTAAATAAAAAAAATTAACCGAATTATTTTTCTTAAATTCTAAATAGTGGTTTCATCGAGCTTAATAGAAAAACTCGTTTTCGGTAATTTTTATTTAAAATTATCTTAAAATCCAAAGCTGGCCTTGAAAAATAATGGGTTAACGTTCTCGGATTTATCCAAAATTTTTAGAACGAAACTTCTACACATTTGGTTATTATATTTTAAGCGTCGCATCTAAAAATTGGACAGCAAAATATTTGAATTTTTTGACCCCAATTCCAAAAGGGTTAATGGAGTCATATTATTTTTTCCGAAACCCTAGGCTATTAAGATAAAATATAACATTTAAAAGTAGAAAAGTGATGAATTTTTGATACAAAGTATTTAGAAAGAGTACATTTACAGAATATTTCACAAAAATCCAATTTTTCGCGAAATCCGCAAAAATAAAATCCTTGTCAAAAAATTCCGGCAGAGGGATTTACTTAAAAATTCACAGAGTTAATCTGCAACATGTATTTAATAAAACCTTAAAGTGATAGATTCATTTTTTAAAATTTTGTTTAAGAAAATTTTTTCAAACTTGAAAAAGGAGTTTTAAAAATATTATCAAAAAAATTTCCAATTTTCGGTCTCAATGCGCAATAGGTTAACAACGTGGTAATAAAACAATACTTCTTATCTGAGTACTTATAAGTATAGAGACCAAATAAGAATGATGGCTTTAATCAATTTCTCAAAGTTGAAAAAAATGCCATCAAATTTCATGACCTAGTTTTTTTTGGCACAAAAGTGGTCTGGGGCATTTGCTATTTCTTGGCGAGGTTTTATTAGATTTTGAAGTTTAACAGCCTTTTGAAAGGATAATTTAATACTGATCCCGAATTATATAACAGCTTGTCGGAAAAATTAAACTATAGAACGAAATTTTCGTAAAATCTGAAAAAAGTCATATTTTCCCCATATAAACACACTTGAAATTTTCAATCGCTTTGCACCACGACTAAACGATTTTTGATTGGCCCAAAACTTTGTATTTCTCATTTTTTTTTGCTATTCGCATATTTCTAGGAGGTGAGACCGACAGTTTGAACACTTTTTTTCCCCTCCATATAACGAAGGGCCACCCTAGTGGGCACGCATGAGTTCAATAATAGACATTTTCCGATAATTAATTTTTTAAAGAGCCACCATAGTAAAGTCACTTTTGTTATTTCGTTAATATGATTCAAAATAGCGTTTAAGTATTTTTAAAAAAATATACAAAATAATTATTTAAAAATTTAACTAACAAAAATAAAATATAATAAAAATCCATTAATAACAAGTAAGAAAATTATAGTCGGTCTAGACCGACTATACGATACCCTATACCATACGTTTAGAGACCCTATCTCTCAGGCCCAACTAACTGGATATAGAAAACAAGTAAGAAAATTATAGTCGGTCTAGACCGACTATACGATACCCTATACTATGCGTTTAGAAACCCTATCTCTTAGGCCCAACTAACTGGACATTGAAAATAAGCAAAAACCAAATTTGAGTGGGATTTTTATTAATTTTTTTGGCTGCAGATATGAAAAAGTTCATATCGGATGCTATATCTATAAAGGGACTAGGTCCAAAAATGGACCGATCCTGATCATGTTTGGTAAAGTCTCTTGTATTTTGTAAAAATATGTACAAACAAAATTTGAGAAGAATCAGTGCAATATTTTTGTTTTTTAATAGATTTAAGTGAAGATCGGGAAGCAGCTCTATATGGGGTCAAAGGGATCATTTTTGGACTACTCATTAGTGGATGTAATGAACGCATACAAACCCAATTTGAGTAAGATCTATATGACAATTTGGATCTTCTGGCAATTTATGTCGATTTCATATGGGTAATTTGTATGGGGGCTAGGTCTGAACATGGACCGATTCTCACCAATTTCAATAGCGTTCATCCCATGGCCGATAAAAGCTTATGTACCAAATTTCATCAAAATATATTCATATTTGCGACCTGCAGTTTGATTACAAGCTTTACATGGACACACAGACGGACGGACGGACGGACGGACGGACGGACGGACGGACATTGTTAAATCAACTCAGAAAGTGATTCTGATTCGATCGGTATAATTAAAGATGGGTCTAGCTCAAATATTTTTGGTTGTTACAAACAGCAGCGCAATGTCATTATACCCAAACCACATAGTGGTATAGGGTATAATAAGCATAAACCAAATTTGAGTGGGATTTTTATTAATTTTTTCGGCTGCAGTTATGAAAAAGTTCATATCGGATGCTATATCTATATGGGGACTAGGGCCAAAAATAGACCGATCCTGACCATGTTTGGTAAAGTCTCTTGTATTTTGCAAAAATATATACACACAAAATTTGAGAAGAATCAGTGCAATATTTTTGTTTTTTGATAGATTTAAGTAAAGATCGGGAAGCAGCTCTATGAGGCCTATGACTAAGAGTTGTCCAATAAGGATCATTTTTAGACTACTGATTAATGGATGTAATATATACACACAAACCCAATTTGACTAAGATTTGTATGATAATTTGGATCTTATGGCAATATATGTTGATTTCATAGAGGTCATTTGTATGGGGGCTAGGTCTGAACATGGACCGATTCTCACCATTTTCAATAGCGTTCATTCCATGGCCGATAAAAGATCAAATACCAAATTTCGTCAAAATATATTCATATTTGCGACCTGCAGTTTGATTACAAACTTTACATGGACACACAGACGGACGGACGGACGGACATCGTTAAATCGAATCAGATGGTGATTCTGATTCGATCGGTATAATTAAAGATGGGTGTAGGTCAAATATTTTTGGTTGTTACAAACAGCAGCACAAAGTCATTATACCCAAACCACATAGTGGTATAGGGTATAAAAAGCATACCATACCATAATTTTTCTGACCTCTTCTTAGATTTTTCTAAGTAGGCCAAGTCATCTTCTATATCGTTGTAGTCTTTTTGATTTTACAATTTTTTACACTTTGGATTGAATTGTGTAGTTCATTTAGTAGGTTATCATCGGTACTTAATACTTCTATTGCAATATTTCCATCGGAAGTGTTATTATTTTCCTCTGGAAATAATCTTGAAAAAAACGAGTTCCCATATTCCTTTGCCTCAGCTTTTGATACATGTTTTAAAAAATATTCGTTTGATGGAAAATACGTTGATGCGCCTTTCATTTAATCTTAATTTTAGTCGTTTGACTAAATCGGTTGCAAAATCGCTCTTAACTTTTTCCAAGTTACTAAATAAAAATTTGATCACACCTTATAACTCAAGTGGGGGTGCTCTATCTTTGCTGAGCTCTTTGATAGCTGCATCTAGTGGTTTTAATGCTTTATAAAGATTTAATAATATCATTACCTCTAAATCTGTTAAAGGTGTTAATCCAAAGTCAATTAAAGCATGATTAACACATTTTTGAATTCTTAAAAATGATTCAATCATTTTTGATAATGAAGACCATCTGTGCTTCAGATCATGAACAAGGCGAACTTAATTCCCATCTTGTTGGATAACATAAGTCTGTAGTTTTTGTTGTTTTTCAGAAGATTTGTAAAACAGTTTAACATTTTTATGCAGTTTACTTATAACATTTTGAAAATGAGGTTTCAATTTTAATTTACCATTTGATACTCATCACCACTTAATTCATCGTCATCTTCACTTTCGTCATTGTCGCTTTACAACAAATTTTCATTTTTTTAACGTTTATGGTGTCATTCACTGCTAGGTGAATTCTTGGGTTCATGCACAATTGTAATTCAGCGAGCATATTATCTCCATATTTTTTCATCACAGCAGCAACATCGTGTGAAGAGCAAATTATGTCCTTATCAAAATCTATTCCAAGTTCATTTAATTTATTATTTATTAAAAAATAAATATTTTCAGCTGTTTCTTTGAATTTCATTTCTTCGATCCCCAAATTGTATAATTTAAACGAATCAATTTTTGGGTCATACATGCGAATGGCAACATTGATGTATTCTAAATAGGACACGTCTATCCACTCATCTACAATGATTGAGAATTTTATATTTTCTTCTTTATTTTTTTTTTTATATCGTGAATAGTTTCTCTCTTTTTTAATTCGTAGAAATTTTCAACAAAGTTCCATATGGTTGAATTAATTAAAGGCATTAAAAACCCCTTAATTTTCGAATAATCTCGCATCTCTTTCGAAGTCCTAAAAACGTTTACGGACATACCGTCTTCAGCCGCACTTCGGCGAATTATTTCTTCCAGAGGAGAGGAACATCCTTTCTTCATGAATTTTCTCATTGGACTTACAACAAAGTTCTTAAGGTGCGTTCAGACTACGCAAATATTTGACCAAATAAACGTAACCCCTAATTTTATGAAAGTTTTATTCAATCTTGCATGATATATAAAAGACAAAATTTAGTTATGTTTTATTACATTAGTAATATTTAATATATTTAACTATATTCTATATCATATATTGTATAACTTAATGAAAATTATACAAGGAAAATTATACATTATTTAGGGGTTACGTTTATTTGGTCAAATATTTGCGTAGTCTGAACGCACCTTTAGATGCTATTGACTTATCTTCAGTTTTTCTTTCAATGTTAATGTTATGAACTTTACGTAAATGATAAAGAAGTGATGAGGTGGACGATCCAATACACTTGTAAACCTGGGGACACATTTTACAAATGACCTTATTTTTAAAATTTTTTTCCTTCGTAAAATATTTCCACACCGAACTCTTTCTAGAAAATTCATAAATAAATATTAAACATTTAAAATAAATTGTTTACTGTATTTACCTTGAAATGTTATTTTTTGCTTGCTTTTTCCTTTTTTTTATTTCTAAAATAAAGCGCTTGAAAAATTATATTTGTTAAATAAATAAAGTTTATTTAATAAATTTGGGTTGTTTATGTAATAGTGTTACCACGATATATATATATGTATATATATATTTTTGGATTTTAAACAAATTGATGATAACTTTTTAGAAATTAAAAAAAAATGTTCTTTGCTTGCATTTAAAATTATTAGATTTAGTTAGTCGAAAATCAGTATCTTTAAGTTGTTCGATCAAAAGTTTTTTATTTAAAAAATTGTTTCATCGAGCTGAAGGTCGTATTTTGAAAAATAATTTCTTTATTTTTATTCCAATATTGCGCTATTCATTGAATAGCATCCTCAGTTTTTTTTTATTTGATCGATTAACCGAATAATTCTTAACCGGTTGACAACCATTTCGACCCAGATTTATATGATAGTTTCGATATTATGGCAATTTAGGGGTCATTTGTATGGGGATTAGGTCTGAACAAAAACAGATTTTCACCAAGAGCCCATCCTATGACCGATAGAAGCTTGTATACGAAATTTCACCAACATATGTATATTAATATTTGCGACCTGTAGTTTGATTACAGGCTTTACATGGACTGACAGACAGAGGGACAGATGGACGCACTTACGGTCATCACTAAATCGAATTAGAAAGTGATTCTGAATCGATCGGTATAGTACAAGATGGGCCTATGTCAAATATTTTTGGTAGTTACAAACATCATTACGAAGTCATTATAACCTGGCCAAAATGTGGTATAGGGTATAATGAATGTATGAAGGTACAAGTATTTCAGTATCAACACTTCGAGCATGAGTGGTAAAGTAAAGCTTTTGTAAAGCCAACTGTACAATATCAAAGTACGTAGTTTTGCTTTTATTTAGAAGACGTCTTTTTAATTTTTGTTAGAGATTAAAGAAACAAAATTTATGAAAATCTTTTTGTTAATTAAAAAATTCCAAAGGAATACACCTAATAAAGACAATAGAAACGGAAAATCAATTAAAAATAATCTTACCCATAAAAACAAAGTTTTTATTAAAACTCTTTCTTTCCTTAAGCAAGTCTATCGACCCAGTTTCAGATCGATCGGATGAGGGAAAGTGACATTTAGATCACTCTGTGACAACAAGACTATAGGCCAAGTTTCGGATCAATTGGATAAGGGGGAATGGGGTTGCCCCACGACAGAGAATATGAGTTAAAAGAAAGAGTTTATGTTTCTCCTTCTTAAGTATTTTTTTTTCTTTGCTTTTCTAGTGTGATTTACTTTGTTTTATTTTCTTTTTTAAATTAAATTTTATGATAAAAATTAATATTTTAATAAATTT
This sequence comes from Cordilura impudica, assembly GCA_963682025.1. Classification (NCBI taxonomy): domain Eukaryota; kingdom Metazoa; phylum Arthropoda; class Insecta; order Diptera; family Scathophagidae; genus Cordilura; species Cordilura impudica. The sequence continues at coordinate 34,917,852 of OY821521.1, forward strand.
TCAAATTTTTAAAATTATATCTGTAGCTTAAATTGTAACTATCTAAACATAATGAGTGTTAATACCAGAAGCGTTTCCTCTGTTGACAAATTTATACCCTGTTTCCATAACACAATTCGTTACAGACGAACGAAAATTTGTATGAAGAACAAAAACAAAATACACACAAATTTTCGTTCGTCTGTGATGAATTGTGTTATGGAAACAGGGTATTAATCAGTTTAAATAGTTGTTAGTTAGTTTCCTTAAACTACCAGATGAAATTGCGTTGCTAGAAACATGGTTTGATGCCAATATCTTTTTGGTTTTGCTAATGTGCACTGTTGTTTTGTATTTTAATAAAAACTTACATTATATTGTTGAAATTTGCAGGAGTGAGAGGTATGTTGAACTTATAGCTTTTACATTGTGTAATTTTGAAATTGATAACAAGCCTTTAAAAATAATTGTTTTTTATCGATCACAAAAATGCAATCTAAATGATTTTATAAATATGTTTGATGCTATCTTGAACGATCATGCTCTAAACCCAATAATTATAGTTGGCAATTCAAACATTGATGTTTACCAAAGTTCTCATTATATAGAATGGTTCTCAACATTCGAAAATTATAACTGTAGTAATGCTCATAATCTGATTACAAGACCTATCAGTAAAACCTGCATAGATCATGTTTTTAGTAACTTTTGTGAGAGTATTTATATTGATTCGATTGAATGTAAGTTATTAGATCACAATATGATCTGCTGTAAAATTAAAACTTATTTTAAAAATAAATAAATATATAGAAATCGAAAAAACACATTGTGAAAAGACCAAAGAATATTTAATAAATAATTTACCGGATCATTTTTCTTTATGGAATGCTTCAAGCTTGACAAATTGTTTGATGTCTTGTATGAAAGCTGCAATAAACCATTCAACTGTAATTAAAACCTCTAAAATACCGTTAAGTGTTAAATTAACCCCTTGGATTAACAAAAATCTTCAAGAGTTAATCATATTAAAACATTACCTTTTGAAAAAAAGATTTAGGTCGAAAATTAATCAAAATATGGATGAAATGTTAAAAAGAATAAGTAGAGTAATTAAACTTGCTACTAAGAAATGTAGAGATAACTTTTATGTTGAGAGCTTAAATAAAGTAGAAAATGATCCTAAGATATGTTGGAATTTTATTAATAACTAGCAGATTCCAGCGCTCGAAATTCGAGTGCAGTTTCTAGGCAACTTTATTTATCAACTTAGCCAATTCACAAACCAACACTTTTATGGTTTATTATTATTGTGAATGACGATAACAACCAAACACGATAATTAACAAACACATTTACAAATTTAATAAATCACACATAGCATATGTCTAATTTTATGTATGTGTTAGTAGCAACTTTAAATGCAATTTACTTAAAATAAAGAAAAAAAAATTTAAAATCTGTAAATCTGCAAATCGGCTAAAAAGAAATACCTTTCAAATAATATACGTTTGGTCAAAATCGCGATAAAACGGTAAAACAAAACATCGGTCACAAGAAATCGCCTAGCCTATTAATATTATAGATACTCTTTGGTCGATCAAAAACTAGTGAAATAAACCTAAAGGATTCAGATGGTACTTTAATCTCGAATGAATAAGTAAAAGTGGATTGTTTAAACAAGTATTTTCTAAAGTCTGTAACAGATCTTAAACAAAAAATTTTAATTTATCCGGGTGACACCGTAAATTCGTTTCGGACACTTTCTCAAACAAATCACCGTTTCAATCTTAACTATAGTAATTCAATTGATATCCTTGAAATTATAACAAACACGAAAACTAATAACAGCCCAGGTTATGACAATACCCAGGAAAAAACATTACCAAATAATGGGTTTTAGAAGGAGAAGTAACTGGTTGAAGTTTGCCTGATAAGCCCAATATTTTAACATGTTATTGGAGATAACTAGTTGCCTAGGAACTCATTATTTTCACTTTGAAAGTAATGCATTATGCAAGAAGCTGGCATGAAATATAAGTAGCTGTATAACACATTATTAGTAACGCCTTATTTTTACTTTAGAAGTAATGCAGTGAGCAGGGGTAGGTCATTATTGGTAATGCAAAAATCAATAAGCTGCTATTACGAATATTTTCCTGGGTATATCACCAAAATTTATTAAGGCATGTCGGGGAGAATTAGCAACAATTTTAGTTCATATTTTCAATTCTATGATCATCTCCAATGTCACTCTCAAAAATACAAAATAATTAGCTCAAAGACTGATTTACAATCCTTCAGTCTTTGGATTGACAGAAATGTTAATTTAAACATCTCCTTAAAATCACCAAAAGAACTGGATGATGTTGTTGAAACATTCAACCACTTAATACACGAAGCTGGATCGTTATCTACACCAATTGTACATAACCATGTCAACCAAATTGCTGTATCTTCTGAAATCAGGGAGATGATACGAAATAAAAGAAGATTAAGAAAAATATGGCAGAATAGTAGGAATTCTGTTGATAAGCAAAATTTTAATAAAGCAACTAAGGACCTAAAAATTCGACTATTTGACCTGAAAAATGAACAACTTGAAAATTTTCTCAGAAATCTTGGCGCTGCAAAAAATGATGAATATTCTATATGGAAAGCAACGAGGTATTTAAAACGACCTTCCAAACGAAATATACAAATAAAAGATGCTAACGGTTCTTAGTGCAAAACAGACAAAGATAAAGCAGACGCATTTGCTTTACACTTACAAACTACCTTTGAACCACATACAATTAGTAACAATACTTATGCTGATGAAATAATGAAATTTTTAGATAGCCCGTGCCCAATGGATTGGCCTATTAATCATATATCACCACATGAAGTTCAAGTAGAAATTAATAAGTTAAATGGTAAAAAGTCTCCGGGCTATGATTGTATTAATGGATTAGTAGTTAAATCTTTGCCCAAAAAAGGAATTATATTCTTAGCACTTATTTTCAACTCTATTCTCCGATTGAACCATTTCCCATCCCAATGGAAGTGTGCGGAGATAATAATGGTTGCGAAACCCAATAAACCAGAAAACAGTATATCATCATACAGACCAATCAGCTTGCTAGTCACATTCTCCAAAATCTTCGAGAGAATATTGTTGAAAAGACTGTTACCAGTATCAATTCGGTTTCAGACAAGAACATGGCACGCCCGAGCAATGCCATCGAATAGTGGCTTTCATTAGGGATACTTTAGAAAAGGGGAAATATTGCTCTGGAGTGTTTTTGGACATACAACAAGCGTTCGACAAAGTATGACACATTGGTTTATACTACAAACTTAAAAAGCTACTTCCTACACCATTTTACTTGCTATTGAAGTCTTATTTAAGTGAACGCCATTTCTATGTAAAAGTAAACAATGAATCATCAGATTTATACGAAATAAAAGCAAGTGTACCACAAGGCAGTGTTTTGGGCCCAATCCTGTACACAATTTTTACGTCGGATATGCCTATAACTGAAGACGTCCTAGTCGCGACTTATGCAGATGATACAGCTATATTAGCCTCCAGCTTATGTAAAGATGAAGCTTCGAATATAGTTCAAAATGAGCTCAATGCTATTGAAATATGGCTAAACAAGTGGAACACTAAAGTGAACACTGATAAATCAGTACACGTAACATTCGCTTTACGTAGAGGTAACTGTCCTAGGGTATCTCTGAATAACACTAATATTCCACAAAATGATAGTGTAAAATATCTAGGATTACATATAGATAGAAGATTAACATGGAAAACCCACATTAAAACTAAAAAAGAACATCTAAACATAAAATCCAAACGCCTTTATTGGTTGTTGGGACCTAACTCTCAATTAAGTCTAGAAAATAAAATAATAATATACAAAACTATACTCAAACCAGTTTGGACGTTTGGAATACAGTTATGGGGAACAGCTAGCAATTCCAATATTGAAATACTACAACGATATCAATCAAAAATTTTAAGGTCAATTGTTAACGCACCATGGTTTCTATCAAATAAAACTATTCACAACGATCTATTTGTTCCCATGGTTAAAGATGAAATTAATCGATTCAGCGCAAACTACTTACATAGATTAAGTAATCACTCCAATTTACTGGCTATATCCCTGCTAGATGACACGAATGAGGTCCGAAGACTTAAAAGGCATCATGTTCTTGATCTACCATTTCGAAAATAATTACTTAGACATACATTATATAATTTTTCTTTTTGATGAAAATACTCAATATTCTTCTATTTGTAAATACTTGTAAATACTTTTGTAAAAATAAGTTAACCAATGTGGTGTAGTATATCGTTGTTTTCATTGGAGTTCAATAATTGATGTTAATATTTTTATATCGAATTTGCTTATTATCCTTAAATGGATAGATTGTAAATAAAGTTGTATATTAAAAAAAAAAAAAAAAAAAAAAAAAAAATTCTATGATCAATACTTCAGTATACCCAAATAGTTCAAAAGTACAAAGAATAATTCCCATACCCAAAGAGGTTAATAGATCAACTGTTGATAAATTTTGACCAATTGCTGTTCTTTCTTCAATTGATAAAATATTTGAAAAAAAATCATATACGACAAACTTTTATTGTACCTAGAAGAGAATAACTTATTGTATACTCGTAACTACCAATTTGGTTTTAAAAGATGTTGTCGTAAATGTTGTGAGATGTATCTGCCAAGGTTTAGATGAAGGTTCCAGTGGAGTGTCTGGAATGTTTTTTTGATTTTACTAAGGCATTCGATCTTGTTGATCATCAAATATTGTTAGATAAATTAAAATCTTATGGCATTCAAGGGCCAGAACTTTTGCTGTGTAAAAACTATTTCTTTAACGGAAAACAGTAAGTAGAAATTAAGAATATAAAAAATTTTATTGGCTCAGTACAAGTGGTTTAGGACCGTTACTATTCTCAATAAATTTGAATGACTTAAAAGACCTTGGTTTAAGTGGAAAACTTTTTATGTTTGCCGATGATGTGTGTGTATTTTATCCCTACAAGAACGATGTAGTAATAAAAATTAATATAGAAAGGGTTAAATCGACTATTACTCAACCCTGATAAAACTAAAGTGATTATATTTAGGCCTCATGCTTCAAGCATTAATAATGACTAGCAGATTCCAGCCCTCGAAATTCGAGTGCAAATTTTATTTTTTCATTAAATAAAGACCCTAAAGGTATGCTAATCAATTATAGCCAATTCGCAAATCAACACAAAAAAAATCAAACTCATTTTTATTACAAACACATTAACAATTTTAATAAAACACACATTCATAACATATGTACAATTTTATGTATGTGTTAGGAGCAACTTTAAATGCAACGTACACAAAATAAAGGAAAAATTTAAAAATCTGTAAATCTGCAAAACGGCTAAAAAGAAATACCTTTGAAATAATATACGTTTGGTCAACATCGGGATAAAACGGTAAAACAAAACATCGGTCACAAGAAATCACCTAGCCTATTAATATTATAGATTTCTTTGTAAATATTGATGGAAATTCTGTTTATGAAACTCATTCAATACGATATCTTGGAATCACATTACAAAGCAACCTATCCTGGGAATTACATATGATGGATATAAAAAAAATAATGTGAATCCGATCACAAGGGAAATGTGTAAAGTAATTAAAGATTTTTTTATGTCATTTTTTAAGATCAAACAGAAAGTGTCATCTATGTACCACTCATAGCAAAAACTGTTTCAGCTAATTCAACAACCCTTTGCTATAAAACGTTAAAAATATCCCAATATAAACGTATATAAGTGATACATAGATGACGCTTTTAAAAAAGTGTCACACACCGATTTGTGTTGCACCTCTCACCGATTTGTGTTGCGCTGTTTTTGTGATTGTATTGTGAAATAGAAATTTACCCCCCTGCGCGTATAGATGTTTAAACATGAAAAAGAAAATTTCACCTTCAATTAGTATTTTGTTCAAATTCAAATACAAATTAAATGAAAAGGCCAAATTGTTAGTATATCAACCCTTAATACATTTTCATTTTAATTATTTGGCGATTATTTATGCTTATCATAGAAATAACAACGTGCTGAAATCTCTACAATGTATGCAAAATAAAGTTTTAAAAATCATTTACAAATTACCATTAACTTATCCAACTGTTGCATTGTGGATTTCATGAATACCAAGTTTTGAAGTTTGTTTTTAAAAGTATTCACAATGTTGGGCATAATACCATACCATTTCTACAAAATCAATTTTATTATAGCACACACAATAGATCGAATTTCAGAATTCCTAGATGTAGATCGGAAACAACTAAACAACGTATAGATTTAATTGGCAGGAACAAATTTAACAATTTACCCGAGGTTCTTAAATCCATTGATAGAATTTCAACATTTAAATCATCTTGTAAAGAATATATTTGTGACATATTTGAAACGCTTCTATCGTATATTCAGTTATATTTAAAGATCTCATATGTATCATAAAACACAATTTATTAATTCTTATATTTTTAGAACTTGTATTTAAATTAAACTTATAACTTGTTATTTGTACATTTATGAATTATATTTATTATTTTTGCCAACTTACCTCAATAATGCCTTAAGGGCGCTGAGGTCAACATAAATATGTATATATTGTTATTGTACAAATTAATATTAATAATAAAAAAAAAAAAAAAATAAAAAATAAGTAAAAAAATTAATTTCACTTTTAATTTAATAAGAAAAAAAATCATTCTACCAATAAATAACTTTTCATAGAAACCAAACGAAATATAAAATATTTTTTAGCCTTTAAGCTTTAATTGTAAAGTAATAAACGGACTGAAAAGAAAACGTAAAAGATGATTGAATTAATGTTTATGGATTCGATATTTGGTTATAATATTGTAGCATCAAATATAAAAATAAAATTATTTATTTTTAATATTAATTTTTTTTAAATTATTTTTTTGTTGTTTAAAATAATGTTTAAAAATTTAAAAATTTTTTTAGTAACACACCAAACGAGATTTGTTATTGATATAGAAAGTATCGTTATTTAAAATAGCAAAATATTATTACGAAGTTAATGTATATAAATGCCCTCAAAAAAAGCTAAACGTTAATATGACATACATATGTATGTGTGTATATGTTAGTGTGAATCAAAACGTTTTAATATCAACAATATATTTTACACCTCAAGGATTGTTAGAACGACCTTTTGTTACATTTTATTACACTGGCCCGACTTGACGTATACGTATTTGTTGAAATATAATTTAATGTTATCACTCATACGCTTAGTTGTTCAAACTTTTATCAAGATGTGTGTACTTAAGTATAATTTTAAAATAAAAAAGAAATTCACTTACTTTAGACGAAAAATTTTTATTTTATGAAGGATGCTTCAAAGCAATGCACTCTATTTTTATGATTTTTTTACTGACCCAGCAAACAAAAATTAACGAAGACATTGTCGAAGTTTCACTATCGACTAGGGCTGCCGAAAAATAGCTAAATTCTGATATTTTATTTTTTTTTAATACCTGAATTTCGGAGTTTTCGTTTTTTTTAATTTTAAGTTTACTTGTTTTAAAAACAATGTTGTGCATGATTCATCGATCGAAGAAATGAGTGATAGAAATTATGTTTGGAGAAACAATTTATATAGAAAATAAAATAAATAATGATATACAAAAAGTCGAAAGTCCTGTCAAGTCAGACAACTCCGTTATAGATGAGAGATCAGGGGTACATAGTTGCGCACAATAAGTGTTGCTTTGTTTGTTTGTGGTTTATAGGAGGCTACAACAGTGTATGTAGCAGTCTCTACACATTTATTTTTTGGATTTTTCAAGTGGGCGTGGCACCTCCTATATAAAGTGTATTTTTAACATATAATATCTGGAGCAAGAGTTCTGAAACTATATAAATGTACATATTCAAATAATTTGAAGAATTGCGGATAAAATGGGCGGGATCGGAAAAACGGACGTGGCACCCACCATACAAAGTAATTATTTAATGTCATATATCTAGAGTACTGTAACAGAGAAAGCCTTGGGACTCGGAAAAGAAATGGACGAGATTAGATAAGTGGACGTGTCACCCCCATACAAAGTAAATATTTAATATAATATGGCTGGAGTACCATAATAAGCAAAATCTTGGGACTTTGTCTGAGTTCATAAGTTATTATTGTGAGCAGTGGCCCAAAAAATGGGCGGGATCGGACCCATGGATGTGACACCTCCTCTACAAAAAAATATTAAGTGCAACTTTTGATAAGTACATTATTTACCAATGTGAGAAATCGTAGAAAATATGGGCGGAATCAAAAAAAAATCGCGAATAATAAAACTTCCCAAAATCACCAGAATCAAAAATTGCAAAAAACAAAAATCACAAAAATCAAAAACCACAAAAAAGAAACAAAAATCATTAAAATCAAAAGTCGCCAGAACCGAAAATCGCGATTATTAAAAATCCCCAAAAACAAAAATCGTCAAAAACAAAAATTTCCAGAACCGAAAATCGCGAATAACAAAAAATGCCTAAATCATAATTCGCAAATAACAAAAATCAGCAAAATCAAAAATCACCAAAATCTAAAATCGAAAAAAAGAAAAATCGGTAAAATCAATTATCGCTAAAATCAAAAATCGCAAAAAACAAAAATCGACAATATCAAAAAATCTTAAGAAAACAAATATCGTCACATACAAAAATCGCCAAAACCGATAATCGCGAGTGGCCAAAATCGCCAAAAATTAAAATCACTTAAAAATTATAATTGTCAGAATTCAAAATTGCGAATAACAAAAATCGCCAAAATCAAAAATCGACGAAGATAAAAATCGCAAAAAAGAAAAATGGCATAAGCCAAAAATCGCCAAAATTAAAAATCGGCAAACCCGAAAATCGCGAATAACAAAAACCGCCAAAATCAAAAATCGACGAAGATAAAAATCGCAAAAAAGAAAAATGGCATAAGCCAAAAATCGCCAAAATCAGAAATCGACGAAGATAAAAATCGCAAAAAAGAAAAATGGCATAAGCCAAAAATCGCCAAAACCGAAAATCGCACATAACAAAAATCGCCAATATAAAAATTCGCGCATTACGAAAAATGCCAAAATCAAAAATCACCTAAAATAAAAAATTGCCAAAACCGATAATCTCGAATAATAAAATTCACAAAAAACGCCAAATCAAAAGTCGTAGAGCGAAAATCGCGACTAACACAAATCTCCAAAATTAAATAACGGCAACCTCAACAATCGCAAAAAAACAAAAAACGCCAAAATCGAAATTCGACAATATCTAAAATCGCAGAAAAAAAATCGGCAAAATCAAAATTCGCCAAAAATTATTAAAATAATGTTCTAAAAAATTTATTCCCAGTTATTTGTTTCGTTACGATGAGTGTAGCGAAGTGCATCGGGTTACAAAACTAGTATTTTTGGTCATATTGGACTGAAATCTCGAATGAAAATATAATATTTTAAAATAATTTTTAGATTCCTTAAACGTTTTTGTGTTGTTTATATATTTTTGTTACTATGAAATATATTGCTTATAGGAGTAAAAGGAACAAATATATATGATATCTATAATATTAATAGGCTACGCGATTTTTTGTGACCGATGTTTTGTTCTACCGTTTTATCTCGATTTTGATCAGACGTATATTATTTGATAGGTATTTCTTTTTAGTCGTTTTGCATACTTACAGATTTTAAAATTTTTTCCTTTATTTTGAGTAAATTGCACTTAAAGTTGCTACTAATACATACATAAAATTATACATATGTTATGTGTGTGTTTATTAAATTTGTTAATGTGTTTGTAATAAAAATGAGTTTGTTTTTTGGTTGATTTGTGAATTGGCTATAATTAATTAGCATACCTTTAGGGTCTTTATTTAATGAAAAAAAATAATATTTCCTAGAATTTGCACTCGAATTTCGAGAGCTGGAATCTGCTAGTCTACAATATTAATAGGCTAGGCGATTTCTTGTGACCGATGTTTTGTTCTACCATTTTATCTCGATTTTGATCAAACGTATATTATTTGAGAGGTATTTCTTTTGAGCCGTTTTGCAGATTTACAGGTTTTTCAATTTTTTCCTTTATTTTGAGTAAATTGCATAAAGTTGCTAATAACACATACATAAAATTATACATATGCTATGTGTATTTTATTAAATTTGTAAATGTGTTTGTTAACGAGTTTGTTATTTTGATTTACAATAAACCATAAAAGTGTTGGTTTGTGAATTGGGTTAGTTGAAAAATAAAGCTGCCTAGAAATTGCACTCAAATTTCGAGCGATGGAATCTGCTAGTATAAATAAAACAACTGAGAAAATTATCTTGGATCCAACTCGATATACAAAATAAACAGAAACCAAATTTTAGTGCAATTGTTTTATTAATTTGTCAAACGCAGATGTAAAAAAGTTGATGTTATTTCTTTATGCGGCCTAGGTCAAAGAATGGACTGATCATGAACATATTTAGTAAAGTCACTTACTTTTCTCCAAAACATATATGAACCAAATTAAAAAAAAATTATACACTATTTTTGTTTTTTGATAGATCGGGTATCACTTTCGTATTGGGACTATGATTTAATCGGTATAATGCATACACCTACAACAAACTTTACCGATATATCAGTATATGATAATCTGGATCTTACGACAACTTTAGTTGGTCTGATAGGGGTCATTTATATGGGGGCTATGTCTGAACATACACCGATTTTCACATAATTGTAATAGCGACCTATAAAAGCTTATATACCAGATTTCATAAAAATATACGAGGGCGGTACCAGACCTTACGTATAGATGGCGGCAGTATTAAAAAAAAATACTTTCGTGAGAAGTGGGAACCTCATAAAATATATGTTTTAAGCTTAAAGCCACCACGATATTCAGTATTTTTTGTTAAAGCCATCAAAAGTAAACGATCTCAGTGAATTTTTAAACATGGAAAAATTTGGTAACCGTTATCTAATTCAATACTTTGTTTTGAAAGGTCTCAGTCTAACCAGATTAACTAAGTAGATTATAATCTGGGAGTGTCTGCAGCTGCCAATGACGGTCCTTTCACAATCTTTGAAGACTCTGGCATGAAAGAAATAATCGATCCGATTATGAATGCACTAAAAGTATCAGTTTACAGTAAAAAAAATATTTAAATTAAAATTGATTCTGCTTCTCATCTTGGTAGGTGTATTGTAGGGATAAATATTCAATATAATAAGACTACGAACTTTGGACATGCATGGAGCTCAAACTCGTCACACAGAAGTCTACATAAAAAAAAAATAATAAAAATAATGTGAGTCTGATGTGTAAACATCTAGTAATTAAAGATTTTTTTATAGCACTTTCTTAAAACCAAACAGAAAGCGTATCACTTATAGCAATCAACTGCAGGGGCTCTGTTAATATAAAAATATTTATTATTATTTATTAGTTTAACCGGTTAGTTTTAAATTTTTCGTTTTTTATTTTTAATTTTTCGTTTTTCATTTTTGGTTTTTCATTTTTCATTTTTCGTTTTTCATTTTTAATTTTGTTCTAATTTTTAATTTTTTATTTTTAGTTTTTAATTTTTAATTTTTTAATTTTTAGTTTTAATTTTTAATTTTTTATTTTTCATTACTCATATTTAATTTTAGTTTTTCATTTTTAATTTCTTATTTTTCATGTTTCATTTCTTATTTTTAATTTTTTAGTTTTAATTTTTTATTATTAATTTTTTATTTTTTATTTTTCATTTTTTATTTGTCATTTGTCATATTTCATTTTTTATTCTTAATTTTTTACTTTTAATTTTTAATGTTTTTTTTTCATTTTTAATTTTACATTTTTCATTTTTCGTTTTTCATTTTTTATTTTTCATTTTTTATTTTTCATTTTTTTTATTTTTCATTATTCATTTTTAATTTTTCATTTTTTATTTTTCATTTTGTATTTTTCATTTTTTATTTTTCATTTTTAATTTTTTATTTTTAATTTTTTTATTTTTCATTTTTCATTTTTTATTCTTTTTTCAAATTTTTAATTTTTTAATTTTTATTTTTCATTTTTTATTTTTCATTACTCATATTTAATTTTAGTTTTTCATTTTTAATTTCTTATTTTTCATGTTTCATTTTTTATTTTTATTTTTAATTTTTTAGTTTTAATTTTATATTGTTCATTTTTTATTTTTCATTTTTCCTTTTTATTTTTTTTTTAATTTTTTATTTTTCATTTTTATTTTTCATTTTTTATTTGTTATTTTTAATTTTTTATTTTTCATTTTTCGTTTTTCGTTTTTAATTTTTCATTTTTCATCTTTAATTTTTTATTTTTCATTTTTCATTTTTTATTTTTCATTTTTAATTTTTATTTATTTTTCATTTTTTTTATTTTTCATTATTCATTTTTAATTTTTAATTTTTTATGTTTCATTTTGTATTTTTAATTTTTTATTTTTCATTTTTAAATTTTTATTTTAAATTTTTTTATTTTTCATTTTTCATTTTTTTTTTTAATTTTTAATTTTTTATTTTTAATTTTTTAATTTTTATTTTTAATTTTTTATTTTTCATTACTCATATTATATTTTAGTTTTTCATTTTTAATTTCTTATTTTTCATGTTTCATTTTTTATTTTTATTTTTAATTTTTTAGTTTTAATTTTATATTATTCATTTTTTATTTTTCATTTTTCCTTTTTATTTTTTTTTTAAATTTTTTATTTTTCATTTTTCATTTTTATTTTTAATTTTTTATTTGTTATTTTTCATTTTTTATTTTTCATTTTTCGTTTTTCGTTTTTCATTTTTAATATTTTATTTTTCATTTTTCATCTTTAATTTTTTATTTTTCATTTTTAATTTTTTATTTTTAATTTTTTTTATTTTTCATTTTTCATTATTCATTTTTAATTTTTCGTTTTTCATTTTTTATTTTTCATGTTTCATTTTTTATTTTTCATTTTTTTTTTTAATTTTCATTTTTTATTTTTAATTTTTTATTTTTCATTTTTCATTTTTTATTTTTAATTTTTAATTTTTAATTTTTAATTTTTAATTTTTAATTTTTAATTTTTAATTTTTAATTTTTAATTTTTAATTTTTAATTTTTAATTTTTAATTTTTAATTTTTAATTTTTAATTTTTAATTTTTAATTTTTAATTTTTAATTTTTAATTTTTAATTTTTAATTTTTAATTTTTAATTTTTAATTTTTAATTTTTAATTTTTAATTTTTAATTTTTAATTTTTAATTTTTAATTTTTAATTTTTAATTTTTAATTTTTAATTTTTAATTTTTAATTTTTAATTTTTAATTTTTAATTTTTAATTTTTAATTTTTAATTTTTATTTGTTTTTTAATTTTTCATCTTTCATTTTTTATTTTTCATTTCTTTTTTCATTTTTTTTTCATTTTCAATTTTCAAACAGGTTATCGTAATATCATAATATTTTCACCAATACAATCACATTTTGTCTTACGACTCATATGTTACGCTCACATCTTACGCTCACATGTTACGCTTACATGTTACGCTGTTTTTGAAATTTACCCCCCTGCGCGTTTAGATGTTTACACATCAAAAAGCTTATCATCGGCCTTCGTAATTGTTACGACATAAAATCGGAACAAGTATATTTAATTAGATCAGACAACAGAATTATTATGATCAAAGCTGCTGAATAACTAAAAGACGAGTATGAAAACTTTGACATGGAAAATGAATTTGATGCAGATGTAGCAAATGCACTTTCTAATATTGAACTGGACACAGCAGAAACAAAATTATTATTCATTTCAGATGTATTTTTTATAGTTTACAGTTGGCAGTGCTCGACACTATATCTAGTTCTTCTTTTAAGATAATACTTGATCAAAGCAGAGCTATTCCGAAGATTTTAAAATCGATAAAATCTTTTAAAAATTTTCAAATGGAAAGAGAAGAAGAGAATCTTATGAGAGAATTAATATTTTCCCTTCAGGCAAGTTATAATAATGGCCCTTACTAACCAGTTTATTTGCTGGTTAATTGCAATAATATGTGTTTTCACTTTTCTAGTTTCCATTTATATGCAACTATGTATTTCCTATGAAATAAAATACATCTAGTCAGTACGAACAGAATACTTTTAAGTATGTGTTATTTTACTAAATTTATATTTATCCCATAGTTACTACGTTGTGTCAGCTGTCTGTGTAAGACAGATCTGTGTATGTACTCGTGTTTAAGTTCAAAATATTTTCAGCTTAGACAACATTTCTTCTACATTTACAAGCTGCTGTTCTGAAAGGAAAAGAAAAAATTTCATAATATTTTTTTTTTTACCTTATTTGAACATTCTCTAGCTGTTGTACTTGACAGTTTATGGCATTTTTTTGTCTGTGTTATAACTTGTGAGTAGCATTCTTACATGTTTGAAAATACAGTCAAGGAACTGTAGAAAAAAAATACAAATACTCTTACACACGAACAACTTGTATTCAGTTTTATGTAGTAACTACTTACGTATATGACAAAGATGACGTCTAGGATAAACTATTTACATATATGAGTAATTTTTAGCAATCCAGCCGTAACAGTTTTACTTGCATGTGACTGCAGTACAGAGGGATATTTACAAGTAGGGAATCATACGGAAATAATTTTAATTACATTTTTTCTATATGTATTCATATCAAATTAATAGAGTGCAAGAGCTTGCATGCATGAGCATAAAAACGTTTAAAGTTTTCTTGTGTTTGTTAAATGTTTATGAAAAATAAATTAACACAGGCACACACACAAATTGTTAGTGAATTTTTTTTTTTGGTAAAATCCGTCATGTCAGAAATGTAACAATCCCTTGCAGTAGCATTGAAAAGAACAAGGCCTTTCCTAAACTTTGAAAGAAAACACAGCAAATTTATGTTTAATTATACAGAAAATGCTTACACTGTAAAATTAAATTTTCTACGCAGTTAAAATGTATTCAGTTACAGACAAATATTGGTTGAGAGTACAGAAACTCGAATGTGATTAATATAAACTCAGCTTATGCAAACAAATGATTCGATTGAAACTGAATTCGGTTGACACAATAGATTGGTTTTCATATAAATCAGTTTTTGTGTGTACGCCAAATTTGTGAAGAGTCATTTTGCAAAAGTAGTAGAAAATAGTTCTGACTTTAATTTCTGGGATCGATATTCCAGCAAAACTTGTGCCAGAATAAGCATTATAAAATAGAAATCTAAACTAAGTTTGTCAATCTGCTTGTAATAAATATAAAAATATGATAAAAGTACCCTTTTTTAAAAAATTTCCTTTCATTAAAAAAGTTCATTTTCTTTGAAGAAGTAATTTTTTTAAGTACCAGTTTTAAAAAAATTCCTTTTTTAAAAACGTAATCTGTTTAAAAAGGTTGTTTTCCTAACGAGTACATTTTATTAAAAAGTACTTTTTTTTTAAACCACCATTTTTAAAAAGTAACTTTTTTTAAGAAGTACTTTTTCAAAAAAGGAAATTAAAAAGAAGTACCCTTTCCTATAATATTACTTTTACCTAAAAACGCACGTTTTCTTTTAAAAGCATATTTTTTTCCAAAAAGTAAATACCTTTTTTAAAAAGACCATTTTGGGCAGGAAAATTTTTTAACAAGTATTTTTTTAAAGTACTTTTTTTAAAAAGCATCTTTTATTTAAAAAGTATCCCTTCTTAAAAAATTTCTTTTATAGCACGTTTTCTTTAAAAAGCATGATTATTAAAGTAAATTGTTTTAAAGTACCCTTTTTATAAAACTATCTTTTTAAAAAGAGTGCTTTTTAAAAAAGTTAGTTTTTTTATTTTGCTTATCAAGTACCATTTCTTAAAAAGTAAATTTTTTCACAAGTAAACTTTCTTAAAAAGGACCATTTCTAAAAAGCAGGGACTGAAACCCTGGGAAATGAGTTCAGGTTCGTGTTCGGGTTAGTCAAAATAAAAAATTAAGTTTCGGTTTCGGTTCAGGGTTCGGGTTCGGGTTCAAACTTTCAAAAAGTACAAATGATTTATTAGTAGGAAATTTATTTATTTTTCAAAGAAATTTTCATTTAATTTTATAATTAACTAGCTGTAACCATTGTCACGAAATAAAAAAATGGGAATACATGTTGTAGAAAACTGTATTATATTTATGCGATTTTTGATTTAGACGATTTTTGTCTTTTTGCGATTTTGGATTTTGGCGATTTTGGTTTCTTTCCGATTTTTAATTTTAGCGATTTTTGTTATTCGCGATTTTCGGTTTTGGTAATTTTTCATTTTGGCGTTTTTGTTTCTTGTGATTTTTGTTATTAGCGATTTTCGGTTTTGGCATTTTTGATTTGGGCAATTCCGCCCATATTTTCCATGACTACCCACATTGGTAATTAATGTATTTGTCAAAGTTTCAAGACTGTCATTTTCATAGTACTTCATATTTTTTTGTATAGAAGGTTCCATGCCCATTGGTCCCATCCTGCCCATTTTTGGGCAACTACTAACATTGATAACTTACGAACTCGGACAAAATCCCAAGGCTTTTTCTATTATAGTAGTCCAGTTATATGACATTATATATTTACTTTGTATGGTGGATGCCAGGCCCATTGGTCCGATCCCGCCCATTTTTCCCGCAACTTACCAATGTGAGTAGTCATGGGCAGAATTATCAAATATGCAAAAACCGCCAAATCGAAAATCTTCAATAATCAAAAATCGCTAAAATAAAAAAATTCACAAATAATATTCTAAATTCAAGTGTTGCCGGATTTAATTTGGGAAATCCATGCTACAATTACAATCACTACACACAGAAACCAGATTCGTATGTTGTCAACCGAATTGCGATGAAGTTAATAACCGAATTTTGAGTTGCTTGCAATTGCAATTCTATATTCTCAACAGTAAATAATTTATCACAATATAAAATAGTTAGGTACAAAACAATTTCTGTGGATACAAAAGAAAATTCAGTTGCTAAGTTTAAGAACAATTCGGTTGGTGAATTATTTTTCTCTGTGTATAATTTGAATAATGTTTTTTGGTATCAACATATATATTTATTATTTTTTTTTTTAAATTATGTGGCTATTTTAAAATATATATTGCCCCGTTCTAAAGGTGACTTTTTAAAAAACGACTTTAATTTAAAAACTTTTTAAGAAAGTATAAAGTGTAATTTATTTTGGACTATGATTAAAAAAAGCCATTGTATTTTTTAATAAATGCTAATGAATGTTATTTTGCTTAAAAACGTATTCGAATGGCATCATTCAAAACAGATTGAAATACATGTAAGATAAGAAAGTAATACAAAAATGTTGATTATTTTATATTAAAATAATATTTAAAACATAAATACTTTGTAGTACAATTTTCCATTACATTTTCGGTATTTTGCTAAAAATCCATTTCCTCATTGCGTTCATGGGAAAAATCAAACGGTTTTACAATTTCCCTTTTTAATTACCACCATCGATTTACAGTTTGATATCGTTCAGTAGCCGCAGAAGCCAGACGAAATACAAACATACAATTTGTTTGCAGTTTAAGGAATCATATTTATGAAATCTGAAATTTACAGTAAAATTGTAAATGAAATAGTAAAATTCATTCTTCCATTCTGCTATTTAATTTCATGTTTAACAGTTTCTAATACAAAAGTGATGTAATACAGAAGACAAAGACTTGTACAAAAATATAAAATGCTTTTAAAATATTTTTTTTTTCCATTTTTGAAGTGTTTGTCTTCTGATATAAATTACATTTGTATATTTGAGGACAAGTACATACATATATATTTACAAACATATAATGTAGATTAGAGTGGAGAGAATTTATATAGAAGTAAGTTTTTTTAGAATTACGATTTGGATTTATGCGGGTTGTGATAAAATGTGATAACATTATCTGGGTATTTTTTTCCGATAGGAATTAATGTTAGGGGTCTTGAAATTTACAAAAACTCGGCATATATAAATGAAATAAGTTAAACAAATATGAAAATTATGGTCAGTCTAGACCTTAAAAATTAAAAACTAAAAATCAAAAATTAAAAATTAAAAATTAAAATTTAAAAATTAAAACCCAAAAATTAAAAATTAAAAATTAAAAATTAAAAATTAAAAATTAAAAATTAAAAATTAAAAATTAAAAATTAAAAATTAAAAATTAAAAATTAAAAATTAAAAATTAAAATTAAAAATTAAAAATTAAAAATATAAAATTAAAAATTAAAAATTAAAAATTAAAAATTAAAAATTAAAAATTAAAAATTAAAAATTAAAATTAAAAATTAAAAATTAAAAATTAAAAATTATAAATTAAAAATTAAAAATTAAAAACTAAAAATTAAAAATTAAAAATTAAAAATTAAAAATTAAAAATTAAAAATTTAAAAATTAAAAATTAAAAATTAAAAATTAAAAATTAAAAATTAAAAATTAAAAATTAAAAATTAAAAATTAAAAATTAAAAATTAAAAATTAAAAATTAAAAATTAAAAATTAAAAATTAAAAATTAAAAATTAAAAATTAAAAATTAAAAATTAAAAATTAAAAATTAAAAATTAAAAATTAAAAATTAAAAATTAAAAATTAAAATATAAAAATTAAAAATTAAAAATTAAAAATTAAAAATTAAAAATTAAAAATTAAAAATTAAAAATTAAAAATTAAAAATTAAAAATTAAAAATTAAAAATTAAAAATTAAAAATTAAAAATTAAAAATTAAAAATTAAAAATTAAAAATTAAAAATTAAAAATTAAAAATTAAAAATTAAAAATTAAAAATTAATAATTAAAAATTAAAAATTAAAAATTAAAAATTAAAAATTAAAAATTAAAAATTAAAAATTAAAAATTAAAAATTAAAAATTAAAAATTAAAAATTAAAAATTAAAAATTAAAAATTAAAAATTAAAAATTAAAAATTAAAAATTAAAAATTAAAAATTAAAAATTAAAAATTAAAAATTAAAAATTAAAAATTAAAAATTAAAAATTAAAAATTAAAAATTAAAAATTAAAAATTAAAAATTAAAAATTAAAAATTAAAAATTGACTTTCCCATATAAGACCTATCGATTTCATTCAATTTAAGTCAAAAAAATAGTTCTTTGTATATGTTCATTCAAGGATCATTTATAGATTTACTAAATTCGATGAAACTATCACTCTAAACTATTTTTATTTTGTTATTATCTCTTAATAAAATTGTTTCAATTTGTTTCAGTTAACCTACACGAAACCACATATGTTGTCCCCATGTGTCTGTGTAGCTACTAATATAATAAAATTTAATTATCTTTTTCAAAATTTTTCTATTAAATTTTAACAATGAATTTTAAAATTAAAGAAATATTTTAAATTTAAAATAATATCCTAAAAATCTAAACATACTCTCCCATACATACTCACTTAAATCCCAGGTGAACCACAATACAAAACATAATAATGTTGACAAAGCCAAGTACCAAGCACGTGTGTATGTAAGCACATACATATATAACTATGTATGTATTGTTGTATATTTGTAAATATTTCAAAAGAAAAATTTCTGAAAAAAAGGAATGGAAATAGTATAGTGAAGAAAGGAAGTAAAAGAAAAAAATGCGACATTAGCAAAATAAAAAGTAAGTATGATAATAAAGTCTTAAAAATGCCAAAAAAAGAATGAGATTTAAATAAATTTCCTTGGGAAACATGTGTAGAGGGGATACAAGAGAAACAGTATCACGGCCATAAATAAATCTTATAAATTATAGCCTAAGAAATCCTTTAAATCTTAAAGCTTCATTTGAAGAAAAAAGATCCAAATTACATACACACCCTCGTTTATTCAGCTAAATACTATGTAAGCCGAAGTATTTTAGTATGTTAAGGAGAACAAGAACAAAAGAATGTGAAATAATTGTTTGTGACGAAGCTTTATTGCTCTAAGATATTTCCGATAAAGATAAAGTATTAAAACAAGTGGTAATAAGCCGATAACAATATAAGGATTAACGCACCTATAACAGTAAAGTAGTCTGAATTTATTTTAGGACAGATGAAAATTAAGATATAAATTCTGTAAACAAAAAAATGAACTTCTGTAGTGGAAAATAGTCAGCAGGGTTTAACTTAAAGGATTTAAAAATCACCTTAATATAGTACCTAGTTTCATGGGTTTATTTCTCTAAGAATAACGATTTAAGGTGTTTGAGTCATACGAGGACTTTTATGTCGAATGATAAAGGTATACATTTTTCCTTTCATGTTTTTGATGTGTAAATATCTATGCGCTCATGGGGGGTAAAATCCAATTTCATAATAGTTACAATCACAAAAACAGCATCAGGGAAAATCGGTGTGAGGTATATGTAAGTGTATTGTTGAATTTAGTAAGCAGAATCGCCGAGTTCGATTAGATTGTGTTTCAGAAAACATCAATTGATTTTCAGAAAATATCAATTGTATTTCAGAAAACATCAATTGATTTTCAGAAATAATCAATTGTATTTCAGAAAGCATCAATTGATTTCAGAAAGTATCATTTGCATTTCAGAAAATATCAATTGAATTTCAGAAAATATTAATTGAGTTTAAGAAATTATCAAAATAAATAAAAAAATTGTAATAATTATCAAATGTATTTCAGCAATTATGAAATGTATTTCAGAAAATATCAACTGCATTTCAGAAAACATCAAATGTGTTTCAGAAATTATCAAATGTATTTCAGAAACAATCAAGTACAATTGATACTTTCTGAAATTCAATTGATGTTTTCTGAAATACAATTAATACTTTCTGAAAATCAATTGATACTTTCTGAAATACAATTGAAAAAGGTGTAGATGTTCACACTATCTCCTCACACTGATTTTTTTTTTTGTAAGTAAAAGTCGAAATTATTGTGATAGAAATTTTTGAGCGGCTGTTGTTAGTCCATTTTTGATTCCCTAAGTCCTATCGGCCTTGGTTTTTCCAACTACAAATGCCCAGATGAATATTTAAGGTTAAAAGCTGGCCAAAATTATTTAATGGGTTTTTTTGACATTTATTGATTTGATATGAATTAAAGAAGGCTTTGGCGAAATTTCGGCCGTTGTCGTGGGGTTTTGAATCCCATTTTTTATTATAAATCTAATTAGAACATTTTTTCTAATATCATACGACAGGCGGTTTTAACCCGTCCTCAAAGAATTTTCCGGTAAATTAATTCTTTTAGATATTTGTTTTTATTTTGTATATGAAACTGTTTTTTAATTTTAATTCGCATCAGAGAGGATTTAATAGAGATAGAGCGGGTTAGAACCCTTTCTTAAAGGATTTTTTCACTGAAATATATTTTTTAGAACTTTATTTTATTTATATATATCAAACCATTTTAATTTCAAGTCCAAACAGAAAATTTTTTGTTGGACTATCCCCTGTCTAAATGAATTTTCCTGTGAAATAAATTTTTCTTAAATTTAATATTTTATATATTGAGAAGGTTTTTTATTTTAAATCCTATAAAAAAAATCTTTATAGGCCCACTTTTCCCCATAGAATTTACTTTTCTATATGAAACCGGCCACATTTTTCGCAAGCATTATTTGAATTTTTTTTTTTGATTAAGTAATCAAGTTATGTCAGTTATTATGTTTGATGACAACTCGGTAAAATTTATTGTTAATTTGATTAAAATGAGTGATGAGATAGAAGTATGTGCTAAAGATATTAAATATTTTCAACAAAATCCAAAATCCAAAATCCATTCTCTAATTGTGTCCAAAGCAAGGTTCAGAAAATACACACATCAAACACACAACGTTCTATTCTTTAGCAGTCAACACATATTTTTATTTTCATATTAATTATGTGTGTTTTTTTTAATTTTGTACGGTACCGAACACAATCGTGACTGTGTTTTGTTTTAATATTTCGTTATGTACACGAACATGTTTCTATCACGTATTTTTTGTTTCGACCAAACATAAACCACACAGGTTTGAGTGTAGCTTTATTTTAAGTTCATGTTCTTGCACGTGTACTGCTAAAAAAAACAGAACGTGTTCTTGAACGCGTACATCTAAATTTTGAAGCATTATCCACTCGCGATTGGAAAAATCTGATACACCTCTATAATAACGACAACAATTGTTTCAACCAATTTTATTAAAAAAATCTAAAATAATTCATTAGCAGTTATATAAAAAAAAAAAAATAAAAATATAATAATAAAAATAATAAAAAAAATAAATAAAAAGATAGTAATAAAATAGAAAACAGAGAAATTGTATATGTTGTTTTTGACTTAATTTCGTTTCTTTTTATTATTTTTTTAATTTAATTATTTTATTTTTAATTATTATTATTTTTATTTTTTTTTTAACTGCTAATGAAAATCCTTCAAGAAAAGGGTTCATAGTTTCATAAGAGCTCAGAACTAAAAAAATTATTTATTTATTTATTTATAAAGGGTCCGCCAAATAACTTTTTTTTTTGAAAAGGCTATAAAAAAAAACTAATGAATATTATCTAAAATATCTTTTTTTATCTGAAAGTACAATCCTTCCGGTTAATAATGGGAAGTAATTTCATTCAAATGGCTGCCTCGGCTGGCCATGCAGTAGCCTACACGATCAGTCCAATTTTTAAGCACGTTATCGATTAATATTTCCCAGCGTTGTTCAAGCGTATACACAACCATATTCGTTCAGCGGAAGGATAGAACTAATTATCTGTCAAATCAGACATGAGCTAAGTGTTACCATTCACGAAATAAGCACTAGTTGAAAAAAAAAAGTTAGATGGCGGATCCTTTATTAATTACAATGCAAAGTAAATTTGTATTCTAATTTGGGCCCAAGGATCAGCCGGGTGACAAAGACCATTTGACTGGTTTTTGCAGCAACAGACCAAAGCCTTTGGTGGGAATCGAACCCACGACCCCCGCATGACATTTTTAAATTTTAATATAATTTCAGTTAAGTAAAATAAATCAAAACTTTTGATTCAACGTTTCCCTTATTATTAAATTTTATGTATACGATACCCTATAATATTTGTTTAGAGAAAGGGTCTTAAGTCCAACTAATTAGATATAGAAAATAAGGATAAACCAAATTTTAATTTTTTTTGCCTGCAGATATGAAAAAGTTCATATTGTATGCTTTATTTATATGGGGTCTAGGTAGAAAGCTGGACCGATCCTGATAAGTTGATGTTATAAACATACACAAACACAATTTGACCGAGATCTATATGATATTTCGGATCTTATGGAAATTTAAGTCGATCTCATAGGGGTTATTTGTATGGGGACTAGGTTCAGACCATGCGCCGATTTTTAGCAATTTCAATAGCGTGCGTCCTATGGCCGATAAAAGCTTATATACCAAATATCATATAGTTGCGAAATGTACTTAGATTACCAGGTATACATGGACACACAGACGCAAAATAATTCTGAATCAATCGGTATAATAACAGATGGGTCTTGATTAAATAATTTGGGAAGTTACAAACATCAACACAATTTCACTATATGGTCAAGGTATAAAAATTTGAAAATAGAGAAATTTTGTAAAAAACATAAAAGTGTAAGTATGTGCAATTGCTATTTGTGTGAAATATGGAATAGAGTTTTGTTATTATGTTACACGAAATTCTACTAAACAGTTGGGTAAAAAGACAGGGTTTTGGGTAAAAAATAAAAAACAAAAATTATAAAATATACACAAATTTCTTTCATAGTAAAAACGCCAAAAATAAATTTAATTGCATATAATATTTTTACCTGTAGTTATAAAGCTAAGCTTAGGACTTGGGCTTCCATCGAATAGCGAAATACCGAAAAAACGCGTACAACAATACGGGTAACCGTTATTCGTTTTTCATCATATAAAATGCACCATTTAATTACGTAAAATAATCGTTTGCTGTTCTAACATCGTTTTTTGTTTTGCCTTTTTATACCTATTAGCAGATTCCAGCATTCGAAATTCGAGTACAATTTCTAGGCAGCTTTATTTTTCAACTTAGCCAATTCACAAACCAACACTTTTATGGTTTATTATTATTGTGAATGAAGACAACAAACTCATTAACAAACACATTAACAAATTTAATAAAACACACATAGCATATGTAAAATTTTATGTATGTGTTAGTAGCAACTTTAAATTCAATTTACTCAAAATAAAGGAAAAAATTAAAAAATCTGTAAATATGCAAAACGGCTAAACAGATATACTTTTAAAATACTATACGTTTGGTCAAAATCGGGATGAAACGGTGGAACAAAACATTGGTCACAAGCAATCGCCTAGCCTATTAATATTATAGATTTCTTATAATTCATTTTTGCCATTTTGGCCAGCTTTTTACGAGCGTTGTACTATTGTTTTTTAATGATCGATTCGAATCTGTCCATTAAATGTTTTGTTTTTGCACAAATTTTGTTTATGAACTTTGAAAAAAAAAAAATCAAGTTATAGAAAATTTTTACTTTTTAAGATGCGCCAAATGAAGTAATTAACTTAAAATGCTTCCTCTTGAAGAAAGTAAAACCCAAAAGCATTCAGTTTTTATCTCTAACAATTGTTAAAGTATTTCTGCATTAATTTCGTTAGTTCTTTTTGCTGATAGTGTTTTTTTTTGCCTTCACAATTTTCAAGGCATTGTGGGGATTCATTTATGTTACCGGCGAGACTTGAAAGCCATAAGAAAATCGATATGTTTTTTGTATTTTTACTAAAATGCCACAAAAAAATTTACCAGTTTATATAAATGTTGTGTTTATAGAAAAAAAAAATTCATTTATGTGTATTCAATTTATGTAAAATGTGAAAGAAAACAAACGAATAAAAAACTTTTGTAAATATAAAACAAAGTTCATTGCATTTTTTGTTGTCGTAATTTGCATATTAACGCCTCGCCTGTGTTAAACACGATAACAGCAACAATAAAACAAGTGAGAAAATTATAGTCGGTCCAGACCGACTATACGATACCCTATACCATGGTTTAGAGACCTTATTTCTTCGGTCCAACTAATTGGATGTAGAAAATAAGCATAAACCAAATTTGAGTGGCATCTATAATATTAATGGGGCAAGCCGATTTCTTGTGACCGATGTAAGTTTCACAGTTTTACCCCGATTTTTACAAAATATTTATTATTTGAAAGGTATTTATTTTTAGCTGTTCACCAGATTTACGGATTTTCATCGTCTGGAACATTTTTTTTTGAGTTATGATCGTTCAAAGTTGGTACTAACACATACATACAATTATATAATGCTTAGTGTGAGTTTATTAAATTTGTTAATGTATTTGTGTTAATGTGTTGAGTTTGTTTTCTTCATTTAAAATGAGTTGAATTGTGAAGCATACCTTTAGGGTCTTTATTAAATGAAAAATAAAATTTCCTAGAATTTGTACTCGAATTTCGAGCGCTGGATTCTGCTAGTTGTTATTAATTTTTTTGGCTGCAGATATGAAAAAGTTCATATCGGGTGCTATATTTATATGGGGAATAGGTCGAAAAGTGGATCAAACCTGACCATATTTTCTGAAGCCACATATATTTTGAAAAAATATATACAAACCAAATTTGAGAAAAATCTGTGCAATATTTTTGTTCTTTGATAGATTTAAGTGAAAATCGGGAAGCAGCTTTATATGGGGGCTATGACAAAGAATTGCCATATGGAGTTATTTTTGGACAAATGATAAATAGATGTAATAAACACACACAAACCGAATTTGTCCGAGATATATATGATAACTTAGATCTTATGGCAATTTAAGTCGATTTCATAGGAGTCATTTGTATGGGGACTAGGTCTGAACATGGACCGAATTTCACCATTTTCAACTGCGTTCATCCTATAGGCGATAAAATGTTATATACTAAATTTTATTACAATATATTTATATTTGCGACCTGTAGTTTGATTGCAAGGTTTACATGGACACACAGACGGACGGACGGAAAGTGCTTCTGAGTCGATCGGTATAATAAAAGATGGGCCTAGGTCAAATATTTTTGGGCGGTACAAACAGCAGCACAAAGTCATTATACCCAAACCACATAGTGGTATAGCGAAACAGTAGGAGTAGTTGTAACTAAGTATGTATGTATGAGTGTATATCTACTGTCAGGGGTGTGGTACCCTAAAATAACCATTAAGTTGATTAAGTCATGAATGTCTGGCCGACTATTTAAATTCTAAAACACATCGCAAATATAAAAAAATATTTAGCTGAATTTTTGCAAATAACTCCATCTAGTGCCAATAAATTGTTTCTATTCGTATTTTCAGTAATCAAACTTTCAGATACCCACCATTTAGTATCGTATATCGTTAGGTCACTGGTACTAAAATTTGTATTTTTAACCATTCCTCTCAAAATTTCGTTGGCCTAAAATTAAATCAACAAATTATCCACGAATTATTCAAATAGGTCTTCCATATCGGTTGGGATGCCGCCTTAAGTCCTGCTTTAATGAAAAATTCATTTATTTCATATTGGCCGATGATGCCCATTTACTGGCCTATGATATTTTGGAACATAGGCAGCACTATCGTCAGTTGAGAAGTAAGAAATATTGCACGATTAGTGAACAATTATTATCTCGGATTGTGGTGGCAACTTGTATATTGCCATATACATTCAACCAAATCGCGAAGCCAAACAACGAAGCGACAAGCATAAATATGTTATCATTAGACTCTTTGCTGGGTTCCACCAGACATTTAACGGCTGATTCGTATGTTGCTTTATTTTATGTGGTCACGAAATTCGGTGCGGTAGTTCGTTGTGTTTAAAAGCAAAATATGACGAAGATACTGAAACTATACACATGACTTCGAAAAATGTCCATCAAAATTTGTTTGCCACCGAGGGATCGGTTTGGTTAATATCCGTGAAATGGTTAAAGCCCCATGATCAATGTTTTTTAACTATTGAAAAAACGTGACCTTCGAGGTTACTAGTTTTTAAAATATTTTTTCGTTAGGACACAACATAATCGCACATTAAAATTTTAAAATTTTTTCATCATAAAAAATTGACAAAATGTTACATTTTCTACACGTATACACTTCGTTGAATCTGATTACAAATTTATATATACTAGCAGATTCCAGTGCTCGAAATTCGAGTGCCATTTCTAGGCAGCTTTATTTTTTAACTTAGCCAATTCACAAACCAACACTTTTATGGTTTATTATTATTGTGAATGAAGATAACAAACTTGTTAACAAACACATTAACAAATTTAGTTAAACACAAATAGCATACGTATAATTTTATGTATGTGTTAGTAGCAACTTTAAATTCAATTTACTCAAAACAAAGGAAAAAAATTAAAAATCTGTGAATCTGGTGAACAGCTAAAAAGAAATACCTTTCAAATAATATATGTTCGATCAAAATTGGGACAAAACGGTAGAACAAAACATCGGACACAAGAAATCGCCTAGCTTATTAATATTATAGATTTTAAAATTTTATTACTTATTTATTTGTTTTTGACGTAAAATTATTAAAATTAATAATTAATAATAAAATAATTAATATTAATAATATTCAAATTAATAATTTTTCAAATATATCTATACTAATATAACAAAGAGGTAAATTGTGTTTGTTTGTAGGAGGTAATCTTCGTCACTACTCATCTGATTTTAAAAATTTTGGTTGGCGTGGCACCTCCAATATAAAGTGAATTTTTAATATCATATATATTGAGTACTATGACAAAGAGAGCTTTGCAAGTTTGTGTACTGTCACCTATTATTCATTTTAGTAGCCGTGCCAATAATTGGCGGGATCGGATGAGTGGGCGTGGCACCTCCCATACAAAGTAATAATTCAATATTATATATCTCGAGTACCATGACAGATACAGCTTTGCAAATTTGTAGAAGGTCATCTATTATTAATGTGAGTAGATGTACAAAAAATGGATGATATCAGACCAGTGGGCATGGCACCTTCCATACAAAGTAAAAATAAAATGTCATATATATGGAGTACTGTAATAGTGAGAGCCTTGGGACTTTGCGTGATAAGTCGAACAAAAAATTAGCATTATCGGAACAGCGGGCATGGCACCTCCATACAAAGTAAATGTCATATATCTGGAGTACTGTAGTAGTGAGGGCCTTGCAACTTTGAGGGATTCAATAAATTATTCATATGATTGGTCGAACAAGAAGTGGGCATGCTCGGAGCAGTGGGCGTGGCATCGCCCATAGTACTGGAGTACTATAAGAGGGAAAACCTTGTAATTTTGTGCGAGTCCAGCAGATATTAATGTGAGTAGTCAGATAAAAAAGGGCGGGATAGGATTAGTGGGCGTGGCACATTCTATAAAAATATAAATATAAAGTATTATGAAAGCGGCAATCTTGAAACTTTTGGGCTGAATCGCAAAATTCAAAAGTCGGCAAAATCAATAATAAAAAATCGTCAAAACCGAAAATCGCTAAAAACAAAAATCGCCAAAAACAAAAATCGCCAAAAACAAAAATCTTCAAAAGCAATATTTGGCGAAATCTATGAAAAATTGTTAAATGATATTCTATATGCAATGCCAATAGTTAAGTGTTGCCGGATTTAATTTCGAAAATCTATGTTCTTCTCAGGGCAACTATATGTAGCTTGCTCCAGAGTAGGAACGCCGAAAAATTTGATAATTGTTGCACTGAATGAAAAAACAACAAATTTTGTATACAGCAAGCATTGAAAAAAATATATTAAATAAAATATTTGAATTACACAATACAAACTTCGTATTAAAAATTGATTAAGTCAGTAAGTCTCGGCAAGTCGCAGCGAAGCACGACGGGCATACTAGTTATATATATTTTACACTAAAATTTTTTTCTTCCTCTTTTTTTTTGGAGAAAAATGTCTCTTTGCATGCTATTTTGCTAACGAGTAAAATTTCACAAGGTTGCGTTCGAATGATCACTCGTCCCAAAATCAGAAATTTTGTTACATACAATTCGTTATCGTAGAAGAAAATCCTAAACGTACAAAAATTCGCACGTTCGAATAAAAATACGTTCGCTTACGACTGCGAAAATTGGATCACAGTATTGATTGACTAAAATCATTCTATTGACTTTATTATTCCAAACAGAGTCCCAAATAAAATCATTCAATGTAGTCATTCAATTGTAAAAATGTTTTGCATTTTTGGATGGCAAATAAGATAAAAGCAACTGGGCGCGTTTCTTTTTCTTTACTTTTCTGTTGGTTATGAGTTTCTAAGGCCAACCAATTATGTGGTCATGGCTAGAATTCAAATGTTTATAAAAAAAAACAATTTAACGTTAACACCTTTAGCAGACCGTAAATTAAAAAAAAATCATCTTTTGATTCATAACAGGGGTTATAAGTCATATTTATAAATATTTTGCAATAAAAATTATGTGAAATGGAGAAGGAGCACAGAATACATAAACTTGTTTAAAAAAATCAATAAATACACAAATATAAATTATTTTTTTTTTGTAAAATTGGTTTTCTTAAAGTACTTAAAGTACGTTCCATATTTCCAACATTTGGCTTTTTAATTGGCACCCTCCACATCGGTTTTACGTTTACATTACTGTCTGGACTGATTGCACTATTTATAAGAAACACAGAAAAAACTGAAAACTAATTTCAATAACGAAATTCATGAATTCAATTTAAAGTATCGATGATTTTCATTCTCATACAATAATTCTCAATTCAATAAAAAAATGTATGGCAATGATTGGATGTGTTGCGATAAAATGACTTATCGACCTGAGCAAAATTTTTATCGATATTTAAAAAAAATAAAAATAATAACAATAAAGATAATAATAAAAAAAAAAAATTTAAATTAAAAAAATAATAAAAAAACTAAATTCAGTCATAAACAACATATAAAAATTCTCTGTTTTCTATTTTATTACTATCTTTTAATTTTTATTTTTTTTTATTTTTATTATTATCTTTTTATTTTTATTTTTATTTTTTATTACTGCTCATGAATTATTTTACATTTTTTTAATAAATTTGCTTGAAACAACTGATGTTGTTATTACAAGTGTGTATAAGATTCCGATCGCGAGTGGATAATGTTTTAATTTTTAGATGTATTCGTTGAAGAACATGTTCGGTTTTTTGTAGCAGTACATGTGCAAGACACGAACTTAAAATAAAGCTACACTCGAATCTGTGTGTCTGTGTGGTTTATGTGTGTTCGAAACAAAAAACTACGTGATAGAAAAATGTTCGTGTAGATAACGAAATATTAAAACGAAACACATTCATGATTGCGTTCGGCACCGTACAAAATTTAGAAACACACATAATTGATATGAAAATAAAAATATGTGTTGGCTGCTTTAGAACAGAACATTGTGTATTTTCTGAATCTTGAAAATTATTGAACGAATGTAATCTAATAATAAATTTTGTGGCAAAATTGGCAATTTCTTCAAATTTTTTAAATAAAGGGTCCGCTATCTAACGTTTTTTTTTCAACTAGTGCTTATTTCGTGAATGGTAACACTTAGCTCATATCTGATTTGACAGATAATTAGTTTTATCCTTCCGCTGAACGAATATGGTTGTGTATACGCTTGAACAACGCTGGGAAATATTGCGACATTACTTTGAAAATCATGGTAATGTTGCAGAATGTGTGCGAAAATTGCGTACGGATTTTGGAAGAAGAGAAGCACCGTCAGCTCCGTATGTTCGTTATCTTGTGAAAAAAAGTGAAAGAAACTGTCATCCTCATCGATAAACCAAAGCGTGAAAAGCCAAAAACAGTGCGTACACCCGAGAATATTGCTGCTGTGGCAGAAAGTGTGCGTGAAGCGCCATCAACATCAATTCACCGTCGTTCTCAAGAATTGAACATTTCGGAGGCATCATTGAGACGAATTTTGCATAAAGACCTTGGTATGACGCCATACAAAGTCCAATTGGTTCAGGAGTTGAAGCCAACTGACCATCCAATGCGTTTTCGCTTCGCTAAGTGGGCCTGCGATCGACTTACAGAAGATGCCGATTTTGCCAAAAAAATCATCTTTTCAGATGAAGCTCATTTTGATCTTGGCGGGTATGTAAACAAGCAAAATTGTCGCATTTGGGGCACAGAAAACCCGCACGCATATACTAAAAAGCCGATACACCCAAAACGAGTCACTGTTTGGTGCGGATTTTGGTCCAGAGGCATAATTGGGCCATTTTTCTTCGAAAATGAGCAAGGAGTGGCCGTTACAGTCAATGGCGATCGTTATCGGGCCATGTTGAACGAATTTTTGTTCACAAAAATTGAAGAGGAGGATATTGGCAACATTTGGTTTCAACAGGACGGCGCTACGTGCCACACAGCCGAAGCTACACTCGATGTTTTGCGCCCTGTTTTTGAAGATCGCATTATCAGCCGCAGAGCTGATGTCGTTTGGCCACCTCGGAGCTGCGATTTGACACCGTTGGACTATTATTTGTGGGGTGCCCTCAAAGATAAGTGTTACGCCAACAAGCCAGAGACAATTGACGCTTTAAAGGACAATATTCGTGAAGCCATTGGTGAAATACAGCTGCACACAATCGATAATGTGCTTAAAAATTGGACCGATCGTCCAATGGCCAGCCGAGGCAGCCATTTGAATGAAATCATTTTCCATTATTAACCGGAAGGATTGTACTTTCAAATAAAAAAAGAAATTTGAGATAATATTCAGTAGTTTTTTTTTATAGCATTTTCAAAAAAAAAGTTATTTGGCGGACCCTTTATAAAATTTAATGGCAGTTACTTTCTACAATGATCTGCACAATGAAGCCCTGCATGGAAAATTGTATTATCGTTTAAAACACTATCAAAATTGTTGACTTTAGGAGCTGACTCCTTATTGTTTTTGAAATGCCTAACAATGTCCTGTTTAAAACCTCTTTTTACATACAATTTTTGTACAAAATTGACAAAAATCCATTGAAACACTATTTCCTGACCAAAATTGTGTTTTTTTAAATGCATCAAATATATTTTGCCAAATTTTTTTTTATTAGTTACCCTTTTTATGCACTTTATTTTTTATTATTTTAATGTTACCTTTACAACGCATATGTATGTATATACAAACTAAAGTAAACAAAAATTACATAACATTTTTTCGTTGCTTTGTACAACAACAAAGTACTTGAAAAATTTCATCATCTTTTTCCCGTTGCTTTGTACAATAACAAACTTCTTTGTACATATAGCAAAGACTGATGCAATTACCCTGGTCTACAAATTAAAAAAAAATTGACTGCAGAAACGAAGCATGTTTTTTAACTAATCTGGGTGCGCTGAATTCGAACCTGGCATAAAAATTGGGCTATCACGTCTTGTTCATTTTTTATCGCATGCTGGCAATACGGTAAAACAGTCAATACTGACATTACAATTTCACATTTATTAATTTGACAGAAGCCCACATTCATTCTAAATCTTGATAATAGTAGCGTTAAAGCAATTCAGGGAGATCGTGCGTTATCGGTTCAAGCTATTTTTATTTTTATTATTTTGGTTTTACCGTCAGAAACTTGGACAAACCGTGGACACCGATAATGTTTTTATACCCTATACCACTATGTGGTTTGGGTATAATGACTTTGTGCTGCTGTTTGTAACTACCAAAAATATTTGACCTAGACCCATCTTATACCGATCGAATCAGAATCACTTTCTGAGTCAATTTAACGATGTCCGTCCGTCCGTCTGTGGGTCCATGTAAATCTTGTAATCAAACTGAGGGCGCAAATATGAATGTATTTTGACGAAATTTGGTATATATGCTTTTGTCGGCCATGGGATGATATTGAAATTGATGTGAATCGGTCATGTTCAGACCTAGCCCCCATACAAATGACCCCTATGAAACCGACATAAATTGCCATAAGATCAAACTTGTCGTATAGATCTTAGTCAAATTGTGTTTGCATGTGTTTATTACATCCATTAATGAGTAGTCCAAAAACGATCCCTATGGGACACTCTTAGTCATAGGCCCCATATAGAGCTGTTTCCCGATCTTCACTTAAATCTATAAAAAAAACAAAAATATTGCACTGATTAATCTCAAATTTTGTTTGTATATATTTTTGCAAAATACAAGAGACTTTACCAACTATGCTCAGGATCGGTCCATTTTTGGACATAGTCCCCATATAGATATAGTATCCGATATGAAATTTTTCATATCTGCAGACAAAAAAAAATTAATAAAAATGCCACTCAAATTTGGTTTATGCTTATTTTGTATATCCAATTAGTTGGGCCTAAGAGATGGGGTCTCCAAACGCATGGTATCATGGTATAGGTTATCGTATAGTCGGTCTAGACCGAATATAATTTTCTTTCTTGTTTAATAGTTGCAGAGCTGTTTTATACAAGTGGTAAAATGGCAAGAAGATCTATTTCGATTTTTCAATTCCAGTACTTTGAAGAGAGTCAAGTAACTACCAAACCGATTGATATCTCTGTTTAACAAAAGTTGCTGTATTCAATATGAAAAATCCAAAAATATTACTTACGCGAATGTCCCATCAGTTTCCAAACCAGTTCAACGCCCACCAAATGATCCCTTACCAATCATTCCCAGTGCTACGAGCAGTGAGTCCGAAATATCTTTCACCAGCAGTGGTAGTTTATATGAGGCTGATGATGAACGCCATTTATTGACTAACGCTGAGCTGAATGATCTAATCCGGGATTTACATTTAACGAAGCAAGACCCAGAATTACTAGCATAAATTAGGCTACGAACTGCTATCTTATCCAGCATATTCTCCAGATTTTTACGCTGCAACTATTTCTTGTTTCCAAACGTGAAGAAATGATTTTGCGGCAAGAGATTTGGGTCAAATGAAGAGGTCATCACTGAAACAAAAACGCCTATTTTTGGGACATTGAGAAGAACTACTATTTGTAAAGAATACAAAAATTGCAAAAACTGTGGATTTAATATATCGAGCTTAAAGAAGACTATGCTGAGAAATAAAATATTTTTTGCCGAGAAAAACACTTGTAACACAAAAAGTCACTGAGTTGTTAAACCGGCCTCGTATGTTAGCGCGTAAATCCTTCTTCAGTATCAGGATAATATAAACCAAAATCAAAAATATTAAGGGATAATAAGTGACAGGAAAATATAATTCGATCTAAATTTACTATGTATCAGCCAAAATGAAATTTCGATATGATAAATTGGGAATCGTTGAAACGGTTATAGGATAATATTGAAGAATTCCAACTTGGAACAATATTGATAGAAATGCATTAAAAATAATATTGACGTTATAGCTACATAACTCACCTACTTGACTAGATCATGTTGTACTTGATCATTATAGTATTAAGTTTGTTGACATATAATCTCTGTTGTTTCAAACGATATGCAGTTAAGGCAATCAAAAATAAGGCATTTTAAAAACAATTCGTTGTTATTTTATCTTTTTTTTTTATTTAAAAACTTAAATGTTGGGTATATTAAGGATGTTGGTTTTCTTTGAAATTGTAGCTAATTTATTTTGAAAAATTTAATATCATTATTCTATGTTGCCCAGTTCCAGTTCCATAGAATGATATTTCTTTTTTAGCAAAATAAAAATTGTTTTCTTCTTTATCACTCCATAGATCGTTAGCTAATTTATATATATTTTTGCCACACTTTAATGAATTGCAATATTGTGGATTGTAACGGAAATCGTGTTCACAGCTGGAATGGGTGAACGTGTGTGTCTACTAAGAACGTTTATTAAACTAGCAACATATTAAGTTGATAATATTTCTTTTTGTTTTATTTAGTTAACTAACAGCTTGTTTCAACAAGTTTTAAATGACACATGTAATATACTTTTACTTGTACAACATCATTTATAATTGTTACAAGAAATAAAGTTTTTTTTGTCCTTTTTACACAAAAAAAAAAGAATTTCATAAACTTTTTCTAGTTGCAAGGAATATCAAAACTTTAACGCTTTGTTTTTCATTGTCAAGGGTTTATTGAATATGGCTGTCTCACGTTTAGAGTAGACTTGTGAAAAGATACAATCGAAATTTAGTAAGTTCGTTGTCGTAATAACATTTATGGCACTTCTGTTCAAGGATATGACATTTGTCCATGCGAGCAAAAAGTCACGGAGTTACCAAAATGCCCTCGCGAGATAACATTTCTGATTTTAATTTCTTTCTATGAATTAATAACGTATTTCTTTAGAAGTACTCGAATTTCTGTTTTAGAATATTTTGACCCTATAGCTGTCATTTTCTTGATATCATTTAAATCTATAATATTAATAGGCAGACAGACAGATTTTATACTTTTAGATATCACCCGATTTTAACAAAATATATATACCATTTGAAAGGTATTTCTATTTAACTGTCTACCATATTTACAGATTTGCACCATCAGGAACATTTTTTGAAATAAAATTCATTTAAAGTTGCTCTAACACATACATAAAATACATATTTAAACATCAAATGAAAAACTATACAATGCTGTGTGTGTGTTTATTAAATTTGGGTTGAATTGTGAATTGGATAAAATTGATTAGCATATCTTTAGGCTCTTAAAAGGCAAAAAGGGCATATTTTCATTTTTTTTTTTGGTGATTTCATATACATGTTATAGTACAACACTTGAAGTATCTTTGATAAAATTTTCAATAAAAAATTTTAATAAATAAGTCCGTGACAGCGAGTCCCCGGAGGCGCCTCGAAAAGAGTTGTTTTGCGGTGAATATCATAACTCGTTACCGGATCATATGAAATAAAAAATCTATATGCGTTAAAAAGGTGATATGTTTCCAGAGGTAAACACGAAGATTTTTTTTTTTAAATATTTTTTTTATTTTTGGCGGCATTTTGAAATGAAAAACACGATTTTTGCCATAAAATTTCGGTGAATTTGTTGTTAAAAAATGGAAAAAAAAATGGTAAAAGAAAAAAAACTCTTCGTGAATACCTGGTGATTTAAGTGTAGAAATAGTGTATAAAATTTCAGAAGAATCGGTCAAGTATATTTTGAGTTATGATATTCACGGACTTCAAATATGTAATTTGCGAGAAAATCGATTTAAAGTTTTTTAAAAACTGATTTATATACGATATACCGTATGAGGCCGACCGCTGTATCTTCGTTAGTTTTGCTCCCATTTTATTGAAATTTTGACACAAAACTCTAGACAAGTTTCACATTCATAAAAAAAAAAAATTCAAAAAAGGTGTTAAAACCTTACCCCCTCTTTAATGATTGTAAAATATTATAATAGAAAATTTGAACAATTCAGGTGACTTCAGTGGACTGTTTTGGTATTTTTTAATCCTTAGTAGCCTGATTTTTTTGAGCTAAAAATATAATGTTATGAAACTCGAATTTCTATATCGATCTATATCAATCGATATGGATATAGATTTCATTCAATTTAAGACAAAAAATCGTTTTTTATATTTGTTCATTCAAATAGTAAATAAAAATAAACGAATTTTTTTACTTAAATTGAATGAAATCGACATATGTCGTATATTGTTATGCCATATTAATTTCACCGCTGAATATTTTGGGCTACTTTAAATATGGAAAAGTCAAAGACCGTCGATATCTGCAATAATTTTGTCAATTTTCCCCAAAAAGTTGAAAAAATCCCCAAAAATTTACGAAA
Organism: Cordilura impudica; assembly: GCA_963682025.1. Lineage (NCBI taxonomy): Eukaryota > Metazoa > Arthropoda > Insecta > Diptera > Scathophagidae > Cordilura > Cordilura impudica. Next base: position 34,954,584 of record OY821521.1, read on the forward strand.
ACGCCCCCTGGCGGCTGTTAGAAATTAAAATAAATATGAAAAATGGATTCCCGACCCAAAAACCCCCGATATACACATTTTCAATATTTGTTTTTGCATTAGAATGAGTATTATGGAAAATAACATGAAAATATATTCATCGAAATTTTGGCAGGTTCGAAAATGATTTAAGAGGTATGGTTCCTTGGGCAAATATAGTTGTTACGGCCAATAGTACCAGAATCGCGGTGAGCCCATGTGGGTACCTCAAATAAAATTATGTTGTAAAATTATGTACCAGAATCGCGATGAACCCATGAAAATTTTTTCGGCCCCATATAATTTGTACCTAATACGCTAATATATATCTATAATATTAATAGGATAGGCGATTTCTGGTGTCGCTGTTTTGTTTCACCATTTTATCCCGATTTTGACCAAGCGTATATTATTTTAAAGGTATTTCTTTTTAGCCGTTTTGCAGATTTACAGATTTTTAAATTTTTTCCTTTATTTTGAGTAAATTGCATTTAAAGTTGCTACTAACACATACATAAAATTATATAATGCTATGTGTGTGTTTATTAAATTTGTTAATGTGTTTGTAATAAAAATGAGTTTGTTTTTTGTGTTAATATGTGAATTGGCTATAATCGATTAGCATACCTTTAGGGTCTTTATTTAATGAAAAATAAAATTTCCTAGAATTTGCACTCGAATTTCGAGGGCTGGAATCTGCTAGTATGTATATATTAGGGTGGCCCTTAATAAAAACAAAGTGTTCAAACTCTCGGTCTTACCTCCTAGATATATACAAATAGCAAAAAAAGATGAGAAACGCAAAGTTTTGGGTAAATTAAAAAAATTAAAAGGTGCCTCAACGCGACTGAAAATTTCAAGTGTGTTTATATGGGGAAAATACGCCTTTTTTCAGATTTTACGAAAATTTCGTTCTATAGTTTAATTTTTTCGTCAAGTTGTTGTAAGAATCGATATCAGTACTAAATTATCTTTTCAAAAAGCTATATGACTTCAAAATCGAATAAAAACTCGCCAAGAAATAGCAAATGCCCTAGACCACTTTTTTCCAAAAAAAAAAAAAACTCTACGTCATGAAACTTGATGAACATTTTTACTACTTTAACAAATTGAATAAAACCATAATTTGTTTTAGTCTCTATACCTATTAGTACTCAGATATGGAGTATTGTTTTATTACCACCATGTTAACCTATTGCGCAATGAGACCAAAAATGGAAAATTTTTTTGATAAAATTTTGAAAACTCCTTTTTTAAGTTTTAAAAAATGTTCTTAAACAAAATTTCAAAAACTGGATCTGGCACTTTAAAGTTTTGTTAAAGATCTATTAGAGATTAACTGTGTGAATTTTAAAATTAATTCCTCTGCCAAAAATTTTTTTACAAAGATTTTTTTTTTGCGGATTTCGAGAAAAATGAGTTTTTTGTGAAATATTCAGTAAATGTACTCTTTCTAAATACTTTTTATAAAAAAATTATCAGTTTTCTACTTTTAAATATTTTATTTTATATTAATAGTGTAGGGTTTCTGAAAAAAATAATATGTCCCCATTAACCCTTTGGACTTGGGGTCGCGTATGACCCCAAGCTAATGAAAGACAATTTATTCAAGAAAATCAAATATTTTGTAAGTGCTGTTGAATATTTAGATGTGATGCTTGAAATACAATAACCAAAGTCTTCCGCAAAAAATTTGGAATAAATCGAACAACGGCAACCCATTGCTTGCCGAGGCCAAACTGAATTTTGGCATATTTAAGAGGATTAATTGTTCTAGTAACAAGATGAAACCCTTACTATGGGTTGCGAAATAACATTGTGCTATATTTTTATCGATTTTTATGATTTGATGATTATGGCGCGACAAATGACCCCAATCTAGTATAGGACGATTAAGTCAAAAAATTCAAATATTTTGCAAATACTGCTGAATTTTGGATCATTTTAACCCTAGGAGCACATAAGGGCAAGTTTTCGTGTAATATGGCACAATTTTATTTTCCAACTCATACTAAGGGTTTCATCTAGTTTACTAGAACAATTAATTTATTTAAATATGCCAAAATTTATAGTTTGGCCTCGGCAAGGAATGGGTTAGTGTTGTTCGATTTATTCAAAATTTTTAACATGAAAGACTTGCACATTTGGTTATTGTATTTCAAGCATCACATCTAAATATTCAACAGCACTTACAAAATATTTGATTTTCTTGAATAAATTGTCTTTAATTAGCTTGGGGTCATATGTGACCCAAGTCCAAAAGGGATAATGGGGTCGTATAATTTTTTTCCGAAACCCTGGGCAATTGGGATAAAATATAACATTTAAAAAAAAAATTACTTGTAAAAAAAATTTTTGGCAGAGGAATTTATTTCAAAATTCGCACAATTTATCTCTAAAATATATTTAAAAAACTTGAAAGTACCCGATCCATTTTTTGAAATTTTGTATAAGAAAATTTTTTAAAACTTAAAAAAGGAGTTTTGAAAATTTATTAAAAAAAATTTTCACCTTTGGTCTCATTTCGCAACAGGTTAAAAACGTGGTAATAAAACAATACTTTATGTCTGAATGCTCTTAGGTACAGAGACCAAAAAAAATTATGGCTTTAATTAAGTTCTTAAAGTTGAAATAATATCTGTCAAATTTCACGACCTAGTTTTTTTTGGCAAAGTGGTTTGGGGCATTTGCTATTTCTTGGCTACTTTTTATTTGATTTTGAAGTTATATAGCTTTTTGAAAAGATAATTTAGTACTGATATCGATTCATATAACAACTTGTAGAAAAATTAAACTATAGAACGAAATTTTCGTAAAATCTGAAAAAAAAAGTCATATTTTCCCCATATAAACACACTTGAAATTTTCAGTCGCGTTTAGGCGCCTCTGAATTTTTTTTTGATTGACCTAAAACTTTGTATTTCTCAGTTTTTTTGCTATTCGCATACTTCTAGGTGGTGAGACCGAGAATTTGAACACTTTTTTTTTTATTAAGGGCCACCCTAATATATATATACAGTTTGTCAAGAACATCTTTGCACAGTAAAAAAAAAGTTGAAAATTTTATTTGCATTTAAGAATTTCAACAAAAAATTCTTTATATATTCATTTTTTTACACACATTCCATTACTGTACTTGGTCAGGACTATAAGACGCCAACACACACTTTACAACAAAACCAACAAATAACGATGTTGTCAAATAACAATGGGTGTCAAAAAAATCTTTGCATAATTACTGAAGATAACAATAAATCCATTCCGTTTTTTCATGAATGCCATTGTATGTGAAAGACGTTGCATAACGTTTATGTACAAAATAATTGTCCTACGTATAACAATTTACCGCTTATGTAAATAAAAAAAAAAAAAATGCCAGGAAAACGAGTTTGCCGAAATATTATTCAATTGGTGTATTTCAATTATTATAAAGGCAAATCAGTTAGTGAAATAGCTATTCTCTCTTAAAATAAAGACTGCGTACACCATCATATCATGTGCTGAAAGAGAAGACAGAGTCGAATTAAAAGGATCACCAGGTATACAAAAAAAAGTGCAAAATAAATAAAACTATTTACCATAGGCCGAAATCCAGCACAAGAGGATTTGCTCTTCAAGTGAATAATGATTATGGGCTAAGTGTCTCACATGAAACCATCCGAAATTTAATACAAAGCGATTTAAATTTGCTACAGACTACATTTCACTTCCTCCAGAGTACTGGAATGAGACGAAAGTGATGCTGTACTATCATGATGGACTTCAAAAAGTTTGGCGAAAACCTCTAACAGCATTAGGAAATAAAAACTTAATTCCTACAGTTTGGAAAACTGTCAATTATGGTATGTGGTTGTATATTAAGCAGACGAGTTGAAAAAATGAGAAGTTTGGATGAAATAATGACCGAAGAAGTTTAAAGTTTGGAAAATTCGCACAAGTTCATATAAAAATTTTATACAAATAATATTTATTTACTTTTAAATCCTATACAACAAGACTTATAATATTATGATTAGAGTAAAAGAGGAGCAATAGTAATGAGAAATGATGTTAAAACACTTACAAGCAAAGTTTAGAATTTTACACAATCTATACTATTAATAGACTAGGCGATTTCTTGTGACCGATATTTTGTTCTACCATTTTATCCCGATTTTGACCAAACGTATATTATTTGAAAGGTATTTATTTTTAGCCGTTTCGCAGTTTTACAGATTTTTAAATTTTTTCTTTTATTTTGAGTAAATTGCATTTAAATTTGCTACTAACACATACATAAATTTAAGATTCACAATAATAATTAACCATAAAAGTGTTGGTTTGTGAATTGGCTAAGTGGAAAAATACAACAGCCTAGAATTTGCACTCGAATTTCGAGCGCTGCAATCTGCTAGTATATAAAAACTGATAAAATAAGTTTAAATAAAAATGAAAATTGAATCATAGTTATGTAACAATGAAAAATGGAAAGAAATAAATTAAATTAACAAATAAAAAATTACTTAAAACTTTAATTTTAACATAACAGGTTTATGCAAGACAATAAAAATCAAAAAGGGATCTTTTCGGAGTTAGAGAGTTCCAACGACGTTTATCATATTTGTGTAGGTTCTGGTTATTATACAACTGTAGCAACGTTATTGATACCCCTGCCCCGATTCCTGATATGAACCTTATCGATAATTTGGGGATCCATGTAAACAAAATGGTCGGTAAAAGGTCGCCAACATACAAAAATGATTTATTAAAGAAGAGTGTATGTAATTATTTTGATTATAATGATGATATTTATTTAAATTAAAAAAAAAAATGCTTCAAACTAGAAGTGGTTGCTTGAGAACCAGTTTCAAAACATCTTTTTATTCCAGCAACGCTTAATCGAACAAATTACACTTAAAAGTAATAAATTTCTAAAATATGCGATTTGACCTTTCTGAAGAAAATAAAATAATTTCGTTAAAATATCATCAAATAGTTTATATGTCTATGTCAATACTAAACTCTAACTTAAACTAATTTCAAAATGTTTTGTATGCTCAACAATGGTTAGAATGTATCGAACGTAATTCAATATTTATCTATCGATAATCTTATGGCTTTGTATGCATTTGAAAAGCCACTACAATACGAGTTTTATTGATACGAAACATCAACTTAAAATCCAATTACATTTTCAACAACAAATCTAAACACAAACTTGCTTACGAGATTCTATTTTGTATTGTTAATGGCAAAAACTAACTTATTGGAAGTACATATTGCGATGAAATGAAAAGTACTTAAATATTTTTTTTTTAAATTAACATTGGTTAAACACAATAAACCGATAGAAAAATATAGAAATTGTTGTAGCTTGAGAAGACGTTTGAATTTTAATGTACATATTTATATTTAATATTAGGCTTGAAAGCTTCAAAGTAGTTGAAGACTAAGGGCTTAGATTTAATTGGCATTTTTGTTAATAAATAATGGTTAACAAATTTTCATTTGAATTAAAACCCTGAAGTATATTAACTAGTGTACTGTAATTTGCTTATTTCTGTGAATTCCAAGTTCTATGAAATATTAAATATTATTTCATATTAGTGGGAAAATATTTCAATTAAATTACAATGAAAGTTCTCATAAGCGGACACCTTCCGTCGTGAAGGTTTTTTCCGCAAGATGGAGATGTCAATTTTATTTCATACTAGTATGCCCTGTCGCGCTTCGCTTCGACTAACCGAAACTTACTGACATGTTTTTTCATAATCAATTTTTCCTACAAGTGTGTCTTGTGCAGCTAAAATACTTTATTTTATATTATTTTTATTTCAATGCTGATATACAATATCTTTGTTTTTTCATACCGGCGATCCTAATCTGGAGCAAGGTACATATAGCTGCTCATGAGACTTTCGAATCTCTTTTGGCAATTTTTCATTTTAGCGATTTTTGATTTTGGCGATTTTTGATTTTGCCCACTTTTGATTTGGAAGATTTTTATTCATGGCAATTTGTATTTTCACGATTTTCGGTTCTGGCTCTTTTTGAATTTGGCGATTCTGCCCATTTTTCCACGACTACTCACATTGATAATATACTCGTCAAAAGGTTCAAGACTGCCGCTTTCGCAGTACTTGCCCACCCAATTTTTATCGGACTACTCACATTAATATCTAATAGACTCATGCAAAGTATTGAGGCTTTCCCTTTTATAGTACACCAGTTTTATGATATTATATATTTACTTTGTATGGGCGGTGCTACGCCCACTGCTCTGATCATGCCTATTTTTTGTTCAACTAATCACATAAAAAATTTGTTTGCAAAGCTCTCACTTTATATGGGAGGTGCCACGCCCACTAAAAATATCATAAAAATTTATAGCCTATATCCATCTTTAAGGTCCTTTCTAAATATTGGAACCAGCACTTTAAAATCAGATTACCTCCTACAAGCAAACAAACAAACACATATTACCTTTAATTATATTAGTATGGACTAGCAGTATATCAGATACGTTCTTAGCGTAATTATTATAGTAATTATTTAAACCATAATAATGTTTAACAAGTAAGAAAATTATAGTCTATACGATACCCTTACCAAGGTTTAGAGACCATATCTCTTCGGTCCAACTAATTGAATATAGAAAATAAGCATAAACCAAATTTGAGTGGCCTTGTTATTATTTTTTTTTGGCTGCAAATATGAAAAAGTTCATATCGGCTGCTATATTTATATGGGGACTAGGTTGAAAAATGGACCGATCCTGACCATATTTGGCAAAGTCACTTATATTTTGAAAAAATATATATAAACCAAATTTGAGAAAAATCTGTGCAATATTTTTGTTTTTTGATAATTTTAGTGAAGATCGGGAAGCAGCTCTATATGGAGCCTATGACTAAGAATTTTCCTATAGGGATTATTTTTGGGCTACTGATTAATGGATATAATAAACATATATAAACCCAAGTTGACTGATATCTATATGATAATTTGGACCTTATGGCAATTTAAGACGATTTCATAGGGGTCATCTGTATAAGGACTAGGTCTGAACATGAACCGAATTTCACCACTGTCAATAGCATCTTATATACCAAATTTTATCAAAATATATTCATATTTGCGACCTGTAGTTTGATTACAAGGTTTACATGGACACACAGACGGACGGACGGACATCGCTAAATCGATTCAGAAAGTGATTCTGAGTCGATCGGTATAAAAGATAGGCTTAAGTCAAATATTTTTGGTAGTTACAAACAGCAGCAGAAAGTCATTATACCCAAACCATATAGTGGTATAGGGTAAAAAAATAATAGGTAATATAGTGTGAGTGACAATACGATGGAAACTTTTTACAAAATATATTTTTGACCAAAAAATTTTCTCATAAAATTAAAAATACTTTTATTCATTTAAACACCTGTGGGTAATTCCATGCAAAGGTTAACCTTAAGTCGAATTTTAAAATTTAAATTTTAATAATATTTATTGATACCATTTCAAAGAAAATGGTACGAAAATATGACAATAGGTGTATTTTTGTTTAGTTAGTTAGGTATATTTTTGAATATTTTTTTAGCCCCTATTTTTCCAGTAAGAAAGGAAAAGTGTAATGTAGTAGTCAAGGTTCAGAAAATACACACATCAAACACACAATGTTCTGTTCTAAAGCAGCCAACAATATTTTTATTTTCATATTAATTATGTGTGTTTCTAAATTTTATACGGTGCCGAACACAATCATGACTGTGTTTTGTTTCAATATTTCGTTATATAAACGTACATTTTTCTATCACATATTTTTTGTTTCGAACACACATAAACCACACAGATTCGAGTGCAGCTTTATTTTAAGTTCGTGTTCTTGCACGTGTACTGCTAAAAAACAGAACATGTTGTTGATCGTGTACATCTAAAAATTAAAACATTATCCACTCGCGATCGAAAAATAAAACGAAATCAAGTAATAGACAACATAAAATTTCTCTGTTTTCTATTTTATTACTATATTTATATTTTTATTTTTATTATTATCTTTTTATTTTTATTTTTTTATAACTGCTAATGAGTTATTTTAGATTTTTTCTAAATAAATTTGGTTGAAAAAATTGTTGTCGTTATTATAGGGGTGTTTCAAATTTTTCCGATCGCGAGTGGATAATGTTTTAATTTTTAGATGTACGCGTTCAAGAACATGTTCTGTTTTTTTAGCAGTACACGTGCAAGAAGACGAGCTTAAAATAAAGCTACACTCGAATCTGTGTGGTTTATGTATGTTCGAAACAAAAAATACGTGATAGAAAAATGTTCGTGTAGATATCGAAATATTAAAACGAAACACAGCCATGATTGTGTTCGGCACCGTACAAAATTTAGAAACACACATAACTGATATGAAAATAAAAATATGTGTTTGTTGGTCTGAGCTATGTTTGTTTACATATATGTAAGAGTTTTTTATTCAGTGTGTTTTTTTTTTCTGAACTCTGGTAATAGTTTTTAAAATAGAGGCAGTGTCATGTTGTCACATTACATAATACATCTCTTTACTATAATTTATTTTTTGACTTGTTTCATGGAGCGTGCGCCACAAAGCGAAATTAGGGATGTATTCATAGAGTTTTTCTCACTAATATTGTTTTGCTTACGACTAGCACTAAAATCATCCATTATTCAGGCTTTTAACTCTTCATAAAACTTTATTTTTGTCATTATTTTATAATAATTAAAAGAAACTGTCAGAAACTCTAAATATTTAAATAATGTTTAAGATTTTTTACATTTTCTTTCACACCGTCCTCTATTTTTATTTTTTTTTATCAACTCTGATAAAGAAGTTTAAAGTTTCCACTGTTTTGGCATCAATAAAAAGTAGTTTTTTTCTAATTTATCTATTTTTTTTAAATATACACCAAAAAGCGATTTCGAAAAACTGCATAATTTTAGGACACAATTTTTAAACGTTTCGCTACACTTATAGATAAAGTTTGAATGAAACTACCATATCTTGATAGCAATAACATGACATCAATGTTTTTATATTTTACTAGCAGTAACCCGATGCGCTTCGCTACACCCATTGTAACCTAAATAAAAAAACTGGGAATACATTTTGTAGAAAATCATTTTATTTTTTCTTGCCAATTTTTAATTTAGTCGATTTTTGTTTTTGCGATTTTAGATTTTGGCGATCTTTGATTTTTTGACGATTTTTGATTTAGTCGATTTGTGTGTTTGCGATTTTAGATTTTGGCGATTTTTTTTGTTTTGGCGATTTTTGGGTTTGGCGATTATTGTTTTTCGCGATTTTAGGTTTTGGGAATTTTTGATTTTAGCGATTTTTGTTGTTCTTTTTGTTTTTTGCGATTTTTTATTTTGGCGATTTTTGATTTTAGCGATTTAGGAATTTTACCGATTTTGTTATGCGCGATTTTCGGTTCTGGCAATTTTTGGGTTATATTTGTTTTTGGCGATTTTTGTTATTTGCGATTTTCGGTTTTGTCGATTTTTGATATGTATTGGCGCTTTTTGTTTTTTGTGATTTTCGGTTCTGGCAATTTTTTTTGGGCTATTTATGTTTTTTGGCGATTTTTGTTATTTGCGATTTTCGGTTTTGTCGATTTTTGATTTTGGCGATTTTTGTTTTTTGCGTTTTTGTTATTTGCGATTTTCCTAAAATTGCGGTTTTCCTAAAATTTCATATTCTAAAATCAAAGAAGGCATATTTGTTGGCCATCAGATCAGAAAGCTATTGAATGATAACAATTTTTCACAATGTTTATTGGAGAAAGAATATTCAGCCTGGAAGTCTTTCAAGAGCTTCGTGGACACTTTTCTTGGAAATAATAAGAGTGAAAACTAAAGACAAATTGTTGCTGAATTATTGAAAAATTATCAAGAATTAGGTGCACGAATGTCACTCTAAATGCATTTTCTTCATTCGCATTTAGATTTTTTCCACAAAAGCTAGGTGCGGTGAGCGACGAACAAGGGGAGCGTTTTCACCAAGATTTAATGAAAATTTAAGGAAATTATCAAGGATTTTGGGACAAAAACATTCTGGGAGACTATTGCTGGACTCTAATACGTGAAACCGAACCAACAAAATAGAAACGACGTTCAAATAAGGCCATTCCCTCTGGAAATTTAATTTATTTTTAAATAATCTAATGATTTTTTATGTAAAAAATGGATAAAAAAATTTCTTATATCTCGAAAACCTGACGAGATTGGGAAAAACCACTTACAGATTCGAATTCAAATTACCTTAAGAAAGATATTTGGTTGTTCCAGTCCAAAACCTTGGTGGCTGGTGTTATTTATGTTAATGAAATACTAATTTGTATTTATAACCGATAATGTCATGTGTACAAATGGATTCAAACACCAAAAAAACTCTCACATTTACTCTAGCCCATAAGTAGAGGTTAGAAAAAAAATAAATTTTAAAATTTCTATCAATTATATCTCAATAATAACATCGTTACTTTTGTTTTAAGCTGTACTCTTTATATCATCAGAATTCTCTTAATTTTTATATATAGAGCATTTCAAGGTAAACAAATGAATTTTGATAGTCGTCATCTGAATAATTTTCGTTCATTTCAGTTTAAGTTAATCAACTCAATAGAGATGTTCGAACGTAATTTGTTTCCATATATTTATTTCATTTTTTACGCTTTTATACGACTGTCTTATCAACAAAGTTTTGTTGAGACAACAAAACAAGATTTAACATTTTGCCTGCAAAATCATACAATGTCAAATACACTAGAAACGTTTTGGCATGATGCTGGCAGTGATTGCGAATTGGAACCTAGACGGCTTCTGGCTATATATACACAACTAATAGACAGACCAACCGACATCGAAGATCATTGTAGTATTTTGTTAAGACATCATATGCGTAAAAAATTATTAACGATTCTGACCAATAAACTAGAAGAAGATTTTATAACACAGCGCTTAAACAATAACAGAGAATTAAAGCAGATTTTAAATGAAGTGCATGAAATCGATGATCGTCTATCTCAAGCCATATGGGCGAGAGTTATTAATGAAATTTACTTGTTTGTTGATAGCGGAGAGATAATTGAGAAACTTATGGAATGGAATTCGGAAGAGATACAAGTTATGGGTCTACAATATCTCTTAAGTAAATTTAAAATGGAAATACAGTATAATGAGCATATGTTATCTCTTCTAACCTACCACTTATCACTTCTATTGGAATCGAAAAGCTTAAAACCTACAACCTATACAAATCTCCATCGTATATATAATCGCTTACCTCAATCGTTACGTTTACTATATGAATCTAGCAAAAATCATGAAATTGGTCTTCTTAATTATGGTTATTGGGAATATTTATACGCACCGCGTGATAATGGGCCGGACAGCGAAAGGCGTACACCTCTGACCTGGAGTCAAGAGAAAAATACCACCGATTCAGATGGTCATTTACTAATAGAATTTAATTCAAAGGGTTTGGCAGCTTTTGGTAGTCGCTTCGGTGCTGCTACCAAATTTTTATATGCTGAATCTGAACAGCAAGCGGCTTATTTTTGGATTGGCAACGGCTTGAAATCAAGTCGCTGGTGGCATGTCATCTCGCCACATGAGTTATTTTCGAATGAAATGGATCAATACTTGATATTTAAAAATAATGATACTGACCATATTTTATGTGCTACAACAGAATATGACGAAAATCGTCGTTATGTCACTTTACTGAGCGGTAGAGATAATATGCAGAATTCAGCTTGCCAGTGGTTGATAAAAGTTTTTTAATTGTAATTTTGTTATATCAATAAAACAAATTCATTAAACAAATTCTAATTAAATTTGCGTCATATTTTTTTTCAATTTCTATAAATAGAGATTGATATATTATAAATAGATGGGTACATTGAAATGAAAATGAACACTGTGCACCATTTTCGGGGTCATTGTCTAGGGGTTAAGAAATTCCAAGTCAGGGTGAAACTATTAGGTCAGTAAAGTAAAACCCCAAAAGAGTTTGTCTTTCTCAGGTCAAACTTTTTTTTTATGACCTTTTATATTTTTCCTTATCTTGATGTTTGTTTGCTTAGTTTTTCAGCTATATCTCAAGAAGCATTAATGATTTCTCATTTTATTCTTCGGCAAAATTGTAGCTAAGGTTTACATAAATAAATTTTATTAATATATCCATGTAAGAAATGGAATAATCATACGCATACATCTCTTCTACTCTACTTATAAATCTATAATATTAATTGGCTAGGCGATTTCTTGTGACCGATGTTTTGTTCTACCGTTTTATCCCGATTTTTACCAAACGTATATTATTTGAAAGGTATTTCTTTTTAGCCGTTTTACAGATTTAAAGATTTTAAAATCTTTTCTTTCATTTTGAGTAAATTGCATTTAAAGTTGCTACTAACACATACATAAAATTATACATATGCCATGTGTGTTTTATTAAATTTGTTAATGTGTTTGTGAGATTTTTCTTCATTCACTATAATAATTGTGTTAAATTGAGAAACAATTTTGGACATAAACCAATGATTGGACATAAACCAATAACGACAATAATCGATATTTAAAAAGTGTTGAATCGTAAATTGGCTAAAATTGATTAGCATACCATTAGGGTCTTTTTTAAATAAAACAATAAATTTCCTAGAATTCGCACTCGAATTTCGAGAGCTGGGATCTGCTAGTAATAATAATTATACGCCCTGAATATGTTATTTTATTCAAGAAATCGATTTTTAAGCGCATACTCTCTGTCTGTCTGTCTGTCTGCCATGGGGAAACCCCATTCCCCTCATCTAATTGATCTGAAACTTGGCCCATAATCTTGTTGTGACTAAACATTAATTTTAGGGGTAGTCACGCACAGTCACGCACAGTCACGGAGAGATTTAAAACGGATGTCCTTCCCCTTATCCAATCAATCTGAAACTTGGTCAAGATACTTGCTGTAAAGAAAGATTAACTTCGACATAGTCACATAGTCATAGTGATTTAAAGCCCATTGCCCCTCATCCGATCGATCTGAAACTTTTTCCATAGACTGTGACTGTGTCACGCATAGTCACGCACAGTCACGGAGTGATCTAAGCCCTATTTCCTCTCATCCAATCAATCTGAAACTTAGTCCATAGAGTTGTTGTGACCAAAGATTAATTTTAAAATAGTCACGCAAAGTCACGCACAGTCACGAAGAGATTCAAAACTAGTATGCATAAGGAAAGAAAGAGTTTTAATAAAAACTTTGTTTTGATGGGTCAGATTATTGTGCTAAATTAGTCCAGCTTGATTTGCTGAAACTATTTGCTGAAAAATGTAATGAGATATGGCTTTCGAGTTATAGCTGAAAAACAAACAAATATCAAAATAAGGGGAAAAAAATATAAAAGTTACAAAATTTTTTGGTACTGCAAAGTGTCCATCTATATAAAATATAATCTAAGCATTAGAAATTTTCAGTAATAACAATTTTTTAAAAAAGAATTTGAGCTATCTATATATTAATACATGTAGGAAAATTTTCTAATCCCTTCTTAAACAAAGTGCTGGCACGGAGTGTTGTTAAAATTGGCACAGTTATAGTTCATATGGAGGAGAAGTCCGGAATGATAAAATTTATATATAATATGTCTTAAAAATATATAAAATTAATTAAAATTAAATATTTATAATAATTCGTTACGCCCTGTTAATGAGAATGATTTAAATTGTATATGACACGCGCTGTGTTGAATCGTGAATTGCTTAAATTGATTAGCATACCTTTAGGCTCATTTAAGTATTCATAAATTTTTAAATTGAATGAAAAAATAATATTTTCTAGAATTTTCACTCGAATTTCGAGTGCAGGGCTATACTAGTACAAATTAAAAGGCAAAAGTCAGTTCGGTATAAATGATTTCCATGATAAAAATTTATAAAAACAACAATAATTCCACTTTATGATGTTATAAATAACTTTAAATTTATTAATTTAATTCGAATCTCAAATAATCTTTCATATTAGATTAATTTTTGAAAAGAAAAATAAATTTTCTTAAAAAAGTACCTGTTGCTAAAAAGTACTTTTCCTTAAAAAAGCGAATTTCTTAATAAAGTACCTTTTCGTAAAAAGCATTGTTACTTAAAAAAGTACACTTTCTTAAAGCATTACGTTTTCTTAAAAAAATACATTTTCTTTAAAAGTTACTTTTTCATACTTTTTTTTTGAGATAGTAATTTAAAAAAGTATGTTTTCTTATAAAAAATTAACTTTTTAAAAAAGCACATACTCTTAAAAGAGAACATATTTTAAAAGCGTGTTTTCTTAAAAAGTAAATTTTTAAAAAGAACATTTTCATTTTTTTAAAGTACCTTGTCTTAAATAATACCTTTTCTTAATAAGTTTCGTAATAAGTTTTCGTAAATAGTATATTTTTTTAAAAAGTACCTCTATTTAAAAAGTGCCTTTTCTTAAATACTAAATTTTTTAAAAAAGTAATTTTCTAAAAAGTATCTTTTCGTAAAAAGTACACTTTCTGAAAAAGTAAATTTTCTTTAAAAAGGTAATTTTTTGTTAAAAATGTATTTTGTTCTAAAATAGTACCTTTTCCTGAAAAGTTAATTTTTTTTAAAAAGTAAATATTTTTAAAATGTGTATTTTATTAAAAACTACTTTCTCTTAAAAAGTATTTTTTCTTAAAAATTTTCCTTTACCTTTTCTTGAATAGTACCGTTTCTAAAAAGTACCTTTTTTGAAAACTAACTTTTCTTAAAATGAAAATTTTTATAAAAATTGTATTTTCTTAATAAGTACTTTTCCTTAAAAAGAACATTTTCTTAAAAAAGAAAATATTTAAAAAAAAATTTCCTTTTGCCGAAAAAGTAACTTTTCTTGAATAGTACCTTTCCTTAAAAAGTATCTTTTCTCGAAAAGTAGCTTTCCTTAAAAAGTACATGTTAAAAGTACATTTGCTTTAATAAGTTAAATTCTGTTAAAAAGAGTATTTTCTTAAATAGTACCTTTTCCTGAAAAGTTATTTTTTAAAAGTACCTTTTCTTAAAAGAATTTTTTTTAATGTGTATTTTCTTAAAAAGTACCTTTTTAAAAATGTGCACTTTTTTAAAAAGTACTTTCTCTTACAAAGTACTTTTTCTTAAAAAGAGCATTTTCTTCAATAGTACATTTTCTTAAAAAGTAAAATTTTTTTGAAAACTAACTTTCCTTAATATGTAAATTTTTATAAAAATTGTATTTTCTTAAGAAGTACCTTTCATTAAAAAGGACATTTTCCTAAAAAAGAAAATTTTCTTTAAAAAAATTCACTTTTGTCAATAAAGTACCTTTTCTTGAATAGTAGCTTTCCTTAAATAGTACATGTTAAAAGTACATTTTCTTTAAGTTAATTTCTATTAAATGTTTAAGTTTAAGTTAATTTAAAAAAAAAAATATATTTTTTTTAAGGTACCTTTTCTTTCTTAAAAAGTATTTCTCTTAAAAAGTACTTTTTCTTAAAAATAACGTTTTCTTAAAAAATTTCCGTTTTTGTTAAAAAAATTACCTTTTCTTGAATAGTACCTGCTCTTAAAAAGTACCTTGTTTTTAAAAATGTAACTTTTCTTAAAATGTAAATTAATATAAAAATTGTATTTTCTTAACAAGTACCTTTCCTTTAAAAGATTTTTTTTTTAAAAAAGAAAGTTTTCTTAAAAAAAAATCCCTTTTGCCGAGAAAGTAACTTTTCTTGAATAGTACCTTTCCTTTAAAAGTACCTTTTCTTGAAATGTACCTTTCCCTAAAAAGTACATGTTAAAAGTACATGTTCTGAAATAGTACCTTTTCCTGAAAAGTTATTTTTTAAAGTACCTTTTTGAAAAGAAAATTTTTGAAATGTGATTTTCTTAAAAATAACTTTCTCTTCAAAAGTACTTTTTCTTAAAATGTACCTTTTCTTAAAAAGTACCTTTTTAAAAAAGTAACTTTTCTTAAAATGTAAATTTTTATAAAAATTTATTTTCTTAATAAGTACCTTTCCTTAAAAAGGACATTTTCCTAAAAAAAGAAAATTTTCTCTAAAAAATTACCTTTTGTCAATAAAAAGTACATGTTAAAAGTACATTTTCTTTAATAAGTTAATTTTTATTAAAAGTATATTTTCTTAAATACTACCTTTTCTTGAAGTTGTTTTTTTAAAGTACCTTTTTTTAAAAAGAATTTTTTTTAAATGTGGATTTTCTTAAAGAGTACTTTTTTTAAATGTCGATTTTCTTAAAAAGTAATTTCTCTTAAAAAGTACTTTTTCTTAAAAATAACATTTTCTTAAAAAATTTCCGTTTTTGTTAAAAAAAATTTCCTTTTCTTTCATAGTACATGTTCTTAAAAAGTAACTTGTTTTTAAAAATTTTTATAAAAATTGTATTTTCTTAATAAGTACCTTTCCTTAAAAAGGATATTTTCTTAAAAAGTAAATTTTCTCAAAAAATTCCCTTTTACCGAGAAGGTAACTTTTCTTGAATAGTACCTTTCCTTAAAAAGTACCTTTTCTTAAAAAGTACCTTTTCTTGAAAAGTCCTTTCCTTAAAAAGTACTTGTTAAAATTACATTTTCTTAAATAGTACCTTTTCCTGAGAAGTTATTTTTTTATAGTACTTATTTTAAAATGTGCATTTTCTTAAAAAGAACTTTCCCTTAAAAAGTACCTTTTTTAAACAAGTGCCTGTTTTCTTAATAAACTATATTTTTTTAAAAAAGTATGATTTCTTAAAATATTACCCTTTCTTACAAAATATCTTTTTTGAAAAAGAAAATTTTTCTTAAAAAACTAATTAAAAAGTATCTTTGCATAAAAAGAAAATTTTCTTAAAAAAGTACCTTTGTTTAAAAAAGCACCTTTAATTAAATAAATTAATTTTCTTTTCATATAAAGGTACCTTTTCTTAAAAAAGTACCGCGTCTTAAACAAGTTGCTTTTTTTAAAAAAGAAAATTTTCTAAAAAGTGTCTTTTCTTAAAAATTTACCTTTTCTAAAAAGTACATTTTCTTAAAAGTACATTTTCTTAAAAAGCACCTTATCTTAAAAAGTACATTTTCCTTCAAAAATATATTTCCTTAAAAAATAAGGAAGAGGCTTAAATACTATAACTTTTGCTTGAATTCTTATTTGGTTGTTTTCAGCATATATATGAATTTAACTTTTTACCAAACAAACTATCTACTGCTTTGGTTACTGATGAGGGTTGGTGACTCTTTCCGAAACAGCTCTATAACCTGTCATGCAGAATATAGATAAATTTTTTGAAACAAATGTGTCAATGTTTTTGCTTTATTTAAAGTAAAAACATTTGATCTTGAGCCTGAACAATTTCAAACTTAATCATTAAAATGATAAAGATCGAAAATAAGATTTTTTCGTTTTCTTAAAATCAATTTTTCTTAAAAAAGTACATTTCAATAAGAATTATCATTTAAAAAAAATTTAAATTTTTAAGAAAAAATTTACCTTTTAAAAAAAAATTTTCTTAAAAAAGTACATATTCTTAAAAAAGTACATACCTTTTATTAAAAAAGTACCTTTTATTCAAAAAGTGCCTTTAAAAAAATAAAACATTTTAGAAAAAGTACCAACATATTTAAAAAAATACTTTTTCAAGAAACACTTGTTTAAAAGTACATTTTTTAAAAAAGTACCTGTTTTCTTATAAAACTAAATTTTTTTAAAAAAGGATATTTTCTTAAAATATTATCTTTTCTTAAAAAATATCTTTTTCTGAAAAAGAAAATTTTGTAAACAAAATTTGTTTTTAAAAAAGTATCTTTGCATAAAAAGAAAATTTTCTTCAAATAGTACTTTGCTTAAAAAAGTACGTTTACCAAAATAAATTAATTTTCTTTTCATAAAAAAGTACCTTTTCTTAAAAAAGTACCACTTCTTAAGCAAGTTAATTTTTTTTAAAGAAAATTTTCTTAAAAAGTTAATTTTCTTAGAAAAACATATTTTCTAAAAAAGTGAATTTTTTCAAAAAAGTACCTTTTCTTAAAAAATACGTTTTCTTAAAAATTTTGCTTCTCGTAAATTGATACCCTTTCTTAAAAATAACTATTTCTTAAATAGTATCTTCTCTTTCAAAAGTACCTTTTTTTAAAAGAGTACCTTTCCTTAAAAAAGTACCTCTTCTTAAAAAAGAACCTTTTCCTAAAAAAAGTATAAAAAGTAAAAAGTATATTAATATTTGTCTATGTATTTATGTTTTGACTATATTTTATATATTTAATTTTTTTATTGTGACTAAGCCACTCTCATAATTATGAAAAAATATTTGAAAAATAATAATTTTGAACCAAAAGAACGTCACACATTAAATTATTAATTTATGGCCAATTAAATTAAATCAATCACAAAACTAGCCAGTTTTTAACCACTCTTAGAATTATATCACACTAGGATACGTACATTTTTCATTCTCTCTACCCTATATCTAAATAAAACCGCAATCATTGGGTGACTTCAACAAACACCGGCCATTTAATCCTTAAAGCGGATAATCCTTAAGTTAAAATCTGCCCCTTTTCAATGGAAGTTGTCATTAAAATATATTTTACTAATAATGGTAGAACGATATAATATCCATAAAATAAACTTTGTTATAATTATACAAACAAAATTACAGTTCAAACATATACTTAAAAACCATTTATAATGTTTTTTTTAAATTTTTTTCACACAATTAACTTCACCAGTTATTTAGCCAAACAGTGCAACTTCATAAAGTTCGAACAAGAAAATAAAACTATTTAATAATAAATAAAAAGAAAAAAGACGAATGAATATACATACGAGTAAGAAACGAAATTAACCTAAACTTAAGAGTTAAACATATGAGAACTAATGACTTAAGACATATGGCATCCGACAGCGATAGCGCAACGATTCTCTGAGAATTTAATTTAAATTAATTGTTTTATTTAATAAGCTCATTTGATGAATAATGAAATCTATATACTCACGGTTTCATAATAAATTAGTTATTGCTTGATTCTCTAAAAAGATGGTTGGATTTTATAAAATTATAAAATGTAATTTTAAAGGGATTATACAATTATTTATTGTTCTTCTCTCTCTACAAACTGTCAGTTTACAAAACGTAACAACATTCAGACTCAATAATGATGTAACAACATGTTCAGCTAACACAATTGCAGTGCGAACAGTTTCTGAATTTTGGCAGGAGGCCACAGAAACTTGTGAATTGGAACTTAAAAATTTATTAAAAGTTTATATAAAATTTATTGCAAATTTCGAAACACTCATAAAAGACAAGATTAGTGAATTATTAAGTGATCATGTTAGCTCGTCTCTCGTGGAATCAGTAAGCAGCAAAATTATTCAAGCAATATCAACACAAACTTTATCTGTAAAACCAGATTTGCGTAATATGATTAATGAGTTATATAAAGTAGATAACAGCTACATGCTCAAAATATGGCAAAAAGTTTTGGATGAAGCTTTTCTATTTATAGACATACAACAGGTAATATATCAAATATTACTGCTTGATAATGATCAATTGAAATTAGATATAATGGAATATCTTTTTAAAAAATACAATACTCAATATAAAAATGATCAACGATTTTTGCCAATGCTAACATTTGGCATAACTACTCTACTTAAGCAAAGACAACAACCAGCTACAGTGGAGGACAAACAAATGAAGATGATTTTGAAACAATTACCAGAGCAACTGCTTACTATTTATGAATCGTGGAATTATAATGTGTCAATATTAAATCATCAATATGATGAATATATTTTTGCTGAACTTACTGCTCGCAATAAACCTCATCTCTTTACATATGTACAGAACAAAAATACGTTACGCGTAAGAGGTAAATTGAAATTACAATTCAATTCGCAAGGTATGCTGGCATTTGGTGCGTTATATAATGGTTCCAAAAAATATCTGTATGCTGCGAAAGAAATGGTTTACTTTTGTTTGGATTGCCTACCGAACGATACACAATGGTGGCAAGTACTGTGGACAGAGGGCAACGAGTTTGTAATGTTTCAAAATGTGGTCACGAAGGATCTATTGTGTGCCACAATTAAATATGATGATATTAGTAGATTTGTTTCTGGTTTAAGTTCCAGAGAACATTTAACAGATCCAGCCTGTCAATGGAAAGTTTTGAAAAGAAAAAAATAAAAATTTATTTTTAGAAAAAAAAAAATTGCTTTCAGTTTTTTTAATCTATACTATACTAACGTTTGTTTGTAGGAGGTAATCTCCATAAATACTCATCCGATTTTAAAAATGTTGGTTCCAATATTTAGAAATTACCTTAAGGATGGACATAGGCTATAAATTTTTTTCCTATTTTTAGTGGGCATGGCAGCTCCCACATAAATTTAATTTTTAGTAACATATCTCATTCAAAGTAATAATTCAATATTTTATACTAGCAGATTCCAGCTCACGAAATTCGAGTGCAAATTCTAGGAAATTTTATTTTTTCATTAATTAAAGACCCTAAAAGTGTGCTAATCAATTATTGCCAATTCACAATCAGCATCAAAAAACAAACACATTTTTATTACACACACATTAACAAATTTAATAAACACACACATAGCAACTTTAAATGCAATTTACTCAAAACAAAGGAAAAAATTTAAAAATCTGTAAATCTGCAAATCGGCTAAAAAGAAATACCTTTCAAATAATATACGTTTGGTCAAAATCGGGATAAAACGGTAGAAGAAAACATCGGTCACAAGAAATCGCTTAGCCTATTAATATTATAGATATCGGGTACTATAATAGAGACAGCTTTGCATTTTGTCTGAGGTCATCTATTATTAATGTGGGTACTCGGACAAAAAATTGAGAAGGCATTTGACACACTGAACCATAACGCTTTATGGAACTCGGTATACAAGGTATAAAGGGTGTCCCCGAAAAAATAACAATGCTAATCAAAGCCCAGTAAAAGAATGCCACTTGCCGTGTGTTGCATGAAAAACAACCGAGCAACAGGATCACGGTGAAAACTGGAGTTAGACAAGGTTGTGTCCTTTGGGTCCTTTGTGGGTCTTCTTATTATATTTAGAAAAAATTTAGATAGTTTTTATACATAAAATAAATTTATAACAAAATTCGTTAAAAGTTGTTTTAATTTATATTCGCGAGCAATAAGCAGATAATTGCACCAAAGATATATCACAATGGATTATTTTGATCCCAGGAGCACTGAAGGGTTAAATAAATAAAAAATTAACCGAATTATTTTTCTTAAAGTCTAAATAGTGGTTTCATCGAATTTAACGGAAAATTCGTGGTCTTTTTTATTTAAAAATATCTTAAAATCCAAAGTTGGCCTTGGCAAATAATGGGTTAACGTTCTTGGATTTATCCCAAATTTTAGGAGCGGAAGTTCTGCAAATTTGGCCATTATATTTTAAGCATCGCATCTAAAAATTCTACAGCACTTGCAAAACATTTGAATTTTTTGAATAAATTGTCTTTTATTAGCTTGGGACCCCAATTACAAAAGGGTTAATGGGGTCATATTATTTTTTTCCGAAACCCTGGGCTAATAAGATAAAATATAACATTCAAAAGTAGAAAAGTGATGAATATTTGATACAAAGTATTTAGAAAGAGTGCATTTACAGAATATTTTACTAAAATCCCATTTTTCTCGAAATCCGCAAAAATAAAATCCTTGTCAAAAAAATCCTGGCATAGGGATTTAATTAAGAACTCACACAGTAACATGTATCTGTAACATGTATTCAACAAAACCATAAGGTTTTAGATCCAGTTTTCTAAATTTTGTTTAAGAAAATTTTTTAAAACTTGAAAAAGGAGTTTTAAAAATCAATTCTCAAATCAATTTCTCAAAGTTGAAAAAAATGCCATCAAATTTCATGAGCTAGTTTTTTTTAGCACAAAAGTGGTCTGGGGAATTTGCTATTTCTTGACGAGGTTTTACTATATTTTGAAGTGTTATAGCTTTTTGTACGGATAATTTAATACTGATCCCGAAATATATAATAACTTGTCGGAAAAAGTAAACTATAGAACGAAATTTTGGTAAAATCTGAAAAAAGTCACATTTTCCACATATAAACACACTTGAAATTTTCAATCGCGTTGAGGCACGACTAAATGTTTTTTGGTTGGCCCAAAACTTTGAATTTCTCAGTTTTTTTTGCTATTCGCATATTTCTAGGGGGTGCGACCGAGAGTTTGAATACTTTTTTCCCTCCATATCATGAAGGGCCCCCCTAATGTATATGTTAAGGGTGAGAGCGGTTTGTATAAAAAAAAATTTTTGGTCGAATTTTGATGTGTGCGGGTCGGATTATTGTGACACTGGATCTAAAACTTTAGTGCGAAAAACTTTAGCCAAATCGGACAATGCTTTCTAGACGCGCATTGAGTTCAAAGTTCAAATATGCATTTCTATGAAAAAATGATGAAAAAAATCATTTTCACAAAAATTTTGATATTAATAATTGCGTTCCAATTAAATTAACTAACAAACCATAATCTGAAGTAAATTATCTTTCTAATAAAACAACAAAATCTATTAACGGTTGAAAAACAGTCAAGTTATATCAAGTTCCCCAGGCAATAAATGCGCCGCAGACCACTTGATTGAGAAAATCGAGCTCACATTTTTAAAGACATTGAAATAATTTAGGTACAACAACAATATTTTTGCATTCTCCTGATCCCATAATGATCTTATGTAAAGTATTTTGCACCTAGTCCATTGTTATGCCATTCTACATTAATGTCAAAACGGTACGTATTTTTAACGCCATTTCAAAATCTCCAATTTTATTTTTTCAAAAATTTTGTTCAAGAAATTTACAGAAATCAACGATGGGACTTTAAGGTCTTATTAACAGAATATATGTGATTAAAAATTCCAAATATTGTAGGCATTCTGTTCTAAATTTGTTGAGGGCAGCGTTTTAATTTCAGCGGATTTGAAGAAAAATGTGGTTTTTCATACTTTTTCAAATTTTAGGCTACATCTTTTTGGTGTTTTCATATTTCAAATATCTTTTGTCAAAATGTTATACTACTTGATATAAGTTCTCAATCCTGGAAATTAAGGTTAAATTGAAACACTATAAGTTGTTCCCCTTTAAGGTCAACGGTCACATTTAAGGAGATTTACATTTTTTTAAAACAAAATATCTAAATAATATATGGGGGGTTTCATGTCAAGTGCACCAACTTTTGAAACCGATGTCTTCCGATCTGGATGAAATTTGCACCAAGGTTAGTCCTATTGGATAGTAGTTTAGAAACAATTTTTCAACAAGATCGATCAAGATCTCTCTGAGTTAGAGGGGATCAAAATTTGACATTTTGGCCAAACAGGTGTTTTTTCTCATCCATGTAACTTATTACCTATTGTTCTTAGAAAATTTTCTCCCAAATAGTTTAGATAGCTATTTCTTCAATATTTCGGAAAAAAATACTTTAAAAAGAAAAAAAAAATTTTTAGACTTTTTTTTGCTAAATTAAAGAATTTTTTGCCTTTTTTTTTCAAAAAGGGCATTTTTTTTTTTTTTCATAAGAAAGCTTAGGATTTTTCCTTTTAGAGCTTTTTGGTCGCTTAGTGGGATGGGAGTGCGATATTTATCGAAATAAATATTTTGTAACTCAAGACAACGTTTTTTCAATTTTTCACAAATGCACTATTTTGAATTTTTTTCCTATTTGTGTCTAAAAGCTTAAAAATAAAACTTATACTGAGAAACTAGACAAATTAAACTTTCCGAAGGTATATAACATACCTAACTAAAATTTTATACCCTCGATACTGTAATACCCAGACTATGTTAACCTCAGGAAAAAAATCGCTTTTTTTCTATAGAAATGTTTAAAAATTATTATTTTTTATTTATTTTTAATAATAATTAAATTAATGTATAATAATAATAATAATATTAAAAATAAAAAGATAAATAATTTATTAAAATTTAATCTTAATTGCATCAGATCCATTTATATCATAACTATTTTTATACTTAATTTATTGTAGCTGATGAAGAATTTAAGTCTTGTAAATTTTTAAATACCCAGTCCTTCATCCAGCTTTTTTGTCGCCTTTATTTACTGTGTTTTTTTCTCAATCCTTTCTTGGCGTTACTAGCTTCAGCTGTTGATTTCGCTGCTGGTTTATTTGTTGTCTTTGGAAAGAAATCGAATTGAATAGAGGCAGAAAACTTTTTCACCTTGACAACCGGTATAAAAGCATGGTATTGAGCGGTGCCATCGATTGTTACCGCAGCATCGAATATGCTCTTCAGTGTTTTCAATGTTTCCTGATGATCCTCTTTGCTACTAAAAACTATTTTAGTTTCTTTACAATAACTCTTTGCCCAATGGAATAAAGCAGTCGCATCTAAGATGCGATCTTGATGAGAGCACTGGAGGCTATACTTCGCTGCATTTCTTTTAAGGTTTGCTCCAATACCATCACATGCTCCTTTACCATGAGCAGTAGAATGAAAATGCCACTCAGCTGGCATTCCAAAATCTTTTTCATGGGCATAAGATTTGCCAAGCTACTTTTGTTTTTAAAATGTTGACGAGCTCCGTCCGAAACGTAGTATACCTTCTTTACTGTAAATTTATATTTTAGAAATTTTAGTATTCTCTTCTGGTACTCATAAACTGCAACGGTATCATGTTTTAAATCGTCGGATATGATTGCCATACTTTTGTGTTCCAGTTTTTCATCTTTCATGTAGTAAATAACTACTGTGAATATAGTTGCTTGGTCGTTATTGAAGTGGAATGCTTGTATGACATCCTAAAAAACATATTTATAGTTTTCATATTTATAGAATTCACCAGACTTCAAATGTATCTTCAAATCCTTGAAGAATGACCATTGCTCTTTGACTAAAAAGTCATGGTTTCTCAAGTTTAGGAATCCTGTACACATATCTTCCACAAAATCATCCACATTTAAAATGATTGTTTTCAATGTGCATTTGTCAGTCTGAATCCAAGAATCAAATTTGACCTCCTCTATATATTTTCGGTCTAAAGAGTTGATTAAATTTTCTTTGATGAATGTGGTTGTCGGGCAATTGGTACATTCACCTAAGTGGCAAGAAGTTGTTACAATAGGACACATAGTCAATTTAAGGCAATCGCGGTAATAGTGTAAATCTTCTGCCGAATCATCTGTTAAATACTTTCCGTTGATTTCCTTTAACATCAGTTTAACATTTTCATGGTAAATGCAAACGCATAATGTGTGAGTTTCGCTGCTTACTGCCAAAACGCAATGTTTTGACCTCATTTGGGTTAATTTCGTGAAGCCAATTTTAACATCCTCGTGTTCAGATTGAATTGTTGCAAATAACTCTTTCAGGTTACAGAGAACCATTCTCTTCTGTTATGTTATGAAGGTATGTTACATACCTTCGGAAAGGTTAATTTGTCTAGTTTCTCAGTATAAGTTTTATTTGTAAGATTTTTTACACAAATAGGAAAAAATTCAAAATAGTGCATTTGTGAAAAATTTAATACCCGTTGTCTTGAGTTACAAAACATTTATTTTGATAAATATCCCACTCCCATCCCACTAAGTGACCAAAAAGCTTTTTAAGGGAAAAATCCTAAGCTTTCTTATGAAAAAAAAAAATGCCCTTTTTGAAAAAAAAGGCAAAAAAAATGGTTTAATTTACCAAAAAAAAAAAAGTCTAAAAAATTTTTTTTTTAAAGTATTTTTTTTCCGAAATATTGAAGAAATAGCTATCTAAACTCTTTGGGAGAAAAGTTTCTAAGAACAATAGGTAATAAGTTACATGGATGAGAAAAAACACCTGTTTGGCCAAAATGTCAAATTTTGATCCCCTCTAACTCAGAGAGATCTGGACCGATCTTGTTGAAAAATTGTGTCTAAACTACTATCCAATAGGACTAACCTTGGTGCAAATTTCATCCCGATCGGTAGACATCGGTTTCAAAAGTTGGTGCACTTGACATGAAATCTCCCATATATTTGTGGAAGGATTTCAATAAAGCTTGTTGATAATATTTTAATGATTCTGAAAAATAATATTCTGGAGTTATGTCCTGATATCAAATTACTATATAAAATATATGTTTGTGCAGGGATCATTATAAGGGTATATCGAGGGCTTATATTCAGAAAAGCTATCTACATTTGACAGCAATATTAAATTTTGATTTCATACTGTTCTCTGATAAAACTGTCAAATATAATATTAATTTTGATATCATACCTGATTAGTACGACTATTTCTTAATAGATATTGTTTATACTATATTAAATATAAAAAAATAATTAATCTACATATTTTCATAAAATAACGATTAAATTTGAGGAATTTTATGAATACATTAAATTTGTTTTATTTAAAAAAAATCCTAATGAAGATAATATTTATAGATTTTCATAAAGAGTCAATTTGACATCAAGAGTACCCCACGGGCTAAATTCAGAAAATAAGTCCAGAATGTTATTTTTTAGAATAACTAAAATATTATCAACAAGTTTTATCGAAATCCTTTCACAAATATGTATTATTTCGATATTTGGTTTAAAAAAAAATGTAAATCTCCTTAAATTTGACTTTGACTTTTGACTTGATATAATTTGGCTGTTTTTCAGCCGATAATAGATTTTGTTGTATTATTAGAAAAATAATTTACTCTAAATTATGGTTTATTAATTTGATTGAAACGCAATTATTAATATCAAAATGTTTGTGAAAAATTATTTTTTTAAAATAATTTTTTTAAAATAATTTTTATTTTTTTTAAATAATTTTTACATAGAAATGCATATTTGAACTTTGAACTCAATGCGCGTCTAGACAGCATTGTCCGATTTGGCTCAAACTAAACTTATAGATCCAGTGTCACAATAATCCGACCCGCACGTCTTGAAATTTCAAAAAAAAAAAAAATAAAATGGCTGTCACCGTAATATCTGTGGTCACAAGCGATAACCGCCTAAGTCGACTTAACACATTCAGCTGAACTGCGGGAATTGCCGTCATTCACTTGTCCTTAAAAAAAATAATGACGGGAATTCCCGCTAATTTTCAAATCGAATTTTTCAACCGTCAAAACTGATTTTTTTTTTATTACTAGCACTAACAAAAAAAACCAATTTTACAAATTCCAATAAGAACAAATGCCATTTAAAGTCAACGCAAAATTATTTCTTTTTTGTGTAGAAACGTCTTCAATAAAACGAATTGCGGGAATTACCGCGTTATGCACATAAGAAATACATTTACGTAAAATTAATTGATTTTCTGAGTGCGATCAGTTTTATAAGCTAATTAACGTTTAAAAAATATAAAAGCAATTTCATAAAGTATTTTTTTAAATAAAATATGGCAAATAAAAATTTGCAAAAAATGGTCGATGAAATAGTAGCAAGTTCAGAAGACGAAAAATCATCAGATTGAAGAGAATTAGCAGGATATTCAAGTTGTGACGATGATAGCGATGTTGGTAGTGAATTCGATGAATCTACTCAGGGAGATTTAAGTCAGGAGGAAGATGGTGCATGTACTTCCGATATTGAAAGTAATCGTGAGTGTAATACTGAGTGTGATGAAATTTGGCACGAGAATATAAAGCCAATACCATCTTTTACATTCAATGAATCTTGGGGCATCCATGGCGAAATAAATAGTGACTCATCTCCACTAATGATATTTCAAAAATTTTTTAATGAAGACGTGATTAATTTATTGGTTTCTTCGAGTAATGCTTATGCAAAAAATTTGGAGAATAATGACCCCAAATGATCGACAAGGAAGCGACCTAAAATAATTTTTCCTGAAACATGAAAAGATGAAATTCTTAAATTTCTGGGCTTATGCTTACTGCAAGGTCAGAACAAAAAACCATCCATTAATCATATGTTTTCAAAGAATATGTTGTATTATCTACCAATATATGGCTCTGTAATGTCTGGAAGACGTTTCCAGCAAATTCTGAGATGCGTCAGTTGCCATGCGTCTTATGAACAAGATAGCCACTCAGGAAAGCTGGAAAAAATAATGCCACTACTTCAATTGGTTTTAAAAAATTTCGAAAACACCTTTACACCTGGTAAAGACTTGTCTTTAGGTGAGTCTCTAATGCTCTTTAGAGGAAGATTATCCTTTAAACAATATAACAAAGGAAAGCGGGCTAGGTACGGCATAAATTTTTACGAACTTACTACGAAAGACGGCTACATTTTAAATGTAAAAATTTATGCAGGAATAGATATTGAAGGGACCTCAGGATCAAAAAAAAAAAACTAATGAATCCGTACCTCAACCGTGGCCACCATTTATTCATGGATAATTATTACAACAGTGTTGATTTGTCCCATACTCTACTTAACTACAAAACTCACTCCACTGGTACTTTACGTTCCAATCGTAAACCGAGTCCTAAATGTGTAATTGGTAAAAAACTGGCAAAAGATGAAATGATTTGGTGAAGAACAGGAAATGTTTACGTGACCAAATGGAAAGACAAACGCGATGTTTTGTTCATAACTACGGCATATCATCCATGTCTTATCGAAGTTACCAATATCAGAGGCCAAAAGAAGATAAAACCAGCAGACGTTGTTGCCTATAATGAGAACATGGTAGGGGTTGTCATATTATTCCAGTCCCAGAAAAACCAAAAGATGGTATAAAAAGGTCTTATTGCATATCCTGGACATGGCTGTGTGGAACTCATATTTTATTTATAAAACATTTCGTGCAAAAAACTCCTTTTTAGACTTTCGAAATGATTTGATATTAAGTTTGATTAATTTACCAGCATATGTAGCTGACGGCAAGGATCTTGTTAAGTTCGTAACAGCTAGCGGACGTCAAACAAACATACAAAACGAATCCTGTTCAATTGATATGAGCATTCATCACTTCCCGGAAAAAATTCCTTTCCCTCCAAAATATAAGGGTTCAACTATAAAAAAAAGTTATCAGAAGAGATGCAAGCATTGTCTTAAAAATGGAACCAGAAAAGAAACAAGCTTTCAATGTAAAAATTGTTTTGATAAGCCTGCATTATGCCCCGATGGTTGTTTTGAAAGTTATCATTTAAAATTAAAAGTATTAATGTATAAATTTATGTTTTATAATAAATATTAATAAATATATTAAATAATATTTTGTTTATTTCCCCAATATTAATAACGGTATGTCCCGCAATTATATTCTGAGAACTAAATATACTCTTAAAAAATAAATGCGGGAATATCCGTCATTAGGGAATTAGCGCCATTTGTATAGCACAGCTAAATTAATTATCAAACAATTAAATGCGGGAATTCCCGTCGTAGCTGGAATTCCCGTCATTTGTTCGACACAACTTAAAAAATGGTGCAATGATATAAAGCGGCAATTTCCGCACTTAGTTTTTATATGAAAAAATTAAGTGATTCTTTAGCAGGCACCAGCTAAATTTAAGTGAAGCTGAATGTGTTAAGAACGATTTGAGTTATGTATGCTATCATATTCTACTAACACCATTTTATATTTACGTGAAATCCACATTCCTTTAACATTGTTTAATAAAAAGTTATTAATGAAAACATACTGACCTAAGTCGTAATGAAGCCCCATTACATTTATATAAAAAGTAATTTTTCTCGAAAGTGTGATTTTCGACTTAGGCGGTTAATGCTTGTGACCACAGATATATATATTTATACAAAACAATTTGTCCTGGCATCACCATATACAACATCTGCAGGCCAAGATATCACCGGCTCTGGGAGTTTGTTTTAAATTAAAGCACAAACTTGAAAAAAAAACTAAACATATAATTTTTCAGTCCTTGATTCAAAGCAATTTGAATGATTTCACCTTGATATTTGGATTTAATAAAATATTTGGATTTAATACAATTTGTTTTTTAGTTAATCAGCAAGCTTTCAATACAAAAAAACGATTCAAACCGTGGAGTTCAAGCTGTCGTTTAGAAACTACGAAACAGCGAGTAGAATATATCGGTATGTCTGGTATTTAATAGTTTACCGCAAAGTTTAAAAGGATGTTTAACAATTTCTTTATTTAAAATTAAATAATATTGAATAATATTGAAATGTTTGTGATATAATATTAAATTTTTTCATTAGTACAAATTTAATTTTTCCCTTTTTATATAATAAATTATTTCCATTTAAACAGTTTTAAGTTTCTAATTTTACTTGTATAGCCCAGCACTCGAAATTCGAGTGAAAATTCTAGAATATATTATTTTTTCACTAAATTTAAAAATTCATGAATATTTAATTAAGCAATTCATAATTCAACACAGGTGTCATATACAATTTAAATCATTCTCATTAACAGGGTGTAACGAATTATTAGAAATATTTTATTTTTTATTTTATTTAATATATTTTTAAGAGAGATTAAACATAAATTTTATCATTGTCAGCTTCTCCTCCGTATGAACTATAGCTATGCCAATTTTTACCCTCCTCTGTGGCCGTATATTGCTTAAAAAGGGAACTAAAAATGTACCTACACGTATTAATATATAGATTAAAATAAGTTTATTTGCCAACTTGCCTCAATAATGTATGAATTGATTTGATAAAATAAAGTTAAAAAATAAAAATAAAAAGAGGACACTATGTTGAAATATAAAAAGAAAAAAAAATAAGTTTTCTATATTTCTATTAAAAATTATTGATTTATAAATGAGACATAAATAAAAAATTCGCTTATTATTGCCTTATTTTTCTATTCAACTCTTTAATCCAACACCAACCTTTTCTTTAAAAGATTTTTTTATAAATTAAGAAAAAAATCTTCTTAGCGCTGACCCATAAAAGATGTTAAACACAACCCTTCTCCTTCCATTTACTTTGTCCATTATTACAAAATATAACCCAGAAAGATAATAGCCAAACAAGTTAAACGAAATCAACGTTACAAAAGTTCAATACGAAAAATGTTACTTTCTCGACACCTCCCCTCCACCCCAAAAAGGCTGCATAACTCTTATTGGAAAATAAAAATTACAAACAAAAAGTAAATAAATAATTATGAAAAATTCCTAACATTCATTCAACAGGCTTTTCATATCACAGAACACACACCTAAAACAAAATAAATATTAAACAGAATATCGAAAATACCTCAGACAACCACTCCGATGTTGGTTTTAAAACTTTAAGGTTTTTCCTTAAAAAAGATTTCATGAAGTTTTAACTCAAACCATTACAAGAATGAATTGAATTTTATTTTTAAATTCATATTGTTGTATAATGAAACATATACAGACAAACACAAGTATGAGTAGATGACAAATTTATTATTTATAACCAAGTATTATTGTTTGTTCTTTTTTGTTAACACACCAAAATATTATGTCGTCATAATTCTTGATGGATTTTGCCAAAATTTTTATCAAAACAATACCTAACACCGAGGATTATTTGAAATATGGGGATATTTTCTCTTCTTGTTAAGATTTTTACTCTTTTGTATGGCTTCGAGGCGCCTGCTCACCATAGTTTTCATCTGTTGCTTATAGGAGTATTAGTTTTTTATGATTTTGTGTTACGGTGCGTTTTGTTTTGTTTTGTTTTGTTTTGTTAACAACAAAGAAATTGTGTCATAAATTCATCGCTAACATACAACGTTGTTTATAAACAATCATCCTGTTGCTGTCATTACAGTGGTTTACTATGTTAATGGGTTATAATGCTATGTTAGTGTGTAGTGTGTGTTTGTGTGCGTGTGTGTATGCTGAATTTTAAACAAGAAATAACTTGGGGATTTAATGTGTGGTTGAGAATGGAACAACTTAAGCAAAAGTTTCAAGAGAGCAAACTTTGTATGTAATCGTGTAAAAGATGTTTTATTTATGAAACACATAAACTTACAGGGAAGGTGTCAGGATCGCAACCCGCAATCAATTTGGGATATGTTTAAGTTCAATAAAACGGTTTCATTGCTGATAAATGAAAAATGTATGCCCGATGAATGCGATATATTAAAGGGATACGGAGTATTATCGCATGTGTTTTTGGAATAGGAAATCTACGAACATATTGAAAATCAATCCGTTGTCATCACAGTATACAAGATCTAAATTTCAGATACTTTGGATAATCAGAAAATCTATAAATTTATAAAAGCATTTAGGGTTAGATTTCATTTTTAGGTGTGTAAACATCAATACGCGCAGGAGGGTAAATTTCTATTTCAAAATACAATCACAAAAACAGTGTAAAAAGTGAGCCGTAAGACAAAATCGGTGTGAGTTATGATTGCATTAGTACAAAAATTAAGATACATATGTAATAACCTGTTTGAAAATGAAAATGAAAAATAAAAAATGAAAAATAATAAATGAAAAATAAAAAATGAAAATGAAAAATGAAATATAAAAAATTAAAAATTAAAATAAAAAATGAAAAATAAAAAATTAAAAATTTAAAATTTAAAATTTAAAATTTAAAATTAAAAATTAAAAATTAAAAATTAAAGATTAAAAATTAAAAATTAAAAATTAAAAATTAAAAATTAAAAATTAAAAATTAAAAATTAAAAATTAAAAATTAAAAATTAAAAATTAAAAATTAAAAATTAAAAATTAAAAATTAAAAATTAAAAATTAAAAATTAAAAATTAAGGATTAAAAATTAAAAATTAAAAATTAAAAATTAAAAATTAAAAATTAAAAATTAAAAATTAAAAATTAAAAATTAAAAATTAAAAATTAAAAATTAAAAATTAAAAATTAAAAATTAAAAATTAAAAATTAAAAATTAAAAATTAAAAATTAAAAATTAAAAATTAAAAATTAAAAATTAAAAATTAAAAATTAAAAATTAAAAATTAAAAATTAAAAATTAAAAATTAAAAATTAAAAATTAAAAATTAAAAATTAAAAATTAAAAATTAAAAATTAAAAATTAAAAATTAAAAATTAAAAATTAAAAATTAAAAATTAAAAATTAAAAATTAAAAATTAAAAATTAAAAATTAAAAATTAAAAATTAAAAATTAAAAATTAAAAATTAAAAATTAAAAAATAAAAATTAAAAATTAAAAATTAAAAATTAAAAATTAAAAATTAAAAATTAAAAATTAAAAATTAAAAATTAAAAATTAAAAATTAAAAATTAAAAATTAAAAATTAAAAATTAAAAATTAAAAATTAAAAATTAAAAATTAAAAATTAAAAATTAAAAATTAAAAATTAAAAATTAAAAATTAAAAATTAAAAATTAAAAATTAAAAATTAAAAATTAAAAATTAAAAATTAAAAATTAAAAATTAAAAATTAAAAATTAAAAATTAAAAATTAAAAATTAAAAATTAAAAATTAAAAATTTAAAATTAAAAATTAAAAATTAAAAATTAAAAATTAAAAATAAAAAATTAAAAATTAAAAATTAAAAATTAAAAATTAAAAATTAAAAATTAAAAATTAAAAATTAAAAATTAAAAATTAAAAATTAAAAATTAAAAATTTAAAAATTAAAAATTAAAAATTAAAAATTAAAAATTAAAAATTAAAAATTAAAAATTAAAAATTAAAAATTAAAAATTAAAAATTAAAAATTAAAAATTAAAAATTAAAAATTAAAAATTAAAAATTAAAAATTAAAAATTAAAAATTAAAAATTAAAAATTAAAAATTAAAAATTAAAAATTAAAAATTAAAAATTAAAAATTAAAAATTAAAAATTAAAAATTAAAAATTAAAAATTAAAAATTAAAAATTAAAAATTAAAAATTAAAAATTAAAAATTAAAAATTAAAAATTAAAAATTAAAAATTAAAAATTAAAAATTAAAAATTAAAACTTAAAAGTTAAAAATTAAAAATTAAAAATTAAAAATTAGAAATTAAAAATTATAAATTAAAAATTAAAAATTAAAAATTAAAAATTAAAAATTAAAAATTAAAAATTAAAAATTAAAAATTAAAAATTAAAAATTAAAAATTAAAAATTAAAAATTAAAAATTAAAAATTAAAAATTAAAAATTAAAAATTAAAAATTAAAAATTAAAAATTAAAAATTAAAAATTAAAAATTAAAAATTAAAAATTAAAAATTAGAAATTAAAAATTAAAAATTAAATATGAAAAACGAAAAACGCAAAATGAAAAACAAAAAATGAAAAACGAAAAATAAAAAATGATAAATAAATGAAAAATAAAAAATGAAAAATTAAAATAAAAGATGAAAAATAAAAAATTAGAAATTAAATATGAAAAACGATAAATGAAAAACGCAAAATGAAAAATGAAGAATAAAAAATTAAAAATAAAAAATAAAAAATGAAAAATGAAAAATGAAAAATAATAAATGGATGAAAAATTAAAAACTAAAAATTAAAAATAAAAAATGAAAAATAAAAAATAAAAATTAAACATAAAAAATGAAAATGAAAAATGAAAAATAAAAAATTAATAATGAAAAATAAAAAACAAAAAAATAAAAACTAACCGGTTGAAATAATTAATAATAATAAATATTTTAGTTTTTTATGTATTGTCGATTTCGTAGGAAAGATAATACTTTATTCAATGTAAGAGATGTATTGAAAACAATTGAAGACAGTGCTAGATGGAGTAGCTACTTTCGAACAAAGCGACTTGTTCATCTTCAGCATCCTTCTGCCTGTTACTTCAACTCAATAATATTTCTCTCTTAGTCACGCTCATAGTATGTCTTTTTGTTCAAATTATTAACCAACACTATGGAGATGTGTTGATCTCAGGAAGGAGGAGAGAGGGAGTAGTGTTGGTGGATATTTGAGTTAAATTTTATTAGACTTTAACTCTCAGGAAAAACTTGTGTGGGGAGTTTATTTCACATACGAATTTTCTCTGGAAAATAGACTACAATTGGACGTAATCTGCTAGAGAAGTGGATAGAGAAAACTGAAACTTGTGCATTTACAATGAGTTTCACTAATAGCAGAAGGACATTTAAGGAGATCAGAAGAAGTGAAGTAATTTTTGCACCGTTTTCGAAAACCAAGACACTTGCATGATTCTATCGACACTTGAAAAACCTGTTCGCTCCCACGGACATCACATATTTTTATTTTCGTATCAATTATGTGTGTTTCTAAGTTTTGTATGGTAACGAACACATTCAAAACTATATTTAATTTTAATATTTCGTTATCTACACGAACATTTTTCTATCACGTATGTTTTGTTGCGAACACACATAAACCACACAGATTCGAGTGTAGCTTTATTTTAAGTTCGTTTTCTTGCACGTGTACTGCTAAAAAAAAAAACAGAACATGTTCTTGAACGCGTACATCTAAAAATTATTATCACATAAAGCTATACAATGCTATGTGTGTGCTTATTAAATTTGTTAATGTGTTCGCAATAAAAAATGAGTTCGTTTTCGTTATTCACATTAATATTGTGTTGAATTGAAAAATTATTCTGGACATAAACCAAAAAAGTGTTGAATTGTTAATTGGGACAATAATTTATTAAATGAAAGAAGAAAATTTTCTAGAACTTTCACTCGAATTTCGAGGTCTACTAATATCATAGTATTAGTTATCAAAAAGATGGAGCCAAATTTTTGTACTTTTTATCGAAATTTATAAGCTTGCTCTGATTCGCCTTGGATATGTATCGTTTCTTGCTTTGTATCCTTCCATGTCGGCCACTTTTGTGAAGCGATCTCCTTGCTGGTTTGTCTGATGTTTGTCAATTTCACGTAAGGATTTACTTTTTTCGTTTAAAGCTAAAATAATTTTCCATGTATCAGACGATGTTTGCTTTCCCCTAGTGAGATTAGTTTATTTTACTTCTTTTACATTTTTTAGTTATTACTAATTAGAAAAATTAAATTATAATGATTTTTAATAAAGCACAACGTGTGATCAGTATAAACTTGTCTCAAAAAATTTAGCTTCTTCCCTTAAATATAGAAAAGCGTAAGTAAGTGTTAGCACTGTTTAATTTTTTTGACGCGTAAAATCTGATGCATTTTTTGTGCAATGTTGCCACTTGATTTGATTTCACGTTTTATAGTAGCCAATCTCTAAATGGTACAGTAGTAAACTCTATAATAACTTTGTAATAAGACAAATTAAAGATGAAAAGTGGGTCTTGTTTACTTTATTTTGACGTTCACATTATCTAATGCCGTTTTCTTTTCTGACAAAAAATGTCGCCCTTTTTTGCCCTTTTTTGGAAAAATGTATTTTTTTTATATATTCTGAATTAAGAGCAACCTTATATTATATATCAATCGAAAGGTCTCAAAGTGCTGTGTTCATAAATGCAAAAAATTTTGATTACTATCCTCTTGAAAGTCATAGGCTGAAAATATTCAAAAAAGAGGAACAATGGGGAAATATTCTCACACTATGACCTGAAAGAAGTCAATGGCTAGAAATTTTTGTGATTTTCGAGGGCTCGACTTTGAGACCTTTCAATTGATGTATAAGATAAGGTTGCTCTTAATTTATTTATTTATTTATTTTATTTATTTATTTAAATTTGGTATCCTGTTCAACAAGACATGAAATCTTCAAAACAGAACAGGTTTAAATATGTTAGTTGGAGTTTGATTTACAATACAACTTAACATTAGTGTGACAATATTAAATATTAATAACAAAAAATAAAATATTGATTTATATACAAATAATAGATATTTATAAGTGACATATATAATTTAAAAAACAAATAAAAAGTATACAGTAAAAATTTTCAATATATATTTGTTAACACAAGTTAGTATATGTGCATTGTAAAAAAAAAAAATAAAAATTTTCTAAATGTAATGTTGTAAAATTTTCTTTTTGAAAATTGAGCCGTTGCTGATTCCTTTAATTGTAGAAGGTAAACCATTCCAAAGACGTGCTGCATGTATGAAAAACTGCCATTCAGATACCAACGTATGGTGCCGAAATTGAATTAAATTGTTATTTCTCCGAAGCCTACTAAAACGCAATCGGTTATAAAGATATTCTGGGCTCTGGTTACTAATTATTTTGTGTAAAAAAGTAAGACATCTTATTTTTAATAAGTCATCAAAATTGACACCGAAAATTTGCTTTGAATAAGATGAAATTTGATCGAACCTTCTGAGCCCGTAAACGTATCTTGCGATATTGTTAAACGTTATATTTAGCCTGGACTTACTTTTAGTATCGCAACTTGCAAATATTTCACATGCATATAGTAGTGTTGGTATTAAGTATGTCTTTACAAGTAACAAGCGTATATTAATTGGTGTACAATATTGGGTAGGCCAAAGTGTTCGTAACATCGAATACGTTTTACCACAGGCAGCAGCGACATGGTCTGACCAAGTCAATGTTTTATTAAAGATAACACCCAAATTTTTTGCTCGTTCAACGATTTCGATTTGTTGATCATTTATATATATGTTTAGATTGTCTGAGATTCTTGTCAATCTGTTACGCACCAAAATACACTTTGTTTTTTGTGGATTGAGACTCAGTCCATTTGCAGCTGCCCAACGAGAAACACGTTCTAAGTCATCATTCAAATTTCTACTGCAATCTTCAATTTTTTCTTTCTTGCTGCTAATATATAGCTGTACGTCATCAGCATACATTCTTATATTGCAGTGAATTAACTGTTTAGGTAGATCAGAAGCATAAATTGAGAAAAGGAGGGGACCAAGAATAGAACCCTGTGGTACACCTCTTACCACAGGAAGGAACGTCGATGCAATTTTATTAGTTTCTATGCATTGCGAACGATTTACTAGGTAAGACTTCATAAGTGCAATAGAAGTTGGTGAAAAGTGCATCATGTTCTTAAGCTTTTGTAGCAAAACTGTGTGATCCACCGTATCGAAAGCTTTTGAATGGTCTAACAGCACTAATATTACCACGCGGCCATCATCAATATCTCTCCTTATATCTTCTGTTACATCAGCTAAAGCTGTAATACAGCTGTGTTTGGCACGAAACCCAGATTGACGGTCGGTAAGCAGGTTATTATCATTTATGAAGGACGTTATTTGACAATGAAGGAGCCGTTCAAATGCCTTCGACAGATATGGTAATATAGCTATGGGCCGATATTCAGTTGCCGACTTTGGTACAGGTAAGATCTTAGCTTGTTTCCATCGTTGGGGAAAATCACTCACCGTAATTATTTTATTAAAAAATGTGCGTGATATACGGCAAAAGGAAGGGAAGCAGCATTTTTAGAAAAGTAGGGTGAATACCGTCAATTCCTATTGCATTAGACTTTATAGATTGACAGCTCTTAAGTACATCGAAGGGACTAACGCAGTCAAATGAAAAAAGGGTTTGTGGGACATAATTAGGGGTATAGTTGCCATAATATGAGTGATCAGCTTGAGGCATTGGAATATTAATAAAATTCTCGTTAATTTCATTAGGGTTTGATATGAAATTTTCTTCTATACCCTTCCTCTTTCCAACCCCAATTTCTCTAATTGTTTTCCATGTTTTTTTTGCATTAATTGATGTTGAAAACTTTTCAGCATAGTATGTGGCCTTAGCTTTCCTTATGCTTTTATTGACAATTTTTCTGGTTGTGCGATAAAGTTCATGAAGTGCGTTTGTTTTAAACCGCTTCCATCGGAAAAAGGCTTTATCACGATTTTCTATAAGTTTTTTAATTTCCGCTGTAAACCATGGTGTTTGTCGCTTGCTTATTGTTTTTACTTTGATCGGAACAATAATATTATATAAGGCTGAGACATGATGTTCCAAGAAGGCCAGCTGATCATCTACAGATAAC
This sequence comes from Cordilura impudica, assembly GCA_963682025.1. Classification (NCBI taxonomy): domain Eukaryota; kingdom Metazoa; phylum Arthropoda; class Insecta; order Diptera; family Scathophagidae; genus Cordilura; species Cordilura impudica. The sequence goes on from OY821521.1 coordinate 34,993,388, forward strand.
ATAAAGTATATCGAGTTCCAATCGATTTGGCAACACGCTTCCTCCAACTGAGTGAAATTTGTGTTTTTGAAGTCTCTGAATTCTATTGTTTTCTTAGGAACTTCTAAAGGAATATCATAGGTTATAAAGATTAGGTCGTGTTTAGAAAAACCAGGTGCAGATAGTTGGTCATATATCAGTGTGTTTGCTTCATCAGAGACGAAGAATAAATCAGAATATATAAAAAATTATCTTTTCGAAAAAAGGGGCAAAAAAAGGGCGACATTTTTTGTCAGAAAAGAAAACGGCATAAGTTTCATCGCGATCTGTGTTTTTCCCCCATGAGATCTTCCTTGTTAGTAACAAGTTTAGAATAACAAATGAAAATTACAAAAACTTACCTGAGCTCACAGTTAGAAATTTTTTCTGAAAATAAAACAAAAAAGTATATTAATAAATTAAAGTTTTTTTTTTAGAAAACCAGATTCAGTTTTTTCGCCGACTTCTTCCACTGTTCTTTAATACACACATGTGCTCGTCTCTGAAGAACGTTACCTTTATAAAAATACTTAACATGCAGGAATTGCCATGAAAAGAAGAAAATAAAAAAAAAAACAAAACAAAATTTGCATTTACAATGTATGTATGTGTGAGCGTGAGGGTACTCATGTGTTATATATGTATGTACACACAAAATATTTCTAAACTAAACAACTTAACATAAACGTACATACGTACAAGTATTACAACTTTACAATCTTTACAATTTACAACATGAAGAGTAATAAATTGTAAAAAAAGTGAAAGTAAAACGGGTTGAATTACAAGTGGTGAATTTGATACGAGAATTTTAGGGATGTCTCGTCTTTTGGAAAAAGCAAACATAAAAAAATGATAACAAACAGTTAGTTCTAGTTGAACTCTTTAAACAAACGGTCGCCGCTAGTCAGAAAAGTGTAGCTCATTGTCTAGTTAAAATAATAAATTATTAAAAAAATAAGAGAAAAGCTATGAAGCTTTTTAAAGCTAAGAAATAAATAAAAATATATTATTTATTAAAAAAAAAATATTTAAAAAAAGTGAGGAAGTTAAAAAAAATATTCTCTATATTTTTGTAAGTTAATGTAATAAAATCTATATATATAAATCTAATAATATGTGTAATATATATAATATATATATATGTATATATATATAATAATATATATATTAGTGTTGATTTTAGAAAATAAGTCCAGAATATTTTTTTTTGGAATTATTAAAATGTTATCAAAAAGTTTTATCGAAATCCTTCCACAAATATATATTATTTCGATATTTTGTTTTAAAAAAAATTTAATATGCTTAAATTTAATATGCTTAAATTTGACGTTTGACCTTAAAGGGGGACAATTTATAAAGTTTCAATTTAACCTTAATTTACATGATTGAGTAAGTTCTCAGTAGTATATTTTGATAAAATATATTTGAAATATGAAAATACCAAAAATATTTAGCCTAACAGTTGAAAAAGTATGAAAAATCATATTTTTCTTCAAATCCGCTGAAATAAAAACGCTGCCCTCGCCAAATTCAGAACAGGATACCAACAATATTTGGCTTTTTTCATCAGACATATTTTTTTAATAAGACCTTAAAGTCCAATCGTTGATTCCAGAAAATTTCTTGAACAAAATTTTTTAAAAAGTAAAATTGGAGATATTGAAATAGTGTTAAAATATACGTACCATTTTTACATTAATTTAGAACGGCATAACAATAGATGAGATGCAAAATACTTTACATTAGATCATTTTGTGATCAGAAGAATGCAAAAATATTGTTGCTCTAAATTATTTCAATGTCTTTAAAAATGTGAGCTAGATTTTCCTAATCAAGTGGTCTGCGACGCATTTATTGCCTGGGGAAATTGATATAATTTAGCTGTTTTTCAATCGATAATAGATTTTGTTGTTTTATTAGAAAGATAATTTACTCTAGATTATGGTTTATTAATTAATTTAATTCAAACGCAATTATTAATATCAAAAGTTTTGTGAAAAATGATTTTTTTTTTGAAAACTTTTACATATAAATTCATATTTGAACTTTGAACTTAATGCGCGTGCAGAAGGCATTGTCCGATTTGGCTAAAATTGTGCGCACTAAAATTTTAGATCCAGCGTCACAATAATCCGATCCGCACACATCAATTTTCGACCAAACAATTTTTTTCATACAAACCGCTGTCACCCTAATATGTATATACTAGCAGATTCCAGCGCTCGATATTCGAGTGCAATTTCTAGGCAGCTTTATTTTTCAACTTAGCCAATTCACAAACCAACACTTTTATAGTTTATTATTATTGTGAATGAAGATAAGAAACTCATTGACAGACACATTAACAAATTTAATAAAACACACATAACATATGTGTAATTTTATGTATGTGTTAGTAGCAACTTTAAATGCAATTTACTCAAAATAAAGTAAAAAATTTTAAAATCTGTAAATTTGCGAAATGGCTAAAAAGAAATACCTTTCAAATAATATGCGTTTGGTCAAAATCGGGATAAGATGATAGAACAAAACATCGGTCACGAGAAATCGCCTAGCCTATTAATATTATACATAATATATATCTGTGGTCACAAGCATTAACCGCCTAAGTCGAAAATCATGATTTCGAGAAAAATAACTTTTTTTATAAATGTAATGAGGCTTCATTACGACATAGGTCGGTATATTTTTATTAATATCTCTTTAACAAATAGTGTTAGAGAAAAGGAGATTTCACGTAAATATAAAGCGTTTTTAGTAGAACATGATAGCATACATAACCCAAATCGTCGAATATCATGCTTTTGAGAAAAATAACTTTTTATATAAATGCAATGGGGCTTCGTTACGACTTAGGTCAGCATGTTTCCATTTATAACTTTTTAATAAACAATGATAGAGAAATGGGGATTTCACGTAAATATAAAGCGTTTTTAGTAGAATATGATAGCATACATAACTCAAATCATTCTTAAGTCGACTTAGGCGGTTATCGCTTGTGACCACAGATATATACTATATGTGTATAATAATATATATATAAATCTTAGTCTCTCTAAAACTCGAGAACTGCTTGACCGATTTGTATGAATTTTTTCCGTTTATCTTCGTCTAATCACGGAGAACATCTAAAAAATAGTTCAGAAAAGCCAAAAAAAGGCAAAAAAAAAATCGAAAAAATCTAAATATGCTTTTTACATGCAAACAAATTACTTAGCACCATTAAAAGCCAACAGGAAAATTCGAAAAATCTAAATTTATGCAAATTAGATTTGACAGCTGCACACAAACAAACTGATTTTCATTTTCAATCACATTGTTATATGAATTAAGCATCCTATTTAAATTAATTAAGCTTATTATTACTTAATTTAAACAATAACAATAAACAATGATTGAGCGTCATAATCTCAAAATTAATTTAACTGTAAAATAAATTGTAAAATAAATCTATATAAATAAGTTGTCCTATGTTCGTCATTTAATAACTCGAGAACCACTCAACCGATTTACAAACCAATACATGCGTTGGAAAGGGGTACTTTCAATGATAGTTTTAGAAAACAAAAAAACAAAAAAAAATAATTGAAAAATGTCTACGCATATGCGTTTTACGCACACATTTGTGTTGTGTTTTTTTCCCATATAACATTTGTAAATTCATTTACATTTTTCTTCTAAGAAATACATTTAATCGGTATCGATATACAACACAAAGGCTCTGTTTGCGGGCGTCTTTTGACTTATTTAATTACTGTGTGTTTATTGATTGTCATTTAAGTTTACATTGTGAGCATTGAAATATTTTTTATCATTGATTTGTAATCATTCAGTTAAAATTAAAATAAAAAAAAAATAAATAAAGACAGTTTCTAATGTTAACAGAGTAAAATTATTTAAAAATGACGCGACGAAGGCATTCACAAATTGCTTGGCGAACTCGCATTAGCAGTCAAATACGTCTAAATAGATTTAATCAGAATGAAGAAGAGCGATTCGAAAGTAATGAATTAGCAAGGCAACGAATGGCACGGCCAAATTCAAATCAAAATCAAGAACAAAGAGAAGAACGCATTGAAAGTGTGAGAGTTAGAAACAGAAGAGGTCATAAACGTAACACTCAATTAAAACGGGCAAGAACGGAGACGTAGGCATTCAGTTGGAAGTTTGCATCGTGCAGGTTTTAATTATGTTCACTACACTCATAACACTTCGCGTCCATTCATTCAAATTGGCAAAGAGGATAAAGTTTGTAATAAATGCAATGCATTGAAATTTAGAAGAGATACCGATGGAATGTGTTGTGCTGGCGAAAAAGTTAAATTATCACCATTGAATGCATCACCCAAAATTATTTAATTATTTGAGAACTCTTGATTGTTAATTATGCGCTACTTATCGGATTGCTTGAACACAATACACATTGGGAAAATACATTAATTGACGCGCCGGTACATGCAGATCCACAAGAAATTAGAATTTTATTTTCTATCATTATTTCAACTTGCAATCCGGCTAATTGATCTGATTTATGGATGAAATATCGTGATTACATCACGAATGCTTTTAATCTTCAATCTTTTTACATATAACAAGTAAGAAACTATAGTCGATATAGACCGACTATATGATACCCTATACTATGGTTTAGAGACCCTATCTCTTCGGTGCAACTAATTCGATATAGAAAATAAGCATAAACCAAATTTGAGTGGCATTATTGTTAATTTTTTTTGGCTGCAGATATGAAAAAGTTCATACCGGATGCTATATCTATACGGGAACTAGATCGAAACATGGACCAATCCTGACCATATTTGGTAAAGTCAGAAAGTGATTCTGAGTCGATCGGTAGGTCAAATATTTTTGGTAGTTACACACAGAAGCACAAAGTCATTACACCCAAACCTCATAGTGGTATAGGGGATAAAAATGGATGTATGTTTGTATGTTTGTATGTGGTATAGGGTATAAAAATGGATGTATGTTTGTATTTTTGTTTCTCCTTTATAGGAGACTACACCACTGAACCAATCGTCTTGAAATTTTTACAGTAGGTAACTGCCTATCCGGAGGAAAAATATGCTATATTTTTTGGGATTTTTCGAGTGGGCGTGGAACCTCTTATATATAAAAAATTTTTAACATCACATATCTAGAGCTCTATGATAGCAAGAGTCCTGAAACTTTGTAGTATTACAGAAATTAGTAGTGTGAGAAGTCGGACTAAAAATGGGCGCAATCCAACCAGTGGGCGTGGTACCTCCCATACATGGTAAATGCATATCATCATATATCTAGAATGCTATAATGGCCAGAGTCGTGAAACTTTCTGCAATTGGTTGTTAGTGTGAGTAATTGTACCAAAAATGCACGGGATTGGGTTAGTGGACGTGGCATCTCCCATACAAAAATATTATCTGGAGTACTATAAACCTGATAGTCTTGAAACCACGTGTGAGTTCGCAAATGATGAGTATGAGAAGTTAGAAGTTAAAAAAAGAGCGGGATCAAACCAGTGGGCGTGGAACGTCCCATACACAGATGCATAGAAATAAGTTATATGGCACAACAACGTTTGCCGGGTCAGCAAAAATTAATGAATTATACAGAGAAAATGATAATGAGGCATTGATATTGATTGAGAATATGTGTTTAGGAATGACCAAATCGAATTTAGAATTTCGATCCAAATTGCCATGCAAGAAATTGATAATGATAATGATGTCATATATTTTTGGATGCACCTGGTGGTACTGAAAAACTTTTTTGAAAACTTTAATTCTAGCAGCTGTACGAGAACGTGGTAGAATTGCTATGGCACTTGCAACTTCTGGAATTGCAGTCACTTTATTCGATGGTGATAGGTAGACGCATTCAGAGCTAAAATATCCTTTGAATATGACGATAAGTGAAGCAACATTATGAAGTTTATCAAGGCAAGAGTTTTGTTGTGGCATGAATGCACAATGACACACAAGAAATCAGTTGGATCGAACAATGAGAGATTTTCGTGGAAATCATAATTATTTGGAGGTGCTTTGATATTGTTAGCAGGAGACTTTAGACAAACACTATCTGCTATCTCAAAATCATCACCAGCTGATGAAATAAATGCGTGTTTGAAGCTGTGAAATTTATGTATGCCTGCAATTGCAAATTATCCATCAGATGCAACATTTTCCAAGCAATTGCTTTTAATGGGTGCTGGTAAAAGCCAATTGATAATGATGATTTCAATAAAATTCCAAGAGATTTTGGGCATATGCACACTAGGGTGGCCCTTCATTATAGAAATATGCGAATAGCAAAAAAACTGAGAAATGCAAAGTTTTGGGTCAATCAAAAAAAAAAAAAAAAAAAAAATAGAGGCGCCTCAACGCGACTGAAAATTTCAAGTGTGTAAATGGGGAAAATATGCCTTTTTTTTAGGTTTTACGAGAATTTCGTTCTATCGCTAAATTTTTTCGACAAGTTTTTATATGAATCGATATCAGTACTAAATTATCTGTTTTAAAAAGCTACATAACTTCAAAATCGAATTAAAACTCGCCAGGAAATGACATATACCCCAGACTACTTTTGTGAAAAAAAACTCTCGATCATGAAATGCAATGAACATTTTTTCAACTTTAACAAATTGATTAAAGCCATCATTTTTTTTTTTGTATCTATACCTATAAGTACTCAGATATTAAGTATTGTTTTATTAAGACACTGTTTACCTATTGCGAAATGACGCCAAAAATGGAAACATTTTTTGATAAAATTTTGAAAACTCCTTTTTAAGTTTTAAAAAATTTTCTTAAACAAAATTAAAAAAAAAAAAAAAAAATGGATCGGGCACTTTAAGGTTTTGTTAAATGTATGCTAGAGATTAACTGTGTGAGTTTTTAAGTAACTTCGTCTGTCAGAATTTTTTTACAATGATTTTTTTGTGGATTTCGAGAAAAATAATTTTTTGTGAAATATTCTGTAAATGTACTCTTTATAAATACTTTGTATCAAAAATTTATCAGTTTTCTACTTTTAAATGTTATATTTTATCTTAATAGGGTTTCCGAGAAAAATAATATGACCCCATTAACCCTTTTGGACTTGGGGTCACATATGACCCCAAGCTAATAAAAGACAATGTTTTCAAAAAATTCAACTATTTTGTAAGTGCTGTTGAATTTTTACATGAGAGGCTTAAAATATAATAACCAAATGTGCAAGTCTTCCATGCTAAAAATTTGGAATAAATCGAACAACGCTAATCCATTCCCTACCGAGGCCAAACTTTCAATTTTGCCATATTTAAAAAGTTAATTATTCTAGTAAACTAGAACAAATATTAGAATTTTTGAATAAATTGTCTTTCATTAGTTTGGGGTCATATGCGACCCCAAGTCCAAAACAGTTTATGGGGCAATATTATTTTTCTCAGAAACCCTAGGCTATTAAGATAAAACATAACATTTAAAAGTAGAAAACTGATAAGTTTTTGATACAAAGTATTCAGAAAGTGTACATTTACTGAATATTTTACAAAACACTCATTTTTCTTGAAATCCGCAAAAAATAATTCTTTGTAAAAAAAATTTACTTAAAAAATTTACTTAAAAATTCACACCGTTATTCTCTGACATATATTTAACGAAACCTTAAAGTGCCAGTTCCATTTTTTTAAATTTTGTTAAAGAAAATTTTTTAAAACTTAAAAAAAAGAGTTTTCAAAATTTTATCAAAAAAATTTTCCAACTTTGGTCTCATTTCGCAATAGGTTAACAACGTGTTAATAAAACAACAATTCATATCTGAGGACTTACAGGTGCAGAGACCAAAAATATATTATGGCTTTAGTCAATTTGTTAAAGTTGAAAAAATGTTCATCACATTTCATGACCTAGAGTTTTTTGGCGCAAAAGTGGTCTGGGGCATTTGCTATTTCTTGGCGAGATTTTCTTCAATTTTGAAGTTTGATAGCTTTTTGAAAAGATAATTTAACACTGATCCCGAGTCATATAACAATTTGTCGAAAAAATTAAACTATAGAACGAAATTTTCGTAAAATCTGAAAAAAAACGTCATATTTTTTTCCCCATATAAACACACTTGAAATTTCCAATCGCGTTGAGCCACCTCTAGATGTTTTTTGATTGGCCCAAAACTTTGTATTTCTCAGTTTTTTTTGCTATTCGCATGTTTCTAGGGCATGAGACCGAGAGTTTGAACACTTTTTTTTTATTAAGGGCCACCCTAACGCACACAATCAAAATCAAAACTAATGGAAAAAGTCTTCAGTCCTAAGTGGAAGAGCTATATTGAAAGAAGAGCTAAACGTCAAATAGTTGGCGAATTGATCACATATAAATCTGCTGATATTGTGAAGAATACCGAAGACGTAGTACATTATCCAACTGATTTTTTTTGTGAAAATGGCAATACTAAAAATGTCGTTGACCACCAGGCATTACAATAATTTTTTTTCTTTTGTGATATTCGCTCTTTAATAAATTTTATATTTCGCACATATTTTTCAGGAAAATGTCAATTCTTTCTAGAAGATTTAATTTTTAATACAAAGACGTTAACGTATATCATTGTAAAAATAAATATATTAAATATGTATTATAATGATAATTTAACATAAAAAAATTTAATACTTTAAAACTTCATTTGTCGTTCTTAAAAATATAAGTAAGACAATTGTAACAAATTTTTCCAGTGTCTACATTTTTGTCAAAATATATTTTTTTCATAAAATCTCTGAAATTCATTGCAAAATTTAAAAATCTCATTTCCGTTTTGCATTAAACTTTTTAGAGTAGTGGCTTGTGAAGAAAGATAATCATAAAAACAATTCCTTACGTTTTTCTTTGTTAACTTTTCACAATTTTCTTTTTAACAACCGTAAGCTATGCAACAAGGTACGAGAGTTTGTAATATGTGATATTTCATAAGGGGTGTACTGTATGCCACACCATGTCGTGCCATTAAAAAATGCCAACATTTTCATGAATAAGTTATTTTTATATTAAAAATTTATATTATATTTGGTATATTCTACTTATTTAACAATAAAGTTTATATATTTTAAAAATTTCAAGTTTGTTGTACAATTTGAGATGTTAAAAATAGAAATAACTAAGATATTTTGAATATTTTGCATATTTTCTTAGCTAAATTTCCTTTTTTGATCCTTCTCCTTCTTCTAAATGTTTTAACATCGAGTATTTCTTATTTAAGAATTCTCTGTTAATACAATTATTTTTCTCTGCACTGGAAGTTATTATTTTTAAAAAATTTGTGATTTAGGAAGAATTTTTTTTGGTAATGAAACAGTTAAAAATAGACTATGTTGAGGAATCTGTTCCCAAGAATTAGTCAGGGTATAAAAAAGTACTTAGCCTAAATTATTTACTGTTTAAGATTTTGTATTCAGACCAGAGCAAAAAGTTAAAACTAAATATTGATATTGCACATTGTAACCAGAGTTCAGAAATAAACACATACTGAATAAAAAACTCGTACATATATGTAAATAAATATAGCTCAGACCAACAAACACATATTTTTATTTTCATATCAATAATGTGTGTTTCTAAATTTTGTACGGTGCCGAACACAATCATGACTGTGTTTCGTTTTAATATTTCGTTATCTACACGAACATTTTTCTATCACGTATTTTTTGTTTTGAACAAACATTCCAGTGTAGCTTTATTTTAAGTTTGTGCCCTTGCACTTGTACTGCTAAAAAACAGAACATGTTCTTGAACGCGTACATCTAAAAATTAAAACATTATTCTCTCGCGATCGGAAAAATCTGAAACAACCAAATTTATTAAAAAAATCTAAAATAATTCATTAGCAGTTATAAAAAAAAAATAATAATAATAAAGATAATAATAAAAATAAAATAAAAATTAAAATTAAAAAAATAATAAAAAAAAAACAAATTAAGTCATAAATACAGAGTTCAGAAAAAAACACACACTGAATAAAAAACTCGTACATATATGTAAACAAACATAACTTAGACCAACACACACATATTTTTATTTTCATATCAATTATATGCGTTTCTAAATTTTCTACGGTGCCCAACACAACCATGACTGTGTTCGTTTTAATATTTCGTTATTTACACGAACATTTTTGTATCACATACTTTTTGTTTCAATCACACATAAAGCACACATTTTTGAGTGTTGCTTTATTTGAAGTTCATGTTCTGCTACGTGTAGTGAAAAAAAACACAGAACATGTACAATAAACAGGTTCGAGTTCAGTTATATTTTAAGTCGTGTTGTGGCTCGTAAGAAAAAACACAAGTTAAGTCGTGTTTAAAATATAACTGAACTCGAACCTGTTTATTGTACATGTTGTGTTTTTTCTTACTACACGAGCCACAACACGACTTAAAATATAACTGAACTCGAACCTGTTTATTGTACATGTTCTGTGTTTTTTTTCACTACACGTAGCAGAACACGAACTTCAAATAAAGCAACACTCAAAAATGTGTGCTTTATGTGTGATTGAAATAAAAAGTATGTAATACAAAAATGTTCGTGTAAATAACGAAATATTAAAACGAACACATTCATGGTTGTGTTGGGCACCGTAGAAAATTTAGAAACCCACATAATTGATATGAAAATAAAGATATGTGTTGGCTGCTTTTGAACAGAACATTGTGTGTTTCATGTGTGTATTTTCTGAACCTTGCATAAATAACATATAAAATTTCTCTGTTTTCTATTTTATTATTAACTTTTTATTTTTATTATTATCTTTTTATTTTTATTTTTATTTTTATAGCGATGTCCGTCTGTCTGCTGAAAACACGCTCATTCACAAAAAAAAAAAAACATTTTGCTGGGTACGGTTGCAATAATATCATTTGCCATAATTCCCGGTAGGTCTGTATTGAAAATGGTCTAAATCGGGTATCATTGTGCTTAGATACGAGCAAAAATATGTAGATACCTCTAAAAAAAACATGAAACCCATTGTGTTTGCTATAATATTTTAGTGGTTGAATATAACAGTTGTACAACAACATTCACAGTTCAAAAAAGCCAAAAAAAAAAAAATGATGCAATCTTACCAACAAACACAACTACCATGAGCTATGCTAGTAGTATTGCCACATATTTTTTTTTATCGTTATCACGTTATAATAAAAAAAATCGCCAATATGAGAGAAAAAATGAAAACGAAAAATGGAAAATGAAAAATGGAAAATAAAAAAATGAGAAATGGAAAATGAAAAATGGAAAACGAATAATAAAAAAAAAATAAAAAAATTGAGAATGGAAAATGAAAAATTGTGAATGGAAAATGAAAAATGAAAAATGGAAAATGGAAAACGAAAAATGGAAAATGAAAACTGGAATATAAAAAATTTTAAATGAAAAATGAAAACTGAAAATTGGAAAATGGAGAATAAAAAACGAAAAATAAAAAATGGTAAAAGAAAAATGAAATATGACATATGCAAAATGAAAAATGGAATTTGGAAAATGAAAAATGAAAAAGAAAAATGAAAAATTAAAAATGAAAAATGGAAAATTAGAAATTAAAAATTAAAAATTAAAATTTAAAAATTAAAAAATAAAAACTAAAAATTAAAAAATAAAAATTCAAAATTAAAAACTAAAAATTAAAAATTAAAAATTAAAATTAAAATTAAAATTAAAAATTAAAAATTAAAAATTAAAAATTAAAAATTAAAAATTAAAAATTAAAAATTAAAAATTAAAAATTAAAAATTAAAAATTAAAAATTAAAAATTAAAAATTAAAAATTAAAAATTAAAAATTAAAAATTAAAAATTAAAAATTAAAAATTAAAAATTAAAAATTAAAAATTAAAAATTAAAAATTAAAAATTAAAAATTAAAAATTAAAAATTAAAAATTAAAAATTAAAAATTAAAAATTAAAAATTAAAAATTAAAAATTAAAAATTAAAAATTAAAAATTAAAAATTAAAAATTAAAAATTAAAAATTAAAAATTAAAAATTAAAAATTAAAAATTAAAAATTAAAAATTAAAAATTAAAAATTAAAAATTAAAAATTAAAAATTAAAAATTAAAAATTAAAAATTAAAAATTAAAAATTAAAAATTAAAAATTAAAAATTAAAAATTAAAAATTAAAAATTAAAAATTAAAAATTAAAAATTAAAAATTAAAAATTAAAAATTAAAAATTAAAAATTAAAAATTAAAAATTAAAAATTAAAAATTAAAAATTAAAAATTAAAAATTAAAAATTAAAAATTAAAAAATAAAAATTAAAAATTAAAAATTAAAAATTAAAAATTAAAAATTAAAAATTAAAAATTAAAAATTAAAAATTAAAAATTAAAAACTTAAAATTTAAAATTAAAAATTAAAAATTAAAAATTAATAATTAAAAATTAATAATTAAAAATTAAAAATTAAAAATTAAAAATTAAAAATTAAAAATTAAAAATTAAAAATTAAAAATTAAAAATTAAAAATTAAAAATTAAAAATTAAAAACTTAAAATTTAAAATTTAAAATTAAAAATTAAAAATTAAAAATTAATAATTAAAAATTAATAATTAAAAATTAAAAATTAAAAATTAAAAATTAAAAATTAAAAATTAAAAATTAAAAATTAAAAATTAAAAATTAAAAATTAAAAATTAAAAATTAAAAATTAAAAATTAAAAATTAAAAATTAAAAATTAAAAATTAAAACTTAAAAATTAAAAATTAAAAATTAAAAATTAAAAATTAAAAATTAAAAATTAAAAATTAAAAATTAAAAATTAAAAATTAGAAATTAAAAATTAAAAATTAAAAATTAAAAATTAGAAATTAAAAATGAAAAATTAAAAATTAAAAATTAGAAATTAAAAATTAAAAATTAAATATTAAAAATTAAAAATTAGAAATTAAAAATTAAAAATTAAAATTTAAAAATTAAAAAATAAAAACTAAAAATTAAAAATTCAAAATTAAAAATTAAAAATTATAAACTAAAAACTAAAAATTAAAAATTAAAAATTAAAAATTAAAAATTAAAAATTAAAAATTAAAAATTAAAAATTAAAAATTAAAAATTAAAAATTAAAAATTAAAAATTAAAAATTAAAAATTAAAAATTAAAAATTAAAAATTAAAAATTAAAAATTAAAAATTAAAAATTAAAAATTAAAAATTAAAAATTAAAAACTAAAAATTTAAAATTAAAAATTAAAAATTAAAATTTAAAAATTAATAATTAAAAATTAAAAATTAAAAATTAAAAATTAAAAATTAAAAATTAAAAATTAAAAATTAAAAATTAAAAATTAAAAATTAAAAATTAAAAATTAAAAATTAAAAATTAAAAATTAAAAATTAAAAATTAAAAATTAAAAATTAAAAATTAAAAATTAAAAATTAAAAATTAAAAATTAAAAATTAAAAATTAAAAATAAAAAATTAAAAATTAAAAATTAAAAATTAAAAATTAAAAATTAAAATTTACTAGCTAATTCAGATAAAAATATTTAAAAATTTGCTTTTTTTAAAATTAATATCTGAAATTTTTAGCCAATATCAAACTTTGGGTGTTATAATTCTGGCTGCGTTATATAATGAAATTCATTGGGGGTTTTCTACTCTAGTAAAAGAAAAATAATGCCATTTTTCAAATAATAACGAATTCTTTCTAAAGAAGACACGATCATTGTTTTTATATTTAAATTTCAGTACCGACAACAGTTTTAAAGTGGTAGCCGCACAAAATATTGGTAATATTGTACTAATTGTAATAAGAGTTTAACACTCTTACTTGTTTTTATTTTTTTTTATCTATAATATTAATAGGCTAGGCGATATCTTGTGACTGATGATTTGTTCTACCGTTTTATACCGATTTTGACTAAACGTATATTATTTGAGTAAATTGCATTTAAAATTGTTACTAACACATACATAAAATTATACATATGCTTTGTGTGTGTTTATTAAATTTGTTAATGTGTTTGTAATAAAAATGAGTTTGTTTTTTGTGTTGATTTGTGAATTGGCTATAATTGATTAGCATACTTTTAGGGTCGTTATTTAATGAAAAAATAAAATTTCCTAGAATTTGCGCTCGAATTTCGAGGGCCGGAATCTGCTAGTTTTTATCATTATCTTTTTATTTTTATTTTTTTATAATTGCTAATGAATTATTTTAGATTTTTTTAAATAAATTTGGTTGACACAATTGTTGAGATATTCCAAGTCAGTGTGAAAGTAGTAAAACCTCCGAAAGGTTTGGCTTTCTCAGCAAATCAAGTTGGATTAAATTTATGGGATGAAATCTTCAAAAAATTTTAATTTTCACCCCTTTTTATACCCTCCACACTACAGTGGAAGACGGTATATATAGATTTGTCATTCCGTTTGTAACTCTTCGAGAAACTAGTTTCTGACCCCATAAAGTGTATATATTCTTGATCCTTATCACAGCTCAAGTCTATGAAGCGATGTTCGTCTGTCCGTCTGTCTGTTGAAATCACGCCCATTCAAAAATGAACCAAATAAACATCCATCAAATGTATTTTTCGCATAAGCGAGGAGAAAGATCCATTTATAAGTAACTGATAAATACTTTATGGATAATGTCGTGTATATTACCGCTGCCACCCACATTATTGTAATCATACGATTACTTAATGTCTTATTTTGTGTCATGAATTACAGCATTAAATCTAGTGTAATCTATGATAATTTTTATGATTACAGCAACAAACAAACAACGAAGAAAGAAGAAAAAAATAATAAATTACGTGTTATAAGGGGAACACAAAGTAAACTTTTCGATTGATGCTCCACAGTCAAGAGGCAATTTGGCAGTAGAAATAATGAAATCATGTGAATAAAGTAAGAAAAGTGCCGGAGCTATAGAAATGTTTACGTTTTAAATTAGAGCCGAAATTTTATTGGGTAAAGCATTATGTGGAAAATAAAAGAAAACAAGCTTTATTGATGACATACTTTTAGGAGCCAAAAGCATTTTGATGTTCAAAATAAATAAAAGTAATTGGTTTAGTTTAGTTTTATATACAATTTAAGTGCACTTTATATGTATCTTTTTTTGATAAATAAACAACTTGCATACTTTAAGTCTACAAAATCACAAAACATTTCATTGCATACTGTTGGGCGACATAATTTTTGTATTAAAGATTTTATCAGAAAAATTATTTGTTTGACTTTCTTATGACTTTCAATTGTATTTTTTGTGTTTTTTTTGGTGGGGTTTTTTTGTTGAGAATTTAACCATGAACAATTTAATTCATTGCTGCTACTTAAGCATTATCTTTTCTACCACAAATACCTAAAATATGCTTTATATCCTTTGTTCTTCATACATGTTTTGAAACGTATGACCTTCGTCTGTTTGTTTGGCTGTGTATTAATACTAATTTAGGTTGTTCTGGTTGATTTAATAATTTTTTATATATGTGTATGTGTGTTTTGCTTTACGTTTTCTTTTGAAGCAATTTCCACAACATTAAGTTCAAACTATGATTTATTAAGATCCATGACATCTTCTATGAGATAAAAAAAAATTATATTTACCTAATGTATCTCTTTATAAGTACGAGCACCTACACTACGAATACGTATGATGGCTATAAATCATTATGTACTCTTTTCGTGTTTTTTTATTATTAAAATTAACTTTGGCTGAATGAATTTCTACAAGATATTCAACCTTAAGTTTATTATGATTCATATTGGGTCATATAAATTTTCATGTAAGAATGTCATTGAAATAGAGCGTAGCTGGGAAAGAATTTGGCCCCACTTATGTTTGAATTTATCAAAGCTTCTAAACTTCTTCTGAGCAGTTATCGATCATCTATTATGCAGCCACATTTTGACAGTTTTACTTCTTATGTGAAGGCGGACGGACGGACATGCTTTTTTCTTTGTTTTTTCGATTGCTCAAAAAATATTTGCAAGCAAGTATATGTATTTGTGGATGAAAAGAAAACCCTTCATTGTTGTTTAACATTGTTTAACAAATAAATGATACATCATACGATTTTTCTACTGTATAAATGCATAAATAATTTCTTATATTTTCTTACTTTTAAAAATACGAGGGAGGTACCAGAACAATCCGATCTGACAAAGAAAACCCAACAAATTTGGTAAAAATTTCTCCTTTTAGTTCAATACACTTTTCCCAAATATAATCAATAACTTTGATAACCTGTTTGTAGTAGGAGCTATTTAGCTCTATATTTAGTCATCAACCGCCGGCTCTACCTCTTCATTGTTGGCAAATCTTTTACTACCAAGTAATTTTTTCAAGTTTGGAAATAAAAAAGTAATCCCAGAGACTTAAATTTCCGTGAAAAAACAATTTGAACTTTAATTTATGGATTGTGGCCATCACAATATCGGATGTGTGAACTTGTGCATTGCCTTGATGAAACAACATATTTCAATGGTGCGTGGTAGAGAAGAAGAAAGCATATATTTCATAAATTCATAACTACACTGTATTCTTAATCGGACCGGTTTCTGGAATTTCAGCCTTCATCAGCGATTTATTGAACATTGTGATAATCGTTCTGTTATAATTGAATAGATTGTTTCTATATGAAATTTGTCTACTTTGGGCAGCCGTGAGGTTTGAACCTGCATCTATCTCACATACACTTTACACATTAACCTAAAGTCAGGCCTACGAGCAGTGTGGTTAACAACCAGTTTTCATACCATACACCTATTACTTCCTATTAATTACAGAAGATACAACTCTGTTCAAACAAACAATCGTTATTTTTAATTTTTTAATGTTTCTGCATTTATACTTCTAATTTCCACTATTCTCAGTTTCGTAAGAGTTGCCATATATGATGTATGGTTTGTACATTCTGCATATTGCACTTTTTTCATATATTTGAGATGATGCTCTGAAGTGTAATTTTTTTTTATATTTTCAAAAAAAAATAATTTCGGATTTCACAATTTTTGAAATTTCTGTTTTCTACATAGACTAAACTAGAGCACTTCTTCTATTTTTGGCCAACAACTATATGAAGTCATACCACTATGCGAAGGTGCGGCAGTAATTTAAAATCATGAATGTGCAGAAATCATGCAATTCTTGTAATTGACACCATTTTATAAAACAAAAAAATTAATGTGAGTCCGATAACAGGGGAGATGTGTTAACATATAGTAATTTAAGATTTTTAATTATTTCACTACTATTAATTATTTAATTATTTTAATTATTTTTAATTATTTTATTATTATTAATTAACTAATTAATTAACAATAGTAAAATACATTTAATAATTAATTAAACTAAAATTAATAATAATTAAATCATTAATTAATTATTTTTCATTACTAGATATTTACTCATCACCCTGTGATCGGACTCACATTGATTCCTTAAAATCAAACAGAAAGCGTCATCTATGTATCACTTATAGCTCAGTTAATACACAAATTATTTATTATTTTAACTGGTTGTTGAATTATTATTATTATTATTTCTTTATTAATTTCCTGTACAACATGACATGTCTTATAATTAAAGTACAGGATTTTCATCGCTCAAAAATTCGCCAAAAAATTAAAATACAATAAAAAAAAAAAATTATAACTTATTTAAAATAAATACAAGAAATTATTAAAATTCATGAATTTAAAAAAATGAAAATTAAATATATTTAAACAAAGTAACTAAACAAAAATTTCTTAAAATGTATCGCGTTGCTAACTAATTGTTGGTTGTGTGGAATTGCATTCCAAAGACGTGTGGCGTTTATGAAAAATTGCCATTCTGACACAAGGCAACGACGCATAGAGATAATAAGTTTTTTGCCCCTTCTGGATCCAGCAAACTGTATTTGATTATAAAGATATAGGGGTTTCTCAGTGTAAATAATTTTGTGCAAAAACATTAAAACCCTTATATTAATAAGGTTATCGAATGAGACTCCATAAAGACTTTTTGAGAAAGTCGAAACGCTATCACGTTTCTTCAGTCCATAAACATATCTAACAATATAGTTGTACAAAATATTTAGTTTTTTCTTGCTGGCGTAGTCGCAGTTGCCAAAAAGTTCACAGCCATAAAGTAGACCAGGAATTAAGTATGCCTTTGCAAGAAGATGTCTTACTCTTAACGGCGTAAAATACTGAGTTACCCAAAGCGATCTTAGCTTTATATACGTTTGAACCACAAGTGTATCTATGGCTTGACCAAGTCAAGTTGTTATTGAAAACTATGCCAAGATTTTTTACCTTTTTTACAATCTCGATTTTCTGATGTTCAAGAACAGGCTGAAAAGTTTTTTTTTATGAATAATCAAACATTTTGATTTATGCGGGTTGAGACAAAGTCCATTTGCAGTGGCCCAAAAATGTATTTTATTAAGGTCATAGTTTAGCTTTTCAACATTTTCTTCTATGGAGCTTACTGGACTACTCAGATACAGCTGAACGTCGTCCGCATACATGTGTATTTTGCAGTGAGATAGTTGTTGTGGCAAATCATTGGCATAGACGGAAAAAAGAAGTGGACCCAGAATCGATCCTTGAGGTACGCCTCTCGTGAGTGTTACAGGTCTTGAGGTCGAATTATTAACGTATACAGATTGAGTCCGATTTGTGAGGTATGAATGTAAAAGCTGCGTAGAAGTGGATGAAAAGTTAAGAAAGTGTTTAAGCTTCATACATAGTGTTTGATGGTTTATCGAACGCCTTTGAATGGTCGAGAAGTACCAAAAATTTTATGTTACCACAATCAAGTTCACGTCTTATGTTCTCGGTTACATTAACCAAAGCTGTAGTACAACTGTGGTTAGAACGAAATCCGGACTGCTTGTCAGACATTAGTTGATTTTCGTTTATATAATTGCTCATTTGTAGATGTAGTAGTTTTTCCACTACTTTTGATAGAAAGCCTAATATAGCTATTGGGCGATACTCCGTTTTCGATTTTGGAATAGGTATTATTTTTGCATATTTCCATTGAGTAGGGAAAGAACTTGATGTAATAATGGTGTTAAATAGGTGTGTTATATAAGGCAATATTTATGGCAAAATGATCTTGATAAACTTGGGATGTAAGTTATCGAAACCCACGGCGTTTGATTTTATTAATGAAAAACTGGATAATACATCAAACTGACTAACACAAGAAAACTCAAATGCAGTTTGTTCAAAAGAGGAGCTATTATTCATTATATTGTTGTTCGAATCTGTACTGTTCACTATTGTCGTCGGAAGATAAGTGAAAATGATATTAAGTTCGTTTGCATCAATTGGGCAGGTTTCATTTTTATTATTTTTGCCAATACCAATATCTCGAATGGTTTTCCATGTATCCTTGGAGTCAATGGCGGATGAAAATCGTTCGGAATAGTAATTAGTTTTAGCCATTCTTATTTTAGAATTAGCCTCACTTCTAGCAGTGCGAAAATCGAGTTTCAATTCATTCGTTTTGAAACGTTTCCACCTGGAATAAGCAAAATCTCTGCTGAAATAATTTTTACTAGCAGATTGCAGCCCTCGAAGTTCGAGTGCAAATTCTGGGAAAATTTATTTTTTTCATTAAATAAAGACCCTAAAGGTATGCTAATCAATTATAGCCAATTCACAAATCAACACAAAAAACGAACTCATTTTTATTACAAACATATTAACAAATTTAATAAAACACACATAGCATATGTATAATTTTATGTATGTGTTAGTAGCAACTTTAAATCCAATTTACTCAAAATAAAGGAAAAAATTAAAAATCTGTAAATCTGCAAAACGGCTAAAAAGAAAATAAAATAATATATGTCTGGTCAAAATCGGGATAAAACGGTAGAACAACACATCGGTGAAAAGAAACCGCCTAGCCTATCAATATTATAGATATCTATTATATTAATAGGCAAAGCGATTTCTTGTTACCGATGCTAGTGTGCTAGTTATAATCGTATTTGACCGCACAGGCCTCATTTAAAAGGTATTTTTATTTAGCTGTCCTCCAGATTTATAGATTTTTAAATTTAAAATTTTTTTGGATTAAACTGCATTAAAAGTTGCTACTAACATATACATGAAATGATATAATGCTATGTGTGTGTTTATTAAATTTGTTGATGTGTTTGTAATAAAAAAAGAGTTTGTTTTTTTGTGTTGATTTGTGGATTGGCTATAATTGATTAGCATAACCTTAGGGTCCTTATTTAATGAAAAAATATAATTTCCTAGAATGTGCACTCGAATTTCGAGGGCTGGAATCTGCTAGTTAGTATTTAATAGCTTTATATATTTGTGGAGTTGTTGGATTATATATTATATATTGTGAAATTTTTAAAGTTTATGAAAATTGCACGCTAAACCTTTTTTAAAAATTACCTTTTCTCAAAAAAAAAGCTTTTTCTTATAAAAGTACCTTTCCACAAAAGAGTATCTTTTCTTAAAGTAGTACCTTTCTTAAAAAATTTTTTTTAAAGTAGCTTTCCTTAGACAACAACCTATTCTTAAAAAGGTACCATTTATTAAAAAGTATTTTTTTTAAATTAGTACTTTTTTTAAAAAGTACCTGTTCTTAAAAAGTACATATTCTTAAAAAGTACCATTTCGGAAAAAAGTACCTTGTTTTTAAAAAAGAACCTTTCCTTACAAAAGTATATTGTCTTTTTTTAAAAAAGTATCTTTCTGAAATGAAAATTTTGTTTAACAAAATACCTTGTCTTTGGAAGTACTTCTTTTTTTATAAAAATTTCTGTTCTATGATTAATATTTAGTTTTACAAAATAACCACTCATATGTCTAAGTAATAAAATATGGGCGCTAAAAACAAAGTAAGTTGAATGTCGGGTAATCTAACTTATTTTTCTTTAAAAAAGTTCTTCTTCTGGAAAAAGTTCTTCTTCTGAAAAAAGTACTTTTCCATAAAAAGTGTACATTTTCTTTAGAAAAAACCTTTTCTTAAAAGAATACCTTTTCTTAAAAAGTGACTTTTCATAAAAAAATTTTTTTTTTAAAAAGCTCCTTTTCTTAAAAAAGTTCCTTTTCCTAAAAAACCTTTCCCTTTTCAACCCTTTTCCTAAAAAATAACTTTTTTCTTAAAAAGTTCCCCTTGAAAAAGGTATGTTTTTTAGAAAGAACTTTCTTTAAAAATTGCCTTAAAATTTTTTTTTTAAAGTGAATGTTTTCAAAAGTGCATTTTCTTAAAAAAAAACCATGCCCTATTAAGAAAACGTAATTTTTTTAAAAGTGAATTTTTTCAAAAGTGCATTTTCTAACAAAAAAAAAAAAAACCATGCCCCATTAAGTAAAAGTACTTTTTTTAAGCAAAAAATTTACTTTGTATAGAAAGAGATTTTTAGCGAAAGGTACTACTTACGTAAAGGTACTTTTTTAGGAACAGATATTTTTCTAGAAAAAGGTTAAATTTTAAGAATATTAACTTTTTTAAGAAGAAACCGAGAAAAGGTATTTTTTTTAAATGTGCTTCTTAAGAAAAGGTACTTTTTTAAAAAGGGAACTTTTGAAGGAAAGGTACTTTTTCAAGATTATATAATTTTTCTGAATAGGTACTTAAAAAAAAAGCACCTTTTATATTAAAAATAGGTACCTTCTAAGAAAAGGTACATTTTAAGAAAAGGTAATATGTAAAGGTTGCCAAAAGGTTTCAATTGGTCATTGGGGGTTAATTTTTTTTAGCACGAATTTGACTGTTTGTCTTTTTGAGTTTTCAATTGCAGCCCTAGAGCAAGGGTGGTAAACTGCGGCTCTTTGGATGTTTTGCTGTGGCTCTTTACTTCCATTCGCAAATCTGTAATATTAATAAGCTAGGCGATTTCATGTGACCGATGTTTTGTTCCACCGTTTTATCCCGATTATGACCAAACGTATATTATTTGAAAGGTATTTATTTTGAGCCGTTTTGCAGATTTACAGACGTTTAAATTTTTTCCTTTATTTTAAGTTAATTGCATTTAAATTTGCTACTAACACATACATAAAATTATACATATGCTATGTGTGTGTTTATTAAATTTGTTAATGTGTTTGTTAATGAGTTTGTTATTCGCAATAATAAGAAATCAAAAAAGTGTTGGTTTGCGAATTGGCTATGTTGAAAAATAAAGTTACCTAGAAATTGCACTCGAATTTTGAGCGCTGGAATGTGCTAGAATTAATTATTTTATATCAAAAAAAAACTTTGAAAAATTATTCTGAATCGGTTAGAAACTTGTGTCCGCTTTTCAACGCACCCCTGCCCCTAGACATGCCGTGCAAAAATGCCTTGAAGACAATAAGATCGATTTAAGTAAAATCGTTTCAATAGCAGCTGATGAAGCCAAAAGTACGACAGGAAAAAATAAAGAACCAACAACGATTCTTCTTACGTTTCACTGCATAATACACCAAAAAGCGCTTTGTGCACAAATATTTCCTGCCGAAATAGTTGAGGTCATGAATTCTGTAATCAAGATTGTTAACAGCATCTTGTCAAAAGCACTGTACCATCGTCAGTTTAAAGAATTCTTAAACGAAATGGAGACTCTGTATTCCGACCTCTTTCTTCACAATAAAGTGCGATGGCTTTCCAAAGGTAAGATATTGAAACGTTTTGCTTTGTGCTTGAATGAAATAAATACATTTCTAAATGAGAAAGGCATTAATTACAACAGTTTTTGCGGTTGTACTGTGAAATACATTTTTACGAGCGCATAGATGTTTACACATCAAAAGTGAACATTTGGTGAGCAACTCTATTTAAGTTAGAAAGATGAATACAAGTTTTAAGCAATAAATAAATAAATAGCAATTTTGTGACAAGTTTAGTCAAACGATTCACATTTAGAAAGACTGAAGGACCTATTAAAGCATAAAAAATATTAATATGGCTTGTGAATTTTGGAAACTTTCCACCCAATGACAAATAAATAGGCAAATGAGCTGTTATGAGATTGTTTCAAGGGAAAATTAATAATAGTTCTAATGAATATATTAAATTAAAATAAAATACGCATAACCTTTTATGCATATTCAAAATTTCAGTTCGCAAATCTTCGCTCAATTTACGATATTGAAGTGTATTATATAAGACAATACGAGAAACCTACCGTAGTCCGTAATTATGATCTAATTGTTTTTTAACGTGAGTCACATCCAGTTGTATAGAACGATAACAGCACTTTAGTCTACCAGATGTATTTATGTGGGCCAGTGTTGGCCCAAGAATTAACACCAAACACAATAGCGGCCTGATTGGTCAATTCTTATGTCCAATCGAGATGAATTCAATTGTCCAGGTCTAAATTCGGAGGTTTCCTAAGGTATCACATTAGAGTCAATTATTGGGTTAGATTGGAGATTTCAATAGTCTGTCATTTGGAAAAACCAAATAACGTGTTTTTGAGTTTTATAGGTATTTTTTCCAAACTTGAGTCCAGAATATGTTAAATTTTTCAATCTAAAGACTTTTGCACTTTTCTTTTTCCAACCTTTAGTCTAAAAATTATTAAATTTTCCAATTTGCAGATTACTTTACAATGGTTTAGATTTTAGCCAATTCATGAAAATGCAATATTGGTGTCTTGAGTCTTTAAAAAGTTTTCCCCTAAGATTCAAACTTTGATCCAATTATAACTATTTAAATGGCCTTAACGTTAGACTGCTAATAATCCATACACATTTATTTTACCATATATATGCTTTGCTGCTGCCCTCATAAAAACTAAAACATATTATGGATAATAGTCATAATTATAACCGACTTAAGACAAAAAAAAAAAAAAAATTGTCTTCAATATCTGTCTTCAAATGAAAAAGTTTATTCATGAATAATATAATTAAATTGTCTGACATGGAGAAAATGTCTTATTTAGCAAATATTGTTGTGTGTCATCAAAACAAATAATATTATTTTTTTTTTAGCATTTTATTTAGTAACAACAATTTAAGAGTACAATTAAGAGCACAAATCCATAAAATATTCGTAAAACTATAAACAAACTTGCTGACGACTCTATTATTTGATAAATATTTTATATTCTTCTCTGTTGCTTCCTAAAAGTATACAACAACAATTTTCCTTTGCCTTACAATTAAGCTTAAGTGTAATAAAAGAATAGAGCATTGTTAATAAAAATTGCTGCAAGAAACACCAACAACAACAATATTATATAAATGATTCTTAATTCAATATTGTCAATCATTATATACCGTTAAACGATTATTACTTAAAAAGCCATTAAAATTAATTAGTATTATGTATAGAATTGTAAAAATTCATTTAATAACAAAACTGCTGCATACTCCAAGGGTGATTTTACTAATTAAAACATAAATATACTAAATAGTTGTAAGACACCAAGGCGCCTGTTGAAAAATGATAACACTGTGAAATATTTTCGGGTGAAAGTAGTACGACAGGGTTTGTCGTTCTCAGACTAAACTTTTTTTTTATAATGTTTTATATTTTTTATTTATCTTGATGTTTGTTTACTTAGTCTTTCAGCTATAAATCAAGAACGATTGATGGTTTCTCATTTTGGTATTTAGTTAAATTGTAGCTAACGCTTAAATAAATAATTTTTATTAATATATACATCCAGAAAATATAATAAACAAGTAAGCGTGTTAAGTTCGGGTGTGCCAACTCTTTGATACCTTCCACCTGCGTCTTAAACCAAGGTTCAGAAAGTACACACATCAAACACACAATATTCTGTTCTAAAGCAGCCAACACATATTTTTATTTTCATATCAATTATGTGTGTTCCTAAATTTTGTACGGTGCCGAACACAATCATGAACGTGTTTCATTTTAATATAAAAAAAATTAAAATAAAAAGATAATAATAAAACAGCGAATTTTTATATGTTGTTTATGAATTAATTTAGTTTTTTTTTTATTATTTATGTATATTTATTTTAATTTTTTTATTTTTATTTTCTTTTTATTTTTATTTTTTTATAACTGCTAATGAATTATTCTAGATTTTTAAAAAAAATTTGGTTGAAACAATTGTTGTCGTTTTTATAGGGGTATCAGATTTTTCCGGTCGCGAGTGGACAATGTTTTAATTTTAGCTGTACATGTTCTAGAACACGAACAGAAAATAAAGCTGTACTCGAACCTGTTTATTTTTCATGTTCTGTTTTTTAGCATTACACGTGCAAGGACACGAACATAAAATAAAGCTACACTCGAACCATTGTGTGTTTTATGTGTGTTCGAAACAAAAAATACGTGATAGAAACATGTTCGTGTACTCAACCAAATATTAAAACGAAACACATTCATGATTGTGTTCGGCACCGTACAAAATTTAGAAACACACACAATTGATACGAAAATAAAAATATGTGTTTGTTGGTCTGAGCTGTGTTTGTTTACATATATGTATGAGTTTTTTTATTCAGTGTGTGTTTTTTTCTGAACTCTGTCTTAAACTCAATATTACAACCAATATTGGGTAAGGCTACCACTTTAGAACTGTTTCCGATAATGAAACATTAAATTGTAATACCAATTAAATTTTTCGTTAATTGCTTTTCTTTTTGGCTGGTTTCTATTATAATTTCTTATTATAAAAACAATGATCATGTCTTCTGTAGAAAGAATTAATTACTATCTCAAAAATTATTAATATTTTTCTCTTAATAGAGTAGGAAAATTAAAAGTCCTCTAAGTACTTAATAGAACACAAATGATATTCTTTATTTAACATAGCCGGCGCGTTACGGCATTATTATACCCAAAGTTTGATTACACTAAGAATTTTTTGAGACCTTAGAAATCATACGATAATTCAAAAAAAAAAAAAAAAATTCTTGTTAGCTAAAAATGTTCAGATTATTATAAAAGCAGGTAAATCAGGTAAGAAATTAAAGTCGCCTTACACAGACTAAAAAATATACCTGATGAAAGCTTATATACCCAAGTTCATCTAAATATATGTTTGTATAATTGCGAAATTTTGTTTGCAAATATTATTGATAGTTATAAACATCAACACAAACTTATTAAATATATTTAAAAAGGGTACTTTTAAAAGGGTACTTCTTGAAAAAGGGTGCTTTTAAAAAGAAACGGTCCATTTTTAAAAAAGGCTACTTTGTTAAGAGAGTGTACTTTAAAAAAAGGGTACTTAAAAAATACTCTTAATAAAAGTACTTCTAAAAAATGGTACTTGTAAAAAATGGTACTTTTTTTTAAAGACAGGTACTTATTTAAAAAAAAAATATATATTTAAAAAAAGGTAATTTTTAAGAGACATACTTTGTTTTAAAATGTTATTTATTAAAAACCGGTTATATTTTGAAAATGGGCAGTTTTTTGAAAAAAGTACTTTTTTAATAAATGGGTACTTCTTTGACATAAGGTAATTTTTAGACACCATACTTTTAAAAAAAAAAATTATTTTTGAAAAAAGGGTGCTTTTAAACACAGAGTACCTTTTTATAAAGAGTACCTTTTTAAAAAAAGGTACTTTAAAAAAGAAACTAAAAAAAGTACTTCTAAAAAAGGGTACTTATATAAAAAAAGGGTACTTTTTTTTAGACATGTACTTATTTAAAAAAAAAAAGATTTTTTTTATTAAAAACATATTTAAAAAAGTTAATTCTTAAGAGATACTTTGTTTTAAAATGATGCTTATTTAAAACCGGGTATATTTTAAAAAGGGGCAGTTTTCTGAAGAAACGGTACTTTCTAAAAAAATTTTCTTTTAAAAGCGAATTCTTTTAAATTTTTTTTTAGGAATTATATATGTTCCCTCATATTGGCCATTTTCTTTCAATGACCTTTGACCTTTCGCAAATAAATTTGAGGCATTTATAATTGTAAGGAATGCCTCAACACCTTTAAACTAAATTCTTTATTAGAGTTGCAGATTAACAAGTTATGAATATAAACACAATAATTCTAGACTAGCCATTCCATTTTATTAGCTAATATCTGTGGTCGCAAGTGATAACCGCATAAGTCGACTTAAGAACGATTTGAAACATGTATGTATGTATACTTATGTGAAATCCCCATTTCTCTAATACTCTTCTTTAAAAAGTTAGTGATAAAAACATACTGACCTAAGTCGTAATGAAACCCCATTACATTTATATAAAAAGTTATTTTTCTCGAAACCACGATTTTCGACTTAGGTGGTTAATGCTTGTGTCCAGAGATATATTCATAGTCGCAGCATTTTTGAAACTCATGGTGTAGGGTACGTTTTAGTTGGATTTGACCGAACATAACTTTCTTGATGCCTCTTTCCGAATTGGAAATAACGTTTTTAAAGTTTAACCCGCAGTAACCATAAAATGTATTTTTATGTTAAGTTTAAACTTAAAACAAAGTTAAGTTTTGTTAAGAGATAAAGGTTGCAATAGAAAATAAGTTTATGTTTTGTTAAGCTGACAAAGGTTAAGGTTCACAGAAGTAAAATAGTAAGAACAACTATACCTGGACTGACAGATGGAAATTACTTAATCGAAAGTATGTTTTTTTTAACTGTTCAGTACGTATTGAAAATGGCTTTCGCAATATTAAAAATATTCTCCATTATAATTACTGCACTGTTGCATGTGCTTGAACCAATTTCTGAAGCCCTTTATCCAAAATGTACATTTTTGGCACATCAATCAAATTTTCGTCGGAAAATTCTTTTGAAAGAAACTTTCTGAAAAAAGGATTTTTTTTAAGAAATGTTACTTTTTTAAGGATATATACTTTATGAGGAAAGTTAACTTTTAAGAAAAGGTATTTTTAAGAAAAAGTACTTTTCAAGAAAAGGTACTCAAAAAAAAGGTTAATTTTAAGGAAAGATAACTTTTAAAGAAACGATATTGTTGAAGAAAAAGCCCTTTTTTAAGAAAAAAAAATACTTTTTTGAGCAACTCTAATTAAGAAAAGTCACTTTCTGAGAAAAGGTACTCTATGAAAATTCGCTTTTTAAGAAATAGTACTTTTTAAGAAAAGGTATTTTTTAACAAAAGGCAATTTTTAAGAAAAGGCACTCTTTAAGGAAAAACACTCTTTAGGAGAAAGTCCTTTTTAGAAAAAGGCACTTTTGAAAGACAGATACTTTTTAAGAGAAGGCACTTTTATTTTATTAAAAGATACTGTCTACAAAAAGGTATTAGTTAAGAAAAGCCCCTTTTTAAGAATAGGTATTCTATGAAAAAATACCTTTTTAAGGAAATGTGCTTTTTTAAAAAAGATATCTTTTTTTCTTTTTTGAAACAGCACATTTTAAGAAAATGTAATCTTTAAGAAAAGTACTTTTCAACAAAAAACATTTTTTTAAAAAAAGGAACTTTTAAGAAATGCCAATTATGAAGAAGAGATACTTTTTAAGAAGAGGTATTGTTTAAGAAAATGTACTTTTAATGAAAATTACTTTTTAAGAAAAGCGCTTTTTAAGAAAAGGCACCTTTTAAGAAAATGTACTTTTTAAGAAAAGGTTATTTTGAAGAAGAGGTATTTTTTAAGAAAATGCATTTTTTTAATAAATGTACTTTTTAAGTTAAAAACTTTTTAAGAATGAGCACTTTTTAAGAAAAGGTACTTTTTAAGAAAAGGTGCTTTTTAAGAAAATGTACTTTTTATGAAAATGTACTTTTTAAGAAAAGGTACTTTTAAAAAAAGGTACTTTTTAAAAAAGGTACTTTTTAAGAAAATGTACTTTTTAAGAAAAGGTACTTTTTAAGGAAATGTACTTTCTATGAATAAGTACTTTTCAAGAAATGGTACTCCATGAAAAAAGTATTTGTTAAGGAAAGGTACTTTTTAACAAAAGGCACTCTTTATGAAAAACACTCTTTAGGAAAAAGTAATTTTTAAGAAAGAACACTTTTGAGGGATAGGTACTTTTAAAGAAATGGCACTTTTTTATTAAAAGATACTATTTACGAAAAGGTATTTGTTAAGAATAGGTACTCCATCAAAAAATTCCTTTTTAAGAAAATGTAATTTTTAAGAACAGTACTTTTCAACAAAAATCACTTTTTGAGAAAAGGTACTTTTAAGAAATGGTATTTTTCAAGAAAAGTTACTTTTTAAGAAGAGGTATTTTTTAAGAACATAATTTTTTAAAAAAATGTTCTTTTAAAGAAAATTACTTTTTAAGAAAAGCGCTTTTAAGAAAAGGCACCTATTAAGAAAATGTACTTTTTAAGAAACGGTAATTTTAAAGAAGAGGTATTTTTAAGAAAATGCTTTTTTTTAAGAAAATTTACTTTTTAAGAAAGAGCACTTTTTAAGAAAAGACAATTTTTAAAAAATATACTTTTTACGAATAAGTCCTTTTTAAGAAAAGGTACTTTTTAAGACAAAGCACTTTTTATGAAAAGATGCTTGTTAAGAAAAGAAGCTTTTTAACACAATATAAGAAATGCTAATTATTAAGAAAAGGTAGTTTTTAAGAAAAGGTAGTTTTTAAGAAAAGGTACCTTTTAAGAAAATAACTTTTTATGAAAAGGCTAAGAAATGCTAGCTGTTAAGAAAATGTATTTTTTAGGAAAATGCACTTCACAGAAAATTTACTTTTTAAGAAAAAGTAATTTGAAGATGTCATTTTTTAATAAAAAGTACTTTTTGAAGAAAATTTACTTTTTAAGAAAATGCCCTTTTTAAGAAAAAGCTCTTTTAAGAAATGGCCATTTTTAAGAAAATTTACTTTTTAACAAAAGGTAATTTTGAAGAAGATTCAGTTTTTTTTAAATAAAAAGTACTTTTTGAAGAAAATTTACTTTTTAAGAAAATGACCTTTTTAAGAAATGGCCCCTTTTAAGAAAATTTACTTTTTAAGAAAAGGCAATTTTGAAAAAGATTGGGGTTTTTTTAATAGAAAGTACTTTTTGAAGAAAATTTACTTTTTAAGAAAAGGCCCGTTTAAGAAATGGTATTTTCCAAGAAAAGGTACTTTTTAGGAAGAGGTATTTTTTAAGAAAATGCATTTTATAAGAAAATGTACTTTTTAAGAAAAGGTAATTTTTAAGATGTCCTTTTTTAATAAAAAGTAATGTTTGAAGCAAATTTACTTTTTAAGGAAATGGCCTTTTTAAGAAATGGCCCTTTTTAAGAAATGGCCCTTTTTAAAAAAATTTACTTTTTAAGAAAAGGTAATTTTGAAGAAGATTGGGGTTTTTTTTAAAAATAAAAAGTACTTTTTTATGAAAATTTACTTTTAAATAAAAGGCCCCTTTTAAGAATTGGCCCTTTTTAAGAAAATTTACTTTTTAAGAAAAGGTAATTTTGAAGAAGATTGGGTTTTTTTAAAATAAAGTTTTTTTTTTTTAAATAGGTGGGAACTCTTTTTAAGAAGTTATTTATTAAGAAAATTTAATATTTAATGAAAATTTACTTTTTAAGAAAAGGTAATTTTGAAGAAGGTAGGGTTTTTTTTTAAATAAAAAGTACTTTTTAAAGAAAATTTACTTTTTAAGAAAAGGCCCTTATAAGAAATGGTATTTTTCAAGAAAAGGTACTTTTTAAGAAGAAGTATTTTTTAAGAAAATGCATTTTTTAAGAAAATGTACTTATTAAGAAGAGGTAATTTTGAAGAAGATGTCCTTTTTTTTAATAAAAAGTACTTTTTGAAGATAATTTACTTATTAAGAAAAAGGCCCTTTTTAAGAAAAGATACTTTTTTTATAAAAAATATTTTTTTAGAATAGGTACTTTTTTATGAAAAGGTACTTTTTTTTAAATAGGTAGGAACTCTTTTTAAGAAGTTATTTATTAAGAAAATTGAATTTTTAATGAAAATTTACTATTTAAGAAATGGTCCTTTTTAAGAAAATTTACTTTTTAAGAAAAGGTAACTTTGAAGATGTCCTTTTTTTTTAATAAAAAGTAATTTTTGAAGATCATTTACTTATTAAGAAAAAGGCCCTTTTTAAGAAAAGATACTTTTTTATTAAAAATATTTTTTTAGAATAGGTACTTTTTTACGAAAAGGTACTTTTTATAAAAACATACTTTTTAAAATATTTTTTTTTTTTTAATAGGTAGGAACTCTTTTTAAGAAGTTATTTATTAAGAAAATGAAATTTTTTATGAAAATTTAGTTTTTAGAAAAGGAAATTTTTTTATGGATAGTTTGCTTCTAAGAAAATGTACCATTTTAAGAAGATATACTTTTTTAAAAAAGGTATTTTTTTAAGAAAAATTACTTTGTCAGAAAATGTTTTTTTTTTTAAATGTACCTTTAAACACAGGTACTTTTTTAAGAAAAGGTACTTTTTAAGTACCATTAACAGATTGTACCATTAACGTTTGAGTATAAAATAAATCGGAGGAATTTACATAACAAATTTCTAATTTGTTTAGAAGTTAAAAAATTTAATACATTTTTGTTTGTAGGCCATGAGTGTCGTAATTAGAAAAAAATGACTTATGGCAATTTTCATATTTCTAGATTCTACATAAGCTATCGATTTTCTTAGTACCCGTCCGTTATTCAATATACTTTTGGTCTATTAAATATTTAACATATAAAATATTATCAAGTGTTCTTTCACACATATTATTCAAGTATTATTGATATTAATTACATTTAATTTAACGCAATTATTTTGTCGTAACTTTGCTATTAACCAATTATTTCCATAATCCCTTAAAGAAGGCTTTCGTTTTTCTAAACATTAATCTTTATTCTTTAGACAACAAATAAAAAAAAAGAAGACATTGGTTCAAATGGACATGTCAGCACTAATTAATTCCGAATTAATTGATGGTGTCCATATATATTTTTTGTTATCATCAACAAAATCTAGATTATATCTAACGAAATTAATCATTAAACACAACTGAATCCACTAACAAAAAATATTTAATGCTTTATGGTATTATTTTTAGTGTGCGAAAAAAAAGTCATACAAACGACAGTTACCATAAGTATAACGAAATAAAGTTTCCATTTTTCAAAAAATATTTTCCCTTCTGCAATTGTGTTTATCACGCTCTATCCATCTTCCCCTCAAACAACAAAAACACTCCCAGCTCTTATAACTTTTCCTTTGACTTCTTATTAAGCCTCATAATAAATCTAATACAAATTATAAGTGTACGTGCGAACTTAAGAGGAGGGTAAAAGTTAAAAAAGGTTTCATGTTTATACAAGCGTTTAATTGGTAGTTGAAGCAAGTAAAATGACTTGTACAATTGTGAATTATAATATTTGGCTTGTTAGCGATAACTTCAAGGCTTCTAATCAAATGTTGTTTTTTAGCGGAAATAGGAAAATGTCTTGCGCGCCAGTTAACGAAACGTTCTTTAATCAGTGATATGGAATAAACGGAATCTTGAAACAAAAATCAAATTAGAAAATAAAACATTAAAGTAATGGAAAATATAGATGATTTCAAAATTTTTTAAAGAAAATATATTCCATTAGCAGATTTTTTAAGGTTTGAAAAAACTACAGTCTCATAAACAATTTCTAGGTTTGAAAAACAAAAAGAAAGCAATACTATCTAAAATACTTTTTACATTCTTAACATATACATTAGGGTGACAGCCATTTTTTCTTTAGAATTTCAAGACGTGCGGGTCGGATTATGACACTGGATCTAAAACTTTAGTGCGTAAAATTTGAACCAAATCGGACAATGCTTTCTGGATGCACATGGAGTTCAAAGTTCAAATATGCATTTATAGTAAAAAAATTATCAAAAAAAAAAAAAATCATTTTCACAAAAATTTTGCGTTTTAATAAAATTAATTAATAATTAATCTAGAGTAAATTATTTTTCTAATAACACAACAAAATCTATTATCGGTTGAAAAACAGCCAAGTTATATCAAGTTCCCCAGGCCGCAGACCACCTGATTAAGAAAATCGAGCTCCAATTTTTAAAGACATTGAAATAATTTACAACAACAAAATTTTTGCATTCTCCTGATCCCAAAATGGTCTTATGTAAAGTATTTTGCATCTCGTCTATTGTTATGCCGTTCTAAATTAATGTCAAAACGTTACGTATTTTTTAACACTATTTCAAAATCTCCAATTTTACTTTTTCAAAAATTTTGTTCAAGAAATTTTCCGAAATCAACGATTGGACTTTAAGATCTTATTAACAAAATATGTCTGATTAAAAATACCAAATATTATAGGTATCCTGATCTTAATTTTGCGAGTGCAGCGTTTTTATTTCAGCGGATTTAAAGAAAAATGTGATTTTTCATACTTTTTCAACTGTTAGGCTACATCTTTTGGGTGTTTTCATATTTCAAAGATCTTTTGCAAAATATTATTCCACTTGATATAAGTTCTCAATCTTGTAACTTAAGTTTAAGTTGAAACATCATAAACTGTCCCCCTTTAAACTCAAAGGTCAAATTTAAGGATATTTACATTTTTTAACGCAAAATATCGAAAAATTATATATTTGTGGAAGGCTTGCGATGAAACTTGTTGGTAATATTTTAATAATTCTAAAAAATAATATTCTGTACTTGTTCGCTGAAATTAACCAGTGGAGTACTTTTGATGTCAAATTGACTCTTTATGAAAATCTATAAATATTTTCTTCATCAAGAATTTTTTTTAATAAAATAAATTTCACGTATTCATAAAATTCCTTAAATTTATTCGCTGTTTTATGAAAATATGTAGATTAATTAGTTTCTATATTTAATACAGTATAAACAAATTTTATTTTTCGAAAAAAATGTTTTTTTCATTTAAAAGTACTTTTTCTTCAAAAACTAAATTATCTTAAAAAAGTACCTTTATAACAAAAAGTGAGTGTTCTTAAATTAGCATATTTTCTTAAAAAAATACTTTTTTTTTAAAAATAAAGTATGCTTTCTTGAGAAAGTACATTTTCTTAAAAAGTACATTCCCTTAAAAAATTACCCTTTCTAAAAAATGATATTTTTCTTATAAAATTCATTTTTTTAACAAAGTACCTATTCTTAAAAAAGTACGTTTTCTAAAAAAAGTATGTTTTCTTAAAATAGCACATTTTCTTTAAAAAAATTTTTTTCTTCAAAAGGTACATTTTCTTAAAAAATAAATTTTCTTAAAAAAGTACCTTTTTTTAAAAAGAAATTTTTTTATGAGGTACCTTTTCTTAATAACG
This sequence comes from Cordilura impudica, assembly GCA_963682025.1. Classification (NCBI taxonomy): domain Eukaryota; kingdom Metazoa; phylum Arthropoda; class Insecta; order Diptera; family Scathophagidae; genus Cordilura; species Cordilura impudica. The sequence goes on from OY821521.1 coordinate 35,027,498, forward strand.
TACCTTAATTAAAAAAAATTAACTTTTCTTCAAAAAGTACCTTTTCCGTAAAAAGTACCTTTTATTAAAACAAGTAAATTTTCTTGAAAAAGTACTTTTTCTAAGAAATGTATGTTTTCATAAAGCAAAACTTTTTATAAAAACTACCTTTTCTTAAAAAGTACCTTTTTTAAAAATTTTCTTATGAAGTGCATTTTCTTAAAAAAAATAAATTTACTTAACAAAGGAGCTTTACTACAAAAAGTACATTTTACTAAAAATATGCCTTTTCTTTAAGAAGTACGTCTTCTTAAAAATATTCCCTTTCTTAAAAAAGTATATTTCCTTATATTAATTTAAAAAAAAGTACATTTTGTTAGAAAATTCAAGTTTTTTAAAAAAAGTAAATTTTCTAAGAAAAGAAAATTTCCCTATAAAAGAACCTCTTCTTAGAAAAGTACATTTGCCTTAAAAATTATATTTTATTAAAAAAGCATATTTTCTTCAAAAAAATACCTGATCTTATAAATGTACAATTCCTGAAGAAAGTACAATTTCTAAACATCATAACTCAAAATCTACTTGACCGATCATTTTGAAATTTTATACACTATTTCTACACATAAATCATCAGGTAATCTCGATTCACCGAAATTTTATAGCAAAAATCGTGTTTTTCAATTCACAAATTAATACAAAAAGCAAACTCATTTTTATTACAAACACATTAACAAATTTAATAAACGCACACATAGCATTGTACAATATTATGTATGTGTTAGTAGTAACTTTAAATGCAATTTACTCAAAATAAAGGAATAACTTTAAAAATCTGTAAATCTGTAAAACGGCTAAAAAGAAATACCTTTCAAAATATATACGTTTGGTCAAAATCGGGATAAAACGGTGGAACAAAACATCGGTCACAAGAAATCGCCTAGCCTATTAATATTATAGATTATGCAGTTCTATACTAAAAATGAATTTAAAAACAAACTTATAAAAATTTTGATTTTTCCGCAGGTGATTTTTTTTGGAAAAAGAATCGTATATGAAACTTCCAGATATATATTTTTATATTTTTTTTTCCTTGTACTCATTTTCTTAAGCTCAAACTTAAACGATTTCATAATATCATGATTTTTTGGAGAGGTTTTTATTGCCGCCAGTGTATAGACATTGTATAGAAAGATTAACAAAAATTAAATAAAATTTTTATTTACAGAGATAAATGCATGTGGCTTTATGTTTTCAAAAGTAAAATTCAACCTATTTGTTCTTAAAAAGTTTTTAAACATCGATTGGTGCATTTTTAAATGACGACAATTCTTTTAAGTAGAATTCTTTTTTTACTGTTTCATCACAAGGGCTCAAAGAAAATATACAAGAAATTTGTTTGATAGTATTAAATCTATAATTTTTTTTTGATGACCTTATCTAATTTGCTTCGAACTGTTTCACCAACTTCGCCTCCCACCGCCTTAATTTGGTTAATAGCTTCGTCAATTAGTTTTACTTGGTTTGATAAAGAATTATATTCTCGCAGTTTACTAATTGTGTTAACAAGGAATGAATAATTAGAACTAACAAATACCAACCGATCTTTAATGGACTGCAAATCTATAATATTTTTTTATTTTCTTTATGACTACTGAATCTTCTTCGTTTAAAGTTTCCACAACATCCTTGAATTGATCAAAGTTGTTGGCGTAGTACAGGACAGCCTCTATCCTTTTTCCCCATCTGGTTATTACAGGTTGAGGTGTAAGATTAAGTTCTGGATACATTTAATATGGCAACTCATGATGGTGCTTTGAGAAATATTTTTCTTCCATAAGAAGTCAAAAGGTCTATGTTTTCAAATTGATTTCTGATTTCCTCCGGAACGCGGTGCATGGCATGGGCCAAACAAGTAACGTGAATCATATTAGGGTAAAACTTTTAAAAAACTTGCAGATTTCACCATATACGGAGCAGCATCAGTCACATACAAAAGTATTTGATAGTTATCGCCTAATAACGAAATTGAGTCTTTTAAGGTTCGAGCAATTGTGGCGCGATTTGGTTTAACTAATTCTGCTACGTTAAGTAAGAATTTTTTTTTGCCTTTCTCTTCACCTGCATCTAAAATATCAATGATTATATTAGCAATAAACCGGCCTTCAATGTCTGTAGTCTCATCGATGGAGACCCATAGATAATTTGGTTTAAATATTTCAATTACTTCACTAAGTTTTTTATTATATATAATGTTTCTCTATAGTACTTTCAGATAGAATGGTCTCATTGGTATACTTTTTTAAAAAATTAGTTAATTGTATGTTGTTTAATTTATGTAAATATTTCTTTTCGTATCAGTTGTTCTTCACAGTTGTTGTAAATCGGAATACATTTATTCCAATTTTATGATGGTTGATATAAAATGTAAAAATGATTAACATAGTTAGGCACTTTCCTACATTGTAACTATTACTACAACCATGTTGAAAATTAAATTGTAAGAAACTATAACATAGTTTTAGGCGTTCTAAAAAAATATGCAACTATGTTAAAACGTAAAAAATACATTTAAATGAAATAATAGAAAAATATATGGCAAAACTTGAATTTTACACAAAAATATGCATTTATAGGAAAATATGCAAAAATATAAAATTTTCAGCAAAATTTGCAAAAATATGCAGTAACGAATCGATGCCATTTTAAAGCAAATTCTTTGATTCGCAAAGATATTTTTTTGTTTATACTGTGCTTAGACTAACGACAAAAAACATGTATTTGCATGAAGTTCCGCTCTCTGGTAATCACATACAAAAATTGTTAGAAAAGAAGGGATCATGCATATTTGTGAAAAGTTATACATATAAAGTTATGTATATCGTAAATAAAATATAATCCTGTTATTATTCCGTTTGCATTTTCCATTAGTTTTTCATTTTTTTATTTTCATATATTTAATTAAAGACAATCAATTTATGTTGTAATTGACCTTTTCCATTTACCAAAGTCAACTAGGAAATTTCACTTTTTTTCAGCTCCTATATTTTTCTTGATTTTGCTAAACAAAGCAAATATTAAACCATTTTAGTAACTTTGTTTTGCACATTTTCTCCATTTAACACTTCATTGGTTTTGCTAACAAAGAAGGTAACCGTAGCTGTATGAAAGGATTTTGTTAGCAGTTACAAAAGATGTCGTTAAACTGCCAAATGTGGGTTCGGATTTTAAAATTAGAAAAGTCAAGGCTTTTAGAGATTTATGTTGAAATATAAATTTCTCAAAGAGTTCAGTTATGATGAGTTTTCAATTCACATCTCGTCATTTTCAGGTAAAACAAAAATGTGTTGCATTTATAGAACAGACAATAACATACATTGAAAATGACGTAGTCAAATCTTGGCAATAGTATATACGTAATTTATTCAGCGAGCTGTGATTGATTTAAACATTTTCTATATATATATTTTTTTTTAACCAATTTATAAGTTTTAGGTAACCGAATGAATACCACTAGTTTAAATGACAAAGAATTTCGTATATTGAAATAACAAATTGAATTCAATTCTTAAGTTATTAAAAAATAGAAGTCATACTTTTCGAAAACTTACTAAATATTCCAACTATTTAACTAGTTCATCTAAGTATGCTGTTTCTTTTTTGACTTGGGATACTTTCCTTTAACTATGCGGTCAGTAAACTATTGTAAGGGCACAAAAAAGAATAATATTGACTGGTAGAATCTGGTAAAAATTAGACACATACTTATGTGAACCTCATATGTACATATACATTCTTACTAAAAAAAAAAAAAAACAAATTATTCTGGGCACGGTGATCATAGAGACTTCAAAAAATACACAGATAATAACAACACATATGTACGTGGTTTTCTGTAATTCAATATTTGCTATACCAACCACAAGCACATAAACTGTAATAAACTTTATTGATAGTTATTTTTATATTTATGTGCGAAGTTTTGCAAACGCCCCGAAGGAATAAAGGTGATTTTTATGATGTTTATGAAAATAATAAACAAATAAACTATAAGCGAATATCAATTGGGAGCCTGTTATTTTTATTGTAAAGTAGTCAATAAATGTTTATCGATTTAACATGAATTGGCAACAACTCTATATATTATTTAGAAAAATATAACAACAAAAAAACAAAAATATTTTCTGACAAATATTTATTTAGCTATTTATGCATATTTCATTTAAAGATTTACCTGAAAGAGGAATTTAATTTTTGAAAATATTTATTTACTTATTTATGTTTTTCTATTTTCACTTATCCTAAAAGTATATCTTATTTAAATATTTTTCTAAATCCTTAAAGTAGGCTTTAATTTCTGAAAACAAATTTTTAATGCAATTTTCTTAATGTTTTGTTATTTTCCAATTATTTGAAAAATATACTTTATTTTAAGATTTAATTTTTTTAATGTTATGTTATTTGCCATTTATTTCAAAATTATACAAATATATTAAAATCTTTAAAATAGACTTTACCTACTCGTATGTACATATATTATTGTTAATTTAACCTTTATGTAAATACAGATGTCTATTTAGATATTATTTTAGTATTAAAATAATTGAAAAACTTTAGATTTTCTCAAAATATTTAAATAAAATTATATAAACAAACATCTTTTGTTGAAAACTTAAAGTAACTTTAACAATTTTATTTCAAGAAAATCTTCCCCTAAAAACTAAGAAGAAAAAACCCAAGAAAATGTTTGTGTATATTTTATAATGAACAATTTTCAGAAAAACATCTTTTTATCCAAAGGCTACTTGTAAAACAATGAAGCGGAAATAGTTCAAGTATCTTTATCAAAGGGATAGTTATGAATATTTATATTAGGGTCGACCGAAAAAATTTTTTTCTTCGAATATATCTTCGGCTTTATGAGGAATAAATGTTTTAGTTTAGGTTGATCTGAGTTATTTTTCATTATTTTTCAGCGTATTTGCAAGCCATTACTCATCAAAAAATAAATAATTACTTATAGAAATTTCTAATTTTATAAAAATAGCTATTTAACTGACGTTTTGATATGATTTTCTGAAATTCAGTTAATATTTTCTAATTTATAATTGGAAATTTTAATTCCAGTTTTTAGAATTGATATTTTCTTAAATTTGAATGGAAAATTTAAAAAGTGCAATTTTGTATTTATGTGAATAATAATGCTTTATTAATTATAAACAGTTTTTAAAAATTAGATATAATCACAATCAGATATTTTGTAGGTAAAGCAGAATAATAATTCTATATAACTATGTAGAATTTTTTTGAAAGCAAAAAACTCATTGATAACTCGGTAACTCTATTTTGTAAAGACAACAAAAAGTTAATATGCCAAACTTATGTTCATATTTGTAAAAGAATAATGAAAAACGTATGAAATAAAAGTCCAGCTCGTGTATACTCTTAACACTGTTCTGTATGATATCTAGTCGAAAATATTGACATTCATGTAAAAATAGAAATAACTATTGCAAAGCTTATTAGAACAAAAATTGTGACGCCATCTACTGTGGCATAGTCACGCTGAGCAAAATGAAGTGACACTCTAATGCAAAAGAAATGTATTTTCCCCCACAACAAAATATGGCAGAAATTTATGTAAATAAAATAATATACCGATTTATTTCAAACATGCAGTTATTATGGATATACATATATAGAATATATGTATATTATTTGTATTATTTAATATGTGTATGTATGTATGTATATGTAAATATTACACACAAAAAACACAACATCAAACGTTATTTTTCTGTTTTTCTCTTTAAATAAATTAATACATAAAAATTTTTGTTGCTAAATTTAAAAAAATTTTTTTCTTCGAATATATCTTCGGCTTTATGAGGAATAAATGTTTTAGTTTAGGTTGATCTGAGTTATTTTTCATTATTTTTCAGCATATTTGCAAGCCATTACTCATCAAAAAATAAATAATTACTTATAAAAATTTATAATTTTATAAAAATAGCTATTTAACTGATTGCTTTCTACTTAATTTTGATATAACAGATATAAAATACAGTTATTCACGGCTAAATGAGTTCATGGAAAATGCCAAAGCTGGACGCTTTTGAGCGAGAAACGCACTTAAAAAATCTCGGTTATGTGCGTTGCTGACTCAACAGAATTCTCTCTTAACTTAGTATAAAAAGTGTAGTTAAGTGTAGGCTCGAAAGAAATTGTTTCAAAAAGATCGAACTGCTCACGCTCGAAAAGATTCAAGGGTACACAATATAAACTGACATATATCACAGAGCTATGAATTGTTCTGACCCATATATTTCAAGTTTATGTTTGGAAGAACATACAAATTACGCAAAAAAACTTCCGTTTCCTCGAGAAATCATTGCTTGAATTATCATAACAATTTCAAATGCCTGCCACATCTCAAGAAATCTCCAGCCGTAAGTACAATTCTGATGATTCTGACGTCAGCGTAGAGTCGCTAAATAATTATTCGATGGAATTAGAAGCGGATAAAAACGAAGAAAGTGACCATGGTAATATAAGCCCTATATCATCTAGTTTTTTCATTTTTTTAAATTGATTCATTTGAGCATTTAACAGCTACTCTCGGCAATTTGAAATTAAAAGTATAAATTGAATAAAAAGGAAATGAATTCATTAATTGAATTCCAAGTTCTTTTTTGAAAAAAGTTTTTATATGGAGGACCTTTAAAAGAGGGCATGGTAAGCCCATTTTTTCTTTTATTATATTAATTGATAAATGGCTCCACAGTAAGTTCTATGGCGATAGTTTACTTTTATGTTACCTTTAAAGGGTTTAATGCTGCTTTTGCAAAGCTACGTTATGAGAGCCCCACGAAAAATCTGATCCAACCTACATAATTTTTTCCTAAATTAATTCGAAGGTTTATAGAAATGTCTCCAGCAAATGATATAGGGAAAATTTTACTAAATATAATTTTGTGAGCATTATTTCGCCTTTTTTTCAAATCGAATATTTTGTTTGTAGAAGTCTGCATACCAAAATTTGGTAAAGCTAGCTTGTCGGTAAATATTTTTTACCGCGATTTGGGCTTTTTCGGCCAATGTGCGTTGTGACGAAAACTAAATTATTTTACGCAAAGGCACACATACACAAGACTGATAAAACTTAATATTACGTCATCGCACAGACAAAATTAAAATCTGCCGCGCATGTAGGAGCTCTGACGTCACGCAAATTGTATTCCTATTGGCTACTTATTTCTAGCTCTCAAACTGTTATGTTTATATAAGAAACAAAAAAACAAACAAACTGTTATGTTTATATAAGAAACATAACATTGGGATGTAATATCCAAAGTTTTTAAATTTAATAAATTTTTTCTCTTCCCATGTAATGAAATGCAAATTTGAGTTATATCCTTTCCATATTAAGCCATCAATATACATATATGCAAAGAGAGATTTTTATATTTCTAGGAACCATCTGAAATTTTGACCAAAAATACACTATTTGAAAGTTATTTCTTTCTAGCTGTCCAGCATATTTACAGATTTGCACCGTCTGGAACTTTTTTTTTGGCGTAAAATGCATTTAAAGTCGCTACTAACACATGAATAAAACACATATTTAAGCTTCAAATAAAAACCTATACGATGAAATGTTTTGTGCTTATTAAATTTATCTTCTGTGTTTTGAGCAAATATTTATAATTGAATGAAAAATAAATTTTCCTTAAATTTGCTAGTAAAATGTAAAAAAATTGATTCCGGTCTGTAAATGTCATTTTATTTTAATAAAGATATAATAGTTTCATTCAAAAGTCTTTTTCTTTTCAAATTCTTGTTATATATGATCAGAGTTGTGAAAATTCATGTAAAAATTATTTTTTACGTTTTTACCGTAAAAAATGTAAAATATGCGTATAAAATGTAAAAAATAAGTAAAAAATGTAAAAAATTCCAAATAATGTATTAAATATAAAAAAAAAAAAAAAAAGCAAGAGTGTTAAATTCGGCTGTGCCGAATCTTTGATACCCTCCACCTCGGTTTGAGTATTGATAATAAATGTAAACAAAATATTGGAAAAAGTAAACAATTTGTTAAACTTAATACCAAATTATTTCAGCAAATTCTTTGGGTTGGTTTTTGTCTTTTCTATTATTTCGGATTTATTTCGGTGTTTGCTTTTTGGTCATCGTGGTTGCTGATCGGCATGCATTTAGGTTATATACCTATATGCATGCGTTGCCGGTTATATGACATAACTTCTCGTTTAATTTAGTTTTTGCTAATTAAATAGCTCGCCCTAACCTCCATTGCAAAGGTAATGGTTGTGTAGGGTGGCTACATGCATTAAGTCGTGCTAATTGGAGATGGCTGTATAGTTTCTTTTAACTGACCAAATATTTCTTCATTGCGGCCATATAGGTCGGATGGAGTAACAAAATAATAACCAAAAAAAAGCTCTCTCAACTTTTTTATTAAAATATTGCCATATTTGGAAAACATAGAGAATAAATTTCTAATAATAATAAATAATCAAATTAGGGATGCCAAACGCAAAAAACCAAATGTCCCAAACATTTTAAATAAAATAATTTGTTATCTTTAGTTTCTGAAAAACTTCAAATTTTCATCCAAAAAAAATTGTGAAAATTTATATATAAATAACATTCTCATCAAATTGCGTTTATTTATGTTCGAAATTATTAAATATCATTTGAGGTTTTCTAAAATTCATTGAATTTAAATCAATATTTTCTGTAGTCCGATTCTGAAAATTTCAACGATCCGACAATGGCAAAATATATCAACAGCTATTGTTGTTTGCACTAAGGATTAAGTGACTCACTAAATACATACATCTTAACGACAGTCGACAAATCTATTTTTCTATTTATTTAAATTGTAAACGAGTGGCATCTCTGTTAAAATAAGCGAAAAACACAACGAAGAATAGAAAAAACAAAATACTTCGAGTTTGACAGGATGATTTTATGTTTATGTGTAATATCTCTATTTTTTTTACTAATATTTCTGTTAACTTATTTGAAAAAGAAATAATGAATTGAATATGCTATTTAATTTTTTTATTTATATAAAAAAGTTTTTTAATTAAAGCAAAATATTTTCACTATTTTATGATTTTTATTTATGTATGACGACATTTCAACCTAAAAATTTAAGTTTTAATCGATTGAATAAACAACACAAAAATGGTTGTCGATAACAACAACTGCTGACTTTAACAATAGCGAATATCGTTTAAAAATTTAACTGAATATTTTGCTCTTCTTTTTTTAACGATTCGACTATCGTTAAAAGAAGTTAGTGAAAAGCTATTAATTTCTCCTGAATGCCAATATTTTTTTTAATGTAAACATTTTTTAAATGTAAACATATTTGGTGTTTTTTTTTTTTGGAATTTGATGCAATTGATGTCTTCTAAATTTAAAATTATTATTTCCGACGTGTTGATATGATTTTCTGAAATTCAATTAATTGTAATTTATAATTGGAAATTTTTAATTCCAGTTTTTAGAATTGATATTTTCTTAAATTTGAATGGAAAATTTAAAAAGTGCAATTTTGCATTTATGTGAATAATAATGCTTTAGTCATTATAAACAATTTTTAAAAATTAGATGTAATCGCAATCAGATATTTTGTAGGTAAAGCATAATAATAATTCTATATAACTATATAGAACTGTTTTGAAAGCAAAAATCTCATTGATGAACTCGGTAACTCTATTTTGTGAAGACAACAAAAAGTTAATATGCCAAACTCCATATTTGTAAAAGAATAATGACAAAACGTATGAAATAAAAGACCAGCCCGCGTATACTCTTAACATTGTTCTGTATGACATCTAGTCGAAAATATTGACATTCATGTAAAAATAGAAATAACTATTGCAAAGCTTATTAGAACAAAAATTGTGGCGCCATCTACTGTGGCATAGTCACGCTGAGCAAAATGAAGTGACACTCTGTTAATGCAAAAGATATATATTTTCCCCCACAACAAAATATGGCAGAAATTTATGTAAATAAAATAATATTCCGATTTATTTCTAACATGCAGTTATTATGGATATACATATATAGAATATATGTATATTATTTGTAATATTTAATATGTGTATGAACATATGTATATGTAATTATTACACACAAAAAATACAGCATTAAACGTTATTTTTGTGTCTTTCTCTTTAAATAAATTAATACATAAAAATTTTTTTTTTGCTAAATTTAGCATTATTTGCTTTAGATGCTGGTGAATTTTTACTCCCTTTATATTAACTCGTAGCGTCTGCTTGTCGAAAAAAATTTGGATCGATTTTAACCCATTTCCCGTGACCCAATCGATCTGATTGGCTCGTGGCAATGACAGAAATGATCTAGTAAATTTTTTTAGTGATGCCAAGACAATGGAAACTCTTAAATTTTTCTACCATAGCTGATAAAAAATGTACAAAGAGTTAGTTTTTATTATATTATTACCACAACGACCACAAAAACAACAAGTCCATCTATGACAACAATACAACATTTAGAATAACAACATGAACAATATAGAAACATCATATTTTTCATTTTTTTTTTAATTTTGCAGAGATTTCCCTGGACCTGTGCCACCGACTTTAATGATTTTTGAAATAGAAATCTTTCCATGAATTTGTTGAATCACCTTAGCTATCCTATTGGGGACGTGATCGTGACAAGAACAACATAGAAAATTATATTTTTTCAAGACTTTTTTTAGTTCTTTATTCAAATCTCGGGCTCTAATTGACCGATTTGGACGATTTCAAATAGCAAACTTCTCAGGATGTTAGTGAATCATTTTTTATGTCAACGAGCACCCTAGCTGCCCGATTGATGCCGTCATCGTGATTTCCACAGACGGACAGACGGACATCGCTATATCAACTCGGGTTGTTATAAGGATCACAAATATATATATTTTATGGGGTCCAAATTTTTTTTTTCTAATTGAAACAAACGGAATGACAAACTTATATATAGCCTCTGCACACTGGAGTGGAGGGTATAAAAATCGCAACACTAAATATGAATCGCAACACTAAACTGAAACCCTTTTATGCTTTTGTTTTACATAGGAACACTGAAATGAAATGGAACAATTAAAATAAAGGCACAGAAGCAATTAGTTTTCTTTTTTTTTTATATGGCAGCACTGACATTTGACACTTAATGTAAAAATGGCAGGCAGACCGCAAACCACTAATTTTTCTGAGTTAAATTTTGATGTTTTAAAAGATAAAAATAAAAGGAACTGTGCATGTTGTAATGTTTGTAAAAACACTTTGCACAATACCGCTCGTTTGCATTTAATTGCCCATCGGTAAGTTTTTCTGTAGTTGAATTTTAATGGCCGCGTTCATGACCATGTGTTTTTCTTTATAGAAAAAAGTGCCATGATGTAGTTGATTCTACAATGGATATCTCACATATTTCGGAAAAGGATATGATTGATTTGGAAAATGCAGATATTATCTGTAAATATTTTTAATAATTTGAAAACGTGGATAAAACATTTTTACATTCAATTTAGGTAGAAAATTTTCAGTCTACGCCTTTGAAAGCGGCAAATAGTTTACATTCGCTGAACTTACAAGATCCAACAAACTCTTTGCAATCGTCGTCATCATCTTTGCTATCAAAATCGTCTATGGTTTCAGGTTCATCATCGTCATTGCTATCAAAATCGTCTATGGTTTCAGGTTCATCATCGTCATTGCTATCAAAATCGTCATTGGGTTTGATTTCATCATCATCTTACTTAAATCCAAATCCACCAGCTACACCGTCATCGCCAAATCAGTCCACGATATTTACATTCTTAGAAAAGAAAGAGAGAAAAAACCAAATGATATGAAACCATTCGTTGATACCATATCCAGAGCTGAAATTGCCAAAGTTGATGCTTCCATTGCGATTTTTTTTTTTTGGAGACAACATACCGCTTCACAAAATTGAGTCCAGCATTTTCTTGAAATGGTAAAAACACTCCGCCCGGCTTATGTGAAAAATATTCCAAACAGGAAAACGTTGACTAACCGGCTGTTAAATGAAGTACGATCTATTTTACCCAAGAATTCCGTTTTATTAATTGATGGATGGAAAAATACATACAGCAATGGCAAAACGGTAGTATGCATGATTCACAACACGACTTCTTTCAGTGAATCCATTGGGTGTATTGTCAACGCCTGGGATTGCATTGGAGAATCAGAGACAGCGGATAAACTGTGCAGTATTGTAACTGAATCTATCGATATAGCCAAAACTTTATATGACACCAATGTATACGCCGTAGTGTCAGACAATGCACGTCCTATGGTACGCATGGGAAAAAATTTGCAAGACGTTCTTTGGCATAACACCTGCAACACTCACATAGCAAATTTACTAGCAAAAGATGTGACAAATAAAAGTATCATGGATGACATCAATTCAATTTTAAAAGAATTTAAAAATAGCGATTTAGAAAATCTATTTTGGACTTGGGTGGCAGGCGTATGAAGCTAGCTTGTGAAACCAGCTGGTGTTCTAACCGTGACGCTTGCCAAAGCCTTCTCTCGAATTTGCAGCTTATGAAACAAATTATTATAAACGAACAACCCAGAAAGGTTAAATCCTCTGTATCTAAACTGGTATTTGATGATGAATTTATTGCAAATGTAAACAAAGAAAAAGATTTATTAGATCCCATTTGCGAAATTATTAATGTATACCAGAAAAAGGAAACTTCCATTGCAGATGCTGCGCGTCTTTGGCTCAAATTTGAAACCATAAACATTTCCCTAAGCTGTTTGGAAAAATTCGAGAAAACCTGTAAAATGGCTCTAACTAAGTATGCTTTAACTGCATATTGTTGCATCCATTTTATGATAATTGCGTATTGAAAGAAAATCACATTGACATGATAAACGAATTCCTCCTCGAAAACTTAAATGGTGATGGTTTAGAAGATTGGTGCAATTTTAAAAACAAATCTGGTATATTTTCCACTCTTTACGATGAAGATATTACAAAAAGTGATGTTTTTTGGGCGACAGCTGAAATTAGACACAAAAACTTAGCTTTGTTGGCGATGAAACTGCTCAACGTTCCAGCATCGTCGGCGCAAATCGAGAGATTGTTCTCCAATTGGTGACAGGTTCATAGTTCTCTCAGGAACAGATTATCTTTTGAACATTCCAAAAAATCAGTTCATGCATACTTTTCGTTAAACAATAATAACATCTACGATGATGACTATGATTAAAAATTAAATTCGTAAAGCTTCATGTATACAATAGAATTTTTTTTTTAAATATTTCTTCAAATTCATGTGAACAGTAACTTTCGTTCGAATTTACTTACTTACATTACCTACATTTTTATCTACAAATAAAAAGCATAAATGATAAAAAAAAAAACAAAAATAATTTTCTTTGATTATATGTATTTCTCAAATGTTCGTTCATTTTACGAGCGCATCATATATAGGGAAAGAATATATAAAATTGCTTTAATCATAAAATCTATCACTAATTATGTTTAGACTATGATTAGGAATTTTTTACATTAAATAAATTTTTTACCTAAAAGATGTAAATAATTCAGCACGCAAAAAATTGAATTTTTTACATGTAAAAAATTACGTAAAAAATTAAATGTATTAAATTCGAACAACTCTGTATATGATATTTATTATTATTTAAAAAATAATACAATCTATTTTAAACGCATTTGTTTACGAATATCCATGATTAGCAGCTTATATTGTCATTATTATTAATATAATTTAATATTAAATTGTTTCTAAATATATCTTGTATATTAATTTAACACCAGCCCTCGAAATTCGTGTGCAAATTCTAGGAAATTGGTTTTTCATTCAATTTATTTCTTTCAATGTTTTTTTAATATATTTAATTCATTAAATTTATTTCATTATAAGTATTTGTTGAATACACAAAAATAAGAGCTTAAAGGTATTTGAACTACCTTGTTTGTCACGTAAAGGTATGCTAATTTTAGGCAATTCACAATTCAATACAGGGCGTGCGATATGCAATTATTACAACGAAATTAGATTGCGTTAATGTCGTTATTGATTTATGTTCAAAATTATTTTTCAATTCAACACAGGGCTTTTCATTTACAATTTTTGCAAACACATTAACAAATTTAAAAAACACACACACAGCATTTATAATTTTATGAATGTGTTAATAGCAACTTTAAGTGAATTTTACTCAAAAAAAAAAAAAAATGGTCCAGACGGTGCAAACCTGTAAATGTGGTGGCCAGCTAAAAGGAAATATCTTTCAAATGAGGTATGTTTGTTCAAAATCGGTTTAAAATTGACAAAGTTACATCGGTCACAAGAAATCGCCCTGCCTATTAATATATTAATATAGATTTATTTTTACAAATAAATCTTACATTTGATCGTTATAATTTGAATAATTTTCAAACATAATATGAATAAAAAATTGGTACTTAAATAGAGTAGGGGGCAATACATTGGCAACTTTTACAAAATTCTAAATTTGCCAATTTTGTTTTTAATAATTTCGCATTTATGTTTTTTTTTTGCGACATCACTCTTTGGTGTGATCTTTATTGAAAGAACACAATTTTTTTTTTAGAAAAAATACAATAAAAAAAAAAATAAAGGAAAAAGAAATATTTTTTTGTGATGCCAAAACTGTGGAAACTTTTAAACTTCTTTACCAGAGTTGATTGAAACAATAAAAATAGAAAAAGGTGTGAAAGAATATGTAAAAAATCTTAGCCGTTTTGTAAAACATTTCTGACGTTTTCTTTCAATTATAATAAAATAATGTAAAGTTATGAACATGTTTCAATCACGTAGTTTTTATTTCGTAGCTTTATTTTAAGTTCGTTTTCTAAGAAAACAGAACATCTTCTTCAACGCGTTTTTGAAGGGGTGTATCAGATTTTTCCGATTACGATTGGGTAATGTCTCAATTTTTAGTTATACACGTTCAGAACACGAACTGAAAATAAAGCTGTACTCGAACCTGTTTATTGTTCATGTTCTGTTTTTTAGCAGTGCATGTGCAAGAACACGAACTTAAAATAAAGGTACACTCGAACCTGTGTGGTTTATGTGTGTTCGAAACAAAAAATACGTGATAGAAACATGTTAGTAAACACAACCAAATACAAAAACAAAACACATTCATGATTCTGTTCGGCACCGTACAAAATTTAGAAACACACATAATTGATATGAAAATAAAAATATGTGTTGGCTGCTTTAAAACAGAACATTGTGTGTTCGATGTGTGTACGAGTATTTTCTGAACCTTGATTTATACCCTATACCACTATGTGGTCAGGGTACAATGACTTTGTGCTGATGTTTGTAACTACCAAAAATATTTGATCTAGACCCATCTTTTATTATACCGATCGACTCAGAATCACTTTCTGAGTCGATTTAGCGATGTCCGTCCGTCCATCCGTCTGTGTGTCCATGTAAAGTTTGTAATAACTACAGGTCGCAAGTGTGAACATATTTTGATGAAATTTAGTATGTAAGCTTATATTGGCCATAGCACGACATCTATTTAAATTGGTGAAAATCGGTTCATGTTCAAACCTAATCCCCATACAAATGACCCATAATATCAAAATTATCATATAGATCTCGGTCAAATTGGGTTTGTATGTGTTTATTATAGCCATTAATAAGTAGGCCAAAAATAAACCCTCTAGTACAATTCTTAGTCAAAAGCCCCATATAGAGCTGCTTCCCGATCTTCACTTAAATCTTAAAAAAAAAAAAAATTTCCACAGATTTTTCCCAAAATTTGGTTTGTATATGTTTTTGCAAAAAATAAGTGACCTTAACAAATATGGTCAGGATCCGTCCGTTATTTGACCTCGTCCCCATATAAATATAGCATCCGATATGAACTATTTAATATCCGAAGGCAAAAAAAATTGCCACTCAAACTTGTTTATGTTTTTTTTCTACATCTAAATCGTTGGACCAAAGAGATAGGGTCTTTAAACGCATGGTATATTTAGATTTTATTATTTTTGAAAACCAATTTGCTCAAATTTCTCTTTCAAATCAATGTCAAACTCCTATACTTTAATAATAATATAAATATTGCTGTATGGGAAAATCAAATCAAATAAATAAATAAATAAGTAAATAAATAAATAAACAGATAAATAAATAAATAAATAAATAAATAAATAAATAGATAAATAGATAAATAAATAAATATATTAGAAATGTTTTAAAAATATTAAAAATTATTATCTTAAAAAATTTTAAATTAATAATAAAAAGTTTTTTTTTCAAAATTTATAAAAACAGATATTTTAAAAAGCAGTTTTCCAAAATTGTTGGATTCTTCTGATTCATAATAAATTTCGCAGTAAATATAATTTCTAAAATTTGTTACAGTTCGCGGCTGAATCAGACATTGCTAAAATCGCCAAATTCACACTTCTAGTTGTTTTCAAAAACGAGCCTCACTATTGAACCAATGAAGATATTAACATACCAGAAATGTTAACAACAATACTACCACTCTAAATAAAAAATTCTAAAAATATATTTGTATTTATATCACCAGGAAGAAGGATACCTTAAAGTTTCAAATGAATGGGTTGAGTGACTGTTTGATTTGGGATGGCTGCAGGAAACATTTTTTGTCATGAAAAATTTATTAAATGGAATGAGGAGCAAACATAAAACCTTGTGTCACTTCAGTATTTCTCGAATCAAAAAAGTATTCAAATGAAACAATAATTTTCACTGTTTATCGATTTGTTAATAAAAAGTGCTTATGTGTATATCAATGTGAAACAAGGCAACATTATTTACGTTTTCATTGGAATTTTCCAAATCAGTTGGCATAAATAAAGAGATAACAAATAAATCACAGAAGAAGACAAAAGCGAGCAATGAGCAGAAAGAAAAACACGAAACCTTAAAATAGCGTTAAAAAATAATAATAATAATATAAATAACTTAAAAAACATTTACGAGCAATAATATTTATTGTGAATTCCCAAATTGTTAGACGTATATACTCTTAAAATTTTTTCATGTTGTTGTTTTGAAATCTTATTTTTTTTTTTCTAAAATAAAACATAAAACAAATAAGACTACTAAATTCGGCTGTGCCGAATCTCTGATACCCTCCAACCATGTTCTAAGCACATTATTATAACCAAGGTTGTCAACACTAAGATAAATAAGAAAATTATTGTCAGTTTAGACCGACTATAGACTTTAGAGACCCTCTCTCTTAGGTACAATTAATTAGATATAGTATTGAGTGGCATTGTTATTAATTTGTTTCCCTCGGATATGAAAAAGTTCATGCCGGATGTTATATTTATATGGGGACTAGGTCGAAATATGGACCGGTCCTGACTATATTTGGTAAGGTCATTTATTTTTCGCAAAAACATATACAAACCAAATTTGAGAAAAATCTGTTCAATATTTTTGTTATTTTAGATTTATTTGAGGATCGGGAAGCAGCTTTATATGGGGGCTATGACAAAGAATTGCCATATGGAGTTTATTTTTGGACATATGATAAATGGATGTAATAAACACACACAAACCCAATTTGACAGAGATCTATATGATAATTTGGATATTTTGGCAATTTAAGTCGATTTCGTAGGGGGTCATTTGTATGGGGACTAGGTCTGAACATGTCCCGATTTTCACCAAATTCCAAAGCATTCATCCTATGGCCGATAGAAGCGTATATACCAAATATAATCATTATATATTCATATTTGCAACCTGTAGTTTGATCACAACGTTTACATAGACACACAGACGGACGGACGGACATAGCTAAATCGACTCAGAAACTGATTCTGAGTCGATCGGTACAATAAAATATGGGTCTAGAAGTTACAAACATTAGCACAAAGTCATTATGACCTGACCACAAAATGGTAAGCGGGGTAAGTTTCTATTTCACAAAAGCAGCGTAATCTGTAATACAAAATCGGTGTGACGTATGATTGTATTGGTGAAAAAATTATGAAAATGAAAAATGAAAAATAAAAAACCAAAAAATAAGAATTGAAAAATGAAAAATAAAAAATGATAAATAAAAAATGAAAATTAAAAAATGAAAAATAAAAATGAAAAATGGAAAATAAAAAATGAAAAATAAAAATTGAAAAATAAAAAATGAAAATTGAAAAAAAAAAAAATTAAAAATAAAAAATGAAAAATAAAAAAAAAAATAAATAAAAAATAAAAATTGAAAAATAAAAATAGAAAAATGAAACATAAAAAATGAAAAAAAAAAATGAAAAAAAAAATGAAAAATGAAAAATAAAGAATAAATAAAAAATAAAAAATAAAAATTGAAAAATAAAAAATGAAAAAAAGAATGAAAAGTAAAAAATGATAAGTAAAAAATGAAAATTAAAAAATAAAAAACGAAAAATTAAAAATAAAAAATAAAAAATGAAAAATGAAAAATAGAAAATGAAAAATGAAAAAAAGAATGATAAATAAAAAATGAAAATTAAAAAATGAAAAACGAAAAATTAAAAATAAGAAACAAAAAATGAAAAATAAAAAATGAAAAATTAAAATGAAAAATTAAAAATGAAAAATAAAAATTGAAAAATAAAAATTGAAAATGAAAAAGAAAAAAAAAATGAAAAATAAAAAATAAAAAATGAAAAATAAAAATTGAAAAATGAAACATAAAAAATTAAAAATAAAAATGAAAAAAAAAAAATAAAAAATGAAAAATAAAAATGAAAAATTAAAAATGAAAAATGAATATTAAAAATTCAAAAATAAAAATTGAAAAATGAAAAATAAAAAACTAAAATAAAAAATAAAAAATGAAAAATGAAACATAAAAAATGAAAAATAAAAATGAAAAAAAAAATGAAAAATTAAAAATGAAAAGTGAAAAATAAAAATTGGGAAATGAAAAATAAAAAATGATAAATGAAAAATAAAAAAAGAAAAATAAAAATTGGAAAATGAAAAATAAAAAATGAAAAAAGAATGAAAAATATAAAATTATAAATAAAAAATAAAAAATTAAAAATGAAAAAAAAGAATGAAAAATAAAAAATTATAAATAAAAAATGAAAAATAAAAAATGAAAAATGAAAACTAAAAAATTAAAAATGAAAAATGAAAAATAAAAATTAAAAATAAAAAATTAAAAATTAAAAATGAATAATGAAAAATAAAAAATTTGAAATGAAAAAAGAAAAATAACGAATGAAAAATGAAAAATAAAAAATTAAAAATGAAAAATGAAAAATAAAAATTCAAAAATAAAAATTGAAAAATAAAAAATAAAAAATGAAAAATGAAACATAAAAAATGAAAAATAAAAATGAAAAAAAAAATGAAAAATTAAAAATGAAAAGTGAAAAATAAAAAATAAAAATCGGGAAATGAAAAATAAAAAATGAAAAATGAAAAATAAAAATTGGAAAATGAAAAATAAAAAATGAAAAATGAAAAAAAAAAAATGAAAAATATAAAATTATAAATAAAAAATAAAAAATGAAAAAAAAGAATGAAAAATAGAAAATTATAAATAAAAAATGAAAAATAAAAAAAGAAAAATAAAAAATGAAAAATAAAAAATTAAAAATGAAAAATGAAAAATAAAAATTAAAAATTAAAAATTAAAAATAAAAAATTAAAAATTAAAAATGAATAATGAAAAATAAAAAATTTGAAATGAAAAAAGAAAAATAACGAATGAAAAATGAGAAATAAAAAATTAACTATAAAAATTGGAATATGAAAAAAAAAACCAAAAATGAAAAATGAAAAATTAAAAATGAAAAAATAAAAATAAAAAATGAAAGTTGAAAAATATATAATGAAAAACGAAAAATTTAATATAAAAAATGAAAGATAAAAAACGAAAAACTAAAAATTAACCGATTGAAATAATAAATAATAATAAATATTTTTGTATTAGCAGAGCCCCTGCAGTTGATTGCTATAAGTGATACATAATTGACGCTTTCTGTTTGAGTTTAAAAAAGTGTCATAAAAAAGTCTTTAGTTACTAGATGTTTACACATCTCCCCTGTGATCGGACTCACATTGTTTTTTTACACCCTTTATTTTAAATGGTAGTATCTGTTTGTCTGCTTGTCTGCCGAAACAAACGTTGGATCGATTTTTATCACTTTTCCCTTCATCCAATTGAGCTGAAACTTTGCAGACAGAGTCATGGCGGCGATAAAAATGATCTAACAAATTTTCTTTAAAAAAATTGAATTATAGTATAATTTTGGATTTTTCGAAATTTTAATTAATTACATGATGGGTAAACTTAAATTTCAAGGAAAGGGAGTATAACAAAAAATGTTTTTTTTTGTTAGTTTTTTATTTATTATTATTTTTTATTTAATTATTTATAATTTATATAAGCGTAGTACATATGCTAAAGCATACATATTCTTCTTCCTTATAACAACGTGAGTCGAACTGGAAAATGAATAATGAAAAATAAAAAATTTGAAATGAAAAAAGAAAAATAACGAATGAAAAATGAAAAATAAAAAATTAAAAATGAAAATTGAAAAATAAAAATTCAAAAATAAAAATTGAAAAATGAAAAATCAAAAATTAAAAATAATAAAAAATGAAAAATGAAACATAAAAAATGAAAAATAAAAATGAAAAAAAAAAATGAAAAATTAAAAATGAAAAGTGAAAAATAAAAAATAAAAATTGGGAATTGAAAAATAAAAAATAAAAAATGAAAAATAAAAATTGGAAAATGAAAAATAAAAAATGAAAAAAAGAATGAAAAATATAAAATTATAAATAAAAAATAAAAAATGAAAAAAAAAGAATGAAAAATAAAAAATTATAAATAAAAAATGAAAAATATAAAATGAAAAATAAAAAATGAAAAATAAAAAATTAAAAATGAAAAATGAAAAATAAAAATTAAAAATAAAAAATTAAAAATGAAAAATGAATAATGAAAAATAAAAAATTTGAAATGAAAAAAGAAAAATAATGAATGAAAAATGAAAAATAAAAAATTAACTATAAAAATTGGAATATGAAAAAAAAAACGAAAAATGAAAAATGAAAAAATAAAAATAAAAAATGAAAGTTGAAAAATATATAATGAAAAACGAAAAATTTAATATAAAGATAAAAAACGAAAAACTAAAAATTTACTGATTGAAATAATAAATAATAATAAATATTTTTGTATTAGCAGAGCCCCTGCAGTTGATTGCTATAAGTGATACATAAATGACGCTTTCTGTTTGAGTTTAAAAAAGTGCCATAAAAAAGTCTTTAGTTACTAGATGTTTACACATCTCCCCTGTGATCGGACTCACATTGTTTTTTTACACCCTTTGTTTTAAATGGTAGTGTCTGTTTGTCTGCTTGTCTGCGAAACAAACGTTGGATCGATTTTTATCACTTTTCCCTTGATCCAATTGAGCTGAAACTTTGCAGGCAGAGTCATGGCGGCGATAAAAATGATCTAACAAATTTTCTTTAAAAAAATTGAATTATAGTATAATTTTGGATTTTTCGAAATTTTAATTAATTACATGATGGGTAAACTTAAATTTCAAGGAAAGGGAGTATAACAAAAAATGTTTTTTTTGTTAGTTTTTTATTTATTTATTATTATTTTTTATTTAATTATTTATAATTTATATAAGCGTAGTATGCTAAAGCATATATATTCTTCTTCCTTATAACAACGCGAGTCGAACTGGCGATGTCCGTCTGTCCGTCTGTCTGCTGAAATTTCGTTCGTTTACAAAGTAAGCAATTTATCTGGGTAAAGTTATTATAATAATGTTTGTCACTATTTCGAGCAAGTTGGCATTTAAAATGAGGGAAATCTTTGGTCCCCTCCACATCGATTTTGCATTTACATTTATATCTGAACTTAATGCACAATTTATAAAAAAAAGTTAAACAAAATATTTAAAAAAGCAACAATTTGGTAACTTGATAAACTTAATACTAATTTATTACGACAAACACACTGAATTTTGAAAATTTTTTAGAGGTGTCTTCATCATTTTGGACATATTTCGGCACTTTGATAAGCGATTAACCCCAGCTTCAGTAGCAGCCTGCTCAAAATAAAGAATAAAATCATAACTTTGCTCTTTTAAATGGTTTATTTTGTGAACGGTGTCTTCATCATTTTGGACAGATTTCGGCACTTTGATACCTGATTTACCCTAGCTTCAGTGGCAGCCTGCTTAAAATAACGACAAAGAATATAATCATAACTTGACTCAGTTAAATGGTTTATTTTGTGAACGGCAGGGATTTCAACAGACAGACGGACAGACGGAGTAGTTGTAAGGATCAGGAATATATATACGTTATGGGGTCGCAAATGCGTTTTTCGATGCGTTATAAACAGAATGGCAAACCTTTATATACCCTCTGCACAGTGGTGCATATTAACATCAAAATAAGGTTTATATCAAACTTGAACGTTTTCTTTATTTATTGATGCCTTTTATACACTGACGAGGGTATAATGAGTTTGTGCTGATGTTTGTAACTACCAAAAATATTTAACCTAGATCCACCTTTTATTATAGAGATCGATTGAGAATCATTTTTTGAGTCGATTTAGCAATGTCCGTCTATCAGTCCGTCTGGCCGTATATGTGTTCATTAAAGCCTTGTAATCAAACAGTAGGTGACAAATATCGATATATTTTGACAAAATTTGGTACCCAAGTTTTTATCGATCGTACGACATTGATATTGGTGAAAATTTGTGGATGTTCAGACGTTGTCTCCATACAAGTAAATCGACTTAACTTACCATAAGAACCAGATTATTATATAGACCTCGGTCAATTTTTTAAATTTATTAATCAGTCATTTAAAAATAAACCCTGTAGGACCGTACTTAGTCATAGCCCTCAAATAAAGCTGCTTCCCGGTCTTCACCTCATAAAGAAAAATATTCCACAGATTTTTCTCAAATTTAGTTTGTATATCTTTATGCAAAAAATAAGTGACCTTGCCAAATATAATCAGCATCGGTCTATTTTTCGGTTTAGTCCCCATATAAATACAAAAAATATTAATAACAGTGTTACTCAAATTTGCTTTATGCTTATTTTCTATATCTAATTAGTTGGACCAAAGAGATAGGATCTCTAACCACATGGTATAGCGTATCGTATAGTCAGTCCAGACCTGCTATAATTTTTTTTACTTGTTTTTGTTGATTTATTCTCTTTGAAACAACAAACTCACACCAATTCAAATTGTGATAGTTAAGAAACATTTTTGTAACATTTTCCAGTATCGGAAAAAAAACCACGCGTGACACACAATTTTCCAAAGCAAACTTTAGGAAAGGGTTGAGTGGGAAAACGATGTTTTGTAATAATTCACATAGTTTTAGTCTAATGGAAAAAGTTTTTTCGATTCAAGATATTCCAAAACGAACTACAGTTTGTTCGCAGGCGAACATTAGAATTTGAATTAAAGATACACTAAGTTTCACTTGAATAGCACACACCAATTGTTTGTTTCTTTTTGATTATCTACTAATATTCATTGAATGAACTGTGCTTGTGTTGTACTATTTTGTTCGTGTTTCTATCCACATTCTCTGCGACAAAATTGAAGCTCTGAGAATTTACCGTTCATTTAATTTTTCTGTTCATTTCATTTTCGTTTGCTTCAAATTCTAATGCATTTTCTGTTTCACTTGAATATCACATTTGCGTTTAAGTTTGATTTACGTCGTGCAGATCAGCGGTAAGATAACGTAAACCATTATTTTGAATATTTAAAATATATTTTAATAATATTCAATAATAATGGGTCGTGGTACAGCCTTAACGAATGAGGAACAAATTAAAATAAAAACTATTCAGGAATGTGACCTCTATGTGTCTGAAATAGCAAAACGAATTGGAAGAAGGAGAAAAATCGTATATAATTTTGTTCAGAACAGCTGAAATTATTTTAAAAATATGAAAGGTCGTGTAAATAATGTACTTTCCAATGCAGATCTATACTGCGCGAGGCTTCCAATTCGCATGACTCTGTTGACAAAATAAGAGCAAAAGCTGCAGTTAACGCAAGTAAACCTACTTTGTGGCGGGTGATTTCTAAAGCTAAACATCTGAAGCAGCTAAAGTTAAAAAAAAACCATCACTTACCCCTCTATGTAAAGAAGCACGGCTTCTTTCTGTAGAAACTACATGTCATGAGAAAACAAATTTAATTTCGAGGGCCCTGACGGGTATAACTATTATTTCCATGATTTAAGAAAGGAGACCCATAAATTGGAGCGTCTACACAGCAGAGTTGGTGGGGTTATGGTCTGGGGAGCCTTATCCTATTTTGACTCCCAAGATGAACGCGCAATCGGACAAAGGAGTTTTGGAAAAGGCTTTTCCCCCACTAGAAGTCTTTTTAGGATTCTGCCATGGACTTTCCAACATGACAATGCCCCAATTCATACAGCCAGTGTTGTCAAATCATGGATCGAGTCAAAAAATGTTAATCTCTTAAACTGGCCTCCAGACTAGCCAGACAAAAATTATCGAAAATGTTTGGGGGTGGTTGGCCAAAAAAGTTTATGAGTCAGGGAAACAGTTTTCTATCAAAGCTGAGCTAATTCAGGATATTCGGGAAGCATGAGCTTTAATTTCCCTTGACTATATTAAAAAGCTTTATGATTCCTTACCAAATAAGATTTATGAAGTTATTCTAAACAAAGGAGGTTCTACCCATTATTAAATTAGATTTATAAATTAATAATTTATATAATTAACCCAAAACAAGTTGTTTCAAATTAACCAAATAATATTTAATATAGTTTAAAACAAAGTGTGCTATACAAATGAAACAAAATGTACGTGCTATTTTTAGGTTATTTACCTTGACAGTCATTGAGTTTGAAAAATTATCAATAAATTTTGCTAATATAATCTAAATACTTTAGCTATAAATTTACTTTGTTTCATTTGTTTAAAAGCTATCGTGAAATGAAATGCATCTTGCCAAGTGTGCTATTCAAGTGAAACGGAGTGTATGTGTACACTGGCTTCATAAAATATTCGCTCATATCTTATTTTTCGAAAGAAAATTTCATTATTACACCCTCCAGAAATCGCAATCACACCCTGAATAACTAGCCTTAACTCTTCAGTTTTGCATAATACCGTTTATTAATATCCTGATTGAGTTGCTATTTAATATCATCAAAATCGGTTCAATGTGTTTGCTGTGATTCTTAATGATATGTTCAGACGGACAGCAAGATTCGAGGTTCGCTTTCTCATTCACGGTTCGCGCCCCATCAAGATTGAACATACATGATTCGCCATACAAAATTTTGAGAGCGAACCAACTTGGTTCAATGTGAATCTAGTTACGAACCACTAAAAATGTACTGTCATCTTCAATTTTAATAAAAAAATTATCTCTAGTTTATCTGAACTAGCTGTCAAAAATATATAAACAAACGAAAGCAAAAAATTAATGTGTGCAATAAAATAAATAGAAAAATTTAACAAATAAAAAGTATATGTTTATATACATATATTCAAATAAATATGGAAAAAATTAAATAGTGAAACGTAAAGTTTAGAAGGATGTCTTCAAATATTTGCACAAAAAATATAAACGTCAAAATGAACAAAGAACACCAAGGTTCGCAATCATGATTAAAAGAGCGAATCAAGTGGTTCATTTTGCCGTCTGAACATGCTATAACATATGTATGTATATGTTGGAATTTTTCATATTGTTGTATTCGTTGTAGTTGTGGCATTTGCATCAAGCGAATGTGTGAATGTTATATTAGCCTAAGCAAGTATTGCCACATAGTTTTCTTATCGTTATCGCGATGTAATCGCCCATATGAAAGATAAAATATAATTTCTAATTGAAGTACCTTTTTTAAAAGTTACTTTTTTTTAAAAGTACCTTTTGTAAAATATGTTCTTTTTTAAAAAGCCAATCTTTTAAGTACCCTTTTTTCAAAAAATTTCATGTTTTAAAAAGTACTTTTTTTAACAAAGGTACCCTTTTTTTTTAAATCAAGCTTTTATTGAGTATATTTTTTAGTCTATAGAGAGTGACTTTAATTTCATATTCTTATTGATTTTTTTGTATTAAACGTATCCTTAATTCAGATAAAAATATTTTAAAATTTGTTTTTTTTTGAAAATTAATATCTGGAAATTTGAATGGTGAATATAGTTCGGCTTAAGGTCATCGGTTGTTAAAAGATTCTCTTTGTTATAAAAACATTTTGTTAAAAATAAATAAAAATAAATAAAAACAAGTTTTTTTATTTTTTTTTTTTTATTAATTTTTAAACAATATTTATAACAATGTTTCTTTCCAATATATTTCTATCAACTTTGTTGATCATCATCAGGGATAATCTGATAAATAACAATAAAAATAAAATTAAAAAACACAAATAATTTTGAATTGATCATTAACAAAAAACAATAAAAATCATTTAAAAATTATATTTACTTTAAAAACAAATTTTTAATTTGTTTGAGTTGTAACCTTCTTTTACACAGTGTAATTGTCAACTAACTTTTGTTTTAAACGTTTGTGTTTGTCAACCGTATGTCTGTAGATCTTAGCGACGTTTTCCGTATCTCTCTTATAATTAAGAGCTTTGTCATTGGGAACATTCATTATATGAAGCATTTCCAACATAAATCTTTTCTTATAATTATTTTCCTGTTGTAAAATTTTTGTAGAATCAAAGTTTGGTTTATGTTTGTTTATTGAACAATGGGCAGCGAGTGCGGTTTTTTTGCTCTATTGGTCTGTTAATAGCTTTTAAATCCGATCGATGTGAGGATAATCTAGTTTTTAGTTTGGTTTTTGTTGTACCAATATAAACTTTGTTGCATATTTCTTTTTCATTGCCGTCACAACTAATTTCATATATAAGATTATATTTATCATCTTTATCTACTTTTGTTTTGGTTTTACTAAATAATTTTCCAATTGTATTGCTTGTTTTAAATGCTAACTCGTATTTATCGCGATTGTAAATATTGGTATTCTTTATTCTCTCAGACAACCCCGGTATATATGTTGTCGATTTATATATTTTTGTTGGTTTTGGTTCTCTGACAATCCTATTCTTAGATTTTACGTGTTCGATTAGATCTCGAATAGTTTTCTTGGGAATTTTTAAACAAGAATCATTTTTTGAATTATGGTATGACTCCTAAGGTCTCAACACATTCTCTTAGTGATCAAACTTTCGGTATTATAACGCCAACTGCGTAAAACAGCGCATTTCATTAGTGTTTTATGAAGCACTGAGTCCAGATATTAATCTAAAAGTATGAAGTCAACACCTTAACTTTTTTTAATTTAAATTATAATTTAATGGGCCAATACTTTTCGGTTCGAAAATAACTTTCAAGTTCAATTATTTGTTACTTAAGTTGCAAAATAATAATTTTTTAATATGTTTTGATGAATATAATTATCATAAATACTAATAATAACAATAATAACTAGCAGATTCCAGCCCTCGAAATTCGAGTGCAAATTCTAGGAAATTTTGTTTTTTCATGAAATAAAGACCCTAAAGGTATGCTAATCAATTAAAGCCAATTCGGAAATCAACACAAAAAACCAAACGCATTTTTATTACAAACACATTAACAAATTTAATAAACACACACATAGCATTGTTTAATTTTATGTATGTGTTAGTAGCAACTTTAAATGCAATTTACTCAAAATAAAGGAAAAAATTAAAAAATCTGTAAATCTGCAAAACGGCTAAAAAGAAATACCTTTCAAATAATATACGTTTGTTCAAAATCGGGATAAAACGGTAGAACTAAACAGCGGTCACAAGAAATCGCCTAGCCTATTAATATTATAGATACTGTGCAGCAGCCATTCATGGGGTAAGATAGGCTAGTATAGTAAATCTTCTTAGGCCAAACTTAAGAAACATTAATGATTCCTCATTTCAAGATAAAAAAAATCTATATTTGGCCTGCTAACGCCAAACCCTTTAAAGATTTTACTATGAATGACCCCGGAAACATTCCACAGTATAATAAAGTACTTATCATGATATAAAGTTATTAAGTTTGATGTAATAATCTCAAAATAAAAATACTGGTGAGTGAATATTTTATGCAGCCACTGTACATCAACAAATAAAATGCTGCAAATGAAGTGAGAAAATATGTAAATATACTTTAATCTACCACATGCTATAGTGAGAATATAAAAAATATATTACTATCGGCACTGAAAAACTTCTCCTTTTACTCTACCCAAATATATTTAAAGATATTAAGACCTTGTTTAACCCTAAATTATTTGCATCAAGATTACCTTAAACACAAAAAAAAAAAAGAAAAACAAAAATGGTTGTTCATTTCGGGTATGTGAATTTTTATGCAACCTTAGGGTATAGCACCACGTGATATTGTTTTAATGAAAAACAAAAAAAAAACATTTTTGGGCCATTTTGAGAAAAAACAAACCTCCGCACAAAACACTATTTCTAAGAAGATAAAAAGAAAATATTTTTTCCTTATTTTGTTATAAGTTTGCTGGTAGCAAAAAACTAAAAAGGTTAATAATTTTGGTGGAATTTCTTTCCTTTCAAAAATGGATGTTAGTAAAAAGTTTGGATTTACTTGAAAAAAAAAAACATTTTATTGACAACTTTATAGCAGTCGGTGCGGGAACTTTTTTATTGATTACGAAAAAATTATTTCATATTCTATTTCTCGATTTTATTCCAATTTTCTTATTGGCAAAAATTACAAAAAGTCATATCCCTATTGTAGATTTACCTTTATTTTCACTTTTTCATAACTTTTGGAGAAACTCTTAAGGTATAGAAAAGTATCATTAACAAATTTAGAAATATTAAGATTATAGTCTAAAATATACATTAGAATAATTATCATTAAAGAAAAACAATAATCGCTAACACATAAACGACGTAAAAGTTTGATCGATTGGGAAAAACATTTAAGAATTTAAATTCTAGACTAAGACAAGCGTTGTTGACTAATTGCGACTTTAATTCAAAATGCATTTGAAACTAAAATTTTTTGATATAAGGTTTACCAGTTGATATATAAAAATTTGGTAGCAGAATTATTGACATGTAATTTTTGAAATTCAAGCTTTTACTGTTATTTAAAATAAATAAAAACAAGTAAGAAAACTGTGGTCGGTCTAGATCGACCATGCGTTTAGGGAATTGATCTTTTTATTTAGTTATTTATTAATCTATGGAATTAATCCTTACAGAATATTTAGAAGAACATTTAAAAAACAAGTAAGAATGTTAAATTCGGCTGGGCCTAATCTTTGATACCCTCCACATTTTTCATTTTCAATTTTAATTTTTTTTATCATTTTTCATTTTTCACTTTTCAATTTTCATCTTTCGTTTTTTATTTTTAGTTTTTCATTTTTAATTTCTCATTTTTCATTTTCCATTTTCCATTTTCCACTTTTCATTTTTCATTTTCCATTTTCGATTTTTCATTTTCCATTTTTCATTTTCCATTTTTCAATTTTCATTTTTCATTTTCCATTTTCCATTTTTAATTTTTCATTTTCCGTTTTCCATTTTTCATTTTTCATTTTTATATTTTCATTTTCCATTTTTCATTTTCCATATTCCACTTTCCATTTTTCATTTTTCATTTTCCATTTTTCACTTTCCATTTTTCATTTTCCATTTTCCATATATCATTTTTCATTCTCCATTTTCCAATTTTCATTTTTCATTTTTCATTTTTAATTTTCCATTTTTAATTTTTCGTTTTCCTTTTTTCATTTTCCATTTTTCATTTTTCATTTTCCATTTTTCAATTTTAATTTTTAATTTTCCATTTTTTTTATTTTTCATTTTTCATTTTCCATATTCCACTTTCCATTTTTTCATTTCTCATTTTCCATTTGTCATTTTTCATTTTTAATTTTTAATTTTCCTTTTTTCATTTTTAATTTTCCATTTTTCATTTTTCATTTTCCATTTTTCAATTTTCATTTTTCATTTTTCATGTTCCATTTTCCATTTCTCATTTCTCATTTTCCATTTTTAATTTTTCATTTTCCATTTTCCACTTTTTAATTTCCGTTTTTCATTTTCATTTTCCATTTCTCATTTCGCATTTTCCATTTTCGATTTTCAATTTTTCATTTTTCATTTTTCAATTTTCATTTTTCAATTTTCAATTTTCATTTTTATTTTTCATTTTTCATTTTCCATTTTCCATTTTTCATTTTCCATTTTCTATTTTTCATTTTCCATTTTTCACTTTCCATTTTTCATTTTTCATTTTCCATTTTCCATTTTCAATATATCATTTTTCATTTTCCATTTTCCATTTTCCAATTTTCATTTTTCAATTTTAATTTTCCATTTTTAATTTTTCGTTTTCCTTTTTTCATTTTCCATTTTTCATTTTTCATTTTCCATTTTTCAATTTTAATTTTTAATTTTCCATTTTTTTTTATTTTTCATTTTCCATTTGTCATTTTTCATTTTTAATTTTTAATTTTCCTTTTTTCATTTTTAATTTTCCATTTTTCATTTTTCATTTTCCATTTTTCAATTTTCATTTTTCATTTTTCATGTTCCATTTTCCATTTCTCATTTCTCATTTTTAATTTTTCATTTTCCATTTTCCACTTTTCTTTTTCCGTTTTTCATTTTCATTTTCCATTTCTCATTTCGCATTTTCCATTTTCGATTTTCAATTTTTCATTTTTCATTTTTCATTTTCCATTTTTCAATTTTAATTTTTAATTTTCCATTTTTTTTTATTTTTCATTTTCCATATTCCACTTTCCATTTTTTCATTTCTCATTTTCCATTTGTCATTTTTCATTTTTAATTTTTAATTTTCCTTTTTTCATTTTTAATTTTCCATTTTTCATTTTTCATTTTCCATTTTTCAATTTTCATTTTTCATTTTTCATGTTCCATTTTCCATTTCTCATTTCTCATTTCTCATTTTCCATTTTTAATTTTTCATTTTCCATTTTCCACTTTTTAATTTCCGTTTTTCATTTTCATTTTCCATTTCTCATTTCGCATTTTCCATTTGCGATTTTCAATTTTTCATTTTTCAATTTTCATTTTTCAATTTTCAATTTTCATTTTTATTTTTCATTTTTCATTTTCCATTTTCCATTTTTCATTTTCCATTTTCCGTTTTCCGTTTTTCATTTTCCATTTCCATTGTTCATTTTTCATTTTCCATTTTCTATTTTTCATTTTCCATTTTTCACTTTCCATTTTTCATTTTCCATTTTCCATTTTCCATATATCATTTTTCATTTTCCATTTTTCAATTTTCATTTTTCAATTTTAATTTTCCATTTTTAATTTTTCGTTTTCCTTTTTTCATTTTCCATTTTTCATTTTTCATTTTCCATTTTTCAATTTTAATTTTCCATTTTTTTTTATTTTTCATTTTTCATTTTCCATTTGTCATTTTTCATTTTTAATTTTTAATTTTCCTTTTTTCATTTTTAATTTTCCATTTTTCATTTTTCATTTTCCATTTTTCAATTTTCATTTTTCATTTTTCATGTTCCATTTTCCATTTCTCATTTCTCATTTTTAATTTTTCATTTTCCATTTTCCACTTTTCTTTTTCCGTTTTTCATTTTCATTTTCCATTTCTCATTTCGCATTTTCCATTTTCGATTTTCAATTTTTCATTTTTCATTTTTCAATTTTCAATTTTCAATTTTCATTTTTATTTTTCATTCCATTTCCATTTTCCACTTTTCTTTTTTCATTTTTCATATTCCATTTTCCATTTTTCATTTTCCATTTTTCATTTTCCATTTCCATTTTTCATTTTCCGTTTTTTATTTTTATTAATTTTTAATTTTTAATATTTAATTTTAATGATAAAAAAATATGTGGTAAAACTTGCTTAG
The DNA here is from genome assembly GCA_963682025.1 of Cordilura impudica. Classification (NCBI taxonomy): domain Eukaryota; kingdom Metazoa; phylum Arthropoda; class Insecta; order Diptera; family Scathophagidae; genus Cordilura; species Cordilura impudica. Next base: position 35,059,473 of record OY821521.1, read on the forward strand.
TAGGCCAATGTGACACGTGCAGTGTGAATATGCACACAACTGTAATGACTTCAACAATAAGAAGAATTACAACATATATTAAGAAAAACAACAAACACACTGAAAAATTTTATTTTTTCAAGAGTTTTTTCAAAGTTTCATTCATAGCTCGTGAACCCTTTGACCGATTTTGACGATTTTAAATAGCAACTCCTTTGGGATGTTAGTAAACGATTTTATACAAAAACGAGCGGTCTACCTTAGATATTGACGGCGTGATCGTCATTTCCACAGACAGGCGGACAGACGGACAGACGGTCATCGGTAAATCAACTTCCCTTGTTATAAGGATCAAGAAAATATATATTTTTGGGGTCTCAGGAATTTATTTCGATGCGTTACAAACGGAATGACAAACCTATATATACCCTCTGCCACTGAGGTGTGGAGGGTATAATAAGCGAACATAAATGAAAAAATTAAAAAATTTAATTGATAATTATGTGTTCAGATAAATTATTATTAAACTTTTATCGACATTTGTATTTGAAGAAAAATCAATAAATCTATAAAGCTTATTAAATTCAATACACATTCGTCTAAGCGGATCACCGTTTGCATAATTTGATCTATAAAACTGGAGAGATAAGGTGAGAAGAAACGTGTTGGCTGCTGAGGGATGTTAAATTAATTATGTTCATTAATTAATTATGTTCAAAAGAAACGAATCGTTTAGCATAGATCTGCGGCTTATTTAGGTTGGCAGCTTAACAAGAATGAGTCTGCTGTTACACGGTGGAAGATTTAAAGGGTTAAATTATAAACTGCGTAGAGAAAATAGTAGGAATTCTTTTTGCACCGATTCAATGCTATCAACACGAGTGTGATAGATAGGGTCCCATATAATAGAGGCATATTCCAAAATCGGTGTCACAAGTGATGTGTATAGTGTTTTTGTTACATACGGATCATTAAACTCTTTAGACCAACGGCTTTGTTTACCGTATTTGTAATATGAGGAACGAAAAAAAGGTTTGAATCTAATAAAACACCAAGATCTAAGAAGCTGTCAACTTGTTCCAGTTGTAAGCCGTCCAGCACATAATTTACTGATATTGGTTTTTTTCGAACAAAATGCATATATTTCAAGGTTCAGAAAATACACACTTTAAACATACAATGTTCTGTTCTAAAGCAACCAACACATATTTTTATTTTCATAGCAATTATGTGTGTCTCTAATTTTGTACGGTGCCGAACACAAACATGACTGTGTTTCGTTTTAATATTTCGTTATCTACACGAATATTTTTCTATCACGTATTTTTTGTTTCTAACACACATAAACCACACAGATTCGAGTGTAGCATTATTTTAAGTTCGTTTTCTTGCACGTGTACTGCTAAAAAAACAGAACATGTTCTTCAACGCGTACAACTAAAAATTAAAACATTATCCACTCGCGATCGAAAAAAAAAAACGAAATTAAGTCATAAACAACATATAAAATTTCTCGAAATTCGAGTGCAATTTCTAGTCAGCTTTATTTTCCAACTTAGCCAATTCACAAACCACCACTTTTATGGTTTATTATTATTGTGAATGAAGATAAAAAACTTATTAACAAACACATTGACAAATTTAATAAAACACACATAGCATATGTGTAATTTTATGTATGTGTTAGTAGCAACTTTAAATGCAATTTACTCAAAATAAAGGGAAAAATTTAAAAAACTGAAAATCTGGAAAATCGGGATAAAACGGTAGAATAAAACATCGGTCGCAAGAAATCGCCTAGCTTATTAATACTATAGATTTTTTTTTATTATCTTTTCATTTTAATTTTTTTATAACTGCTGATGAATTATTTTAGATTTTTTTAATAAATTTGGTTGAAATAATTGTTGTCGTTATTATATGGGTGTTTCAGATTTTTTCGATCGCGAGTGGATAATGTTTTAAATTATTTTTAACTCTTGTCAGTTGCTTGGTATTCCAAGGAGGACGGGAAAGTTTATTACAAATTATTACAAATTTGTTTCGGAATACATAAATCTATTGCAGAAGAAATCGTACTGTAAAAAGTTTCAGTCATGTGATCAATAGCAGCTGAGGATCCAATAGAAAAAGATAATAGATTGTGCCAGTTTATATTGTATAGAAGTACGTTCAACAAACAGTAATTTGATTGTGCGAAACAAAAATCCTTATCATCATTTTTAGAAGGCATTTTTAAAAGTCCAGAGGGAATATATAAATTTACTTTAATAGAAGGGTGATAAGAATCTTCACGAGAAGAAATCGGAAATGAACACTTGATGTAACATTCCGAAGCATTGTTGACAAATATTAAATCCAATAATTTATAATGACTGTTGTATATATCATTTATATGAAAAAGATTCAGATCCAGTAAAATATTGAAAAGCTCTTCACACTTAATATTTGATTTAAATGGAACAAAATATTTTTCATCAGGTACGAACTTCCAGGATATTGAAGGCAAATTAAAATCACCAAGAATAAAAAAGTCATATTGATTAGCTATACTAAGAACATATTTAATAGCTTCGCCATGTTTGTCATATAAAAACTGTGGGGACGATGCACAGTATAACGAGCCCACACATTTCTTGGCCAAAAGTAGAAAGAGTGCTTGTAGGGCAATGAAATTTGGTATGGACACCAATTTCGATATAATAAAGAAATTTTGGGAAAAGCATAAAAATCTGCCCACTGCCACGCTCATCTCCCATATAAAGGCAAATTCTAAAATTCACAGTTTTAGACTTAGAGTCGTGAAATTTAGCGCACAACTTATCAGACATCCCAAGAAAAAAGAAAAGTGGCAAAGTTGCCGCCCCGATGCAAATTTAATGATATACTTATAAAAAATTTAAAATTTTGTATTAGATGCAATACAAAAATATACATCAACAAGTAAGAGTGTTAAATTCGGCTGTGCCGAATCTTTGATAACCTCCACCTCGGTTTGAGTATTGATGATAAATGTAAACAAAATATTGGAAAAATATCCATGCATTTCCTATATGCATGCGTTTCCGGTCTCGTTTAATTTAGTTTTTGCTAATTAAATAGCTCGCCCTAACCTCCATTGCAAAGGTAATGGTTGTGTAGGGTGGCTATATGCATTAAATCGTGCTTTTTTGGCTTTTAACTGGCCAAATATTTCTTCATTGCGGCCATATATGAAAAAAGGATCAATTCGTGAATGCACTGAAAAGCTTAATGAGGTTCTCAATATAATATTTGAATGGGCTTCTTCAAATGGACTTTACTTAAATCCAAATAAATCAAAATGTTTAGTTATAACTCAAAGAAATCAGAATATTGAAATTGTGGAATCTGCTACGAATCTGGGAATCATTTTTAATAAATCGCTCACGTGGAACAATCAGATTAATTCTGCATCTGGAAAAATATTTGTAATGCTAAGAACGTTGTACCCTATACAACATCTTACACCTTTAAATATTCGTGTGCTTCTCGCGAAAACTTTCATTATGCCGATTTTACTATATGGTTGTGAGATATTTGCTTTTTGTGATTCAGAAAGTAAAAGGAGATTATTAGTAGCTTACAATGCAATCCTACGTTATGTGTATGGTATAAAGAGATATGATGGAATTTCTCTATATTCTAAGTCTCTGTACGGAGTTGACCTCGTGCCCTTAATAAAAATAAGATCATTAATTCTACTTCACAAAGTAATATACACCAAAGAACCATCTTATTTATTTCAACGCCTTCAATTTGCACGATCCAATAGAGGAAATAATCTTGTACAATTACGATATCGAACATTAATCTCTAGTTTGCAATTTTTTGTAAATACCATATGTATGTGGAACTCGTTACCCAACAATTTACAAATAACAGACAACGCTTTACAATTTAAAAATGAAATGTTTAAAAATGATTTTGTCTCTAATTCTCAACTTTCTTAATTAGTGTTTCATTTGTGATTATATTATATATTTTCTACTCTCCCATTATGTATTAATTTTTTCTTATATTTTTATACTTTTGTTATTTAAAATTATTTTTATTTTTATATTTTTCTTGTTTCTTAAAAGTATTGTAACTATTTACTATCACAAATTGATTGTATCATTATAAGATCACATACTGTAATCAAAAAGATTTATATCTTGTTGTATGTGATATCCACATTTAATAAATAAATAAATAAATGAATAAATATAGGTCGGATGGAGTAACAAAATAATAACCGAAAAAAGCTCTCTCAACTTTTTTTTTCAAAAAAATATTGCCATATTTGGAAAACATAGAGAATAAATTTATAATAATAAATAATTAAATTAGGGATGCCAAACGCAAAAAAACCAAATATCGCAAAAATTTAAAATAAAATAATTTGTTATCTTTATTTTCTGAAGAACTTCAAATATTCATCCAAAAAAAAAATTGTGAAAATTTATATATAAATAACATTCTCATCAAATTGCGTTTATTTATGTAACAATTTTTATGTTCGCAATTCTTAAATATCATTTGAGGTTTTATAAAATTCATTGAATTTAAATTAATGTTTTCTGTAGTCCGATTCTGTAAATTTCAACGATCCGACAATGGCAATATATATCGACAGCTATTGTTATTTGCACTAAGGACTAAGTGATTCACTAAGTACATACATCTTAACGACAGTCGACAAATCTATTTTTCTATTTATTTAAATTGTAAAGGAGTGGCATCTCTGTCAAAATAAGCGAAAAACACAAAGAAGAATAGAAAAAACAAATTACTTCGTGTTTGACAGGATGATTTTATGTTTATGTTTAATATCTCTATTTTTTTTTTTACTAATATTTCTGTTTATTTATTTGAAAATGAAATAATGAATTGAATATGCCATTTAATTTTTTTATTTATATAAAAAGTTTTTTAATAGAAGCAAAATATTTTCACTATTTTATGATTTTTATTTATGTATGACGACATTTCAACCTAAAAATTTAAGTTTTTATCGATTGAATAAACAACACAAAAATGGTTGTCGTTTAGATAACAACAGCAGCTGACTTTAACAATAGCGAATATCGTTTAAAAATTTTACTGATAATTTTGCTTTTCTTTTTTTTTAAGGATTCGACTATCGTTAAAAGAAGTTACTGAATCGCGGTACTGAAAAGTTATTAATTTCTCCTGAATGCCAATATTTTTTTAATGTAAACATTTTTTAAATGTAAACATATTTGGTGTTTTTTTGTGGAATTTGATGCAATTGATGTCTTCTAAATTTAAAATTATTATTTCCGACGTTTTGATATGATTTTCTGAAATTCAATTAATACTTTATAATTTATAATTGGAAATTTTAATTCCAGTTTTTAGAATTGATATTTTCTAAAATTTGAATGGAAAATTTAAAAAGTGCAATTTTGTATTTATGTGAAAAATACTGCTTTAGTAATTATAAACAATTTTTAAAAATTAGATGTAATCGCAATCAGATATTTTGTAGGTAAAGCAGAATAATAATTCTATATAACTATGTAGAACTGTTTTGAAAGCAAAAAACTCATTGATGAACTGGGTAACTCTATTTTGTAAAGACAACAAAAAGTTAGTATGCCAAACTTATGTTCATATTTGTAAAAGAATAATGAAAAAACGTATGAAATAATAAAAGACCAGTCCGTGTATACTCTTAACATTGTGCTGTATGATATCTATTTGAAAATATTAACATTCATGTTAAAATAGAAATAACTATTGCAAAGCTAATTAGAACAAAAATTGTGGCGCCATCTACTGTAGCATAGTCACGCTGAGCAAAATGAAGTGACACTCAATGCAAAAGAAATGTATTTTCCCCACAACAAAATATTGCAGAATTTTATGTAAATAAAATAATATACTGATTTATTTCTAACATGCAGTTATTATGGATATACATATATAGAATATATGTATATTATTTGTATTATTTAATATGTGTATGTATGTGTATGTAAATATTACACACAAAAAATACAACATCAAACGTTATTTTTGTGTTTTTCTCTTTAAATAAATTAATATATACAAATTTTTTTTTGCTAAATTTACATTGTTTTATTACTAACAACTAGGTACATATTTTAGCATTATTTGCTTAAGATGCTGGTGAATTTTTACTCCTTTTATATTAACTCGTAGTGTCTGCTTGTCGAAAAAATTTTGGATCGATTTTAACCCCTTTCCCGTGACCCAATTGATCTAAAACTTTGCAGGCAGGCTCGCGGCAATGACAGAAATGATCTAGTAATATTTTTTAGTGATGCCAAAACAATGGAAACTTTTAAATTTTTCTACCAGAGTTGATAATAAATGTACAAAGGGTTACTTTTTATTATATTATTACCACAACGACCACAAAAACAACAAGTCCATCTATGACAACAATACAACATTTTGAATAACAAGAACAATATAGAAACATCATATTTTTCATTTTTTTTTACTTTTTCAGAGATTTACCTGGACCTGTTCCACCGATTTTAATGATTTTTGAAATAGAAATCTTCCCATGAATTTGTTGAATCATCCTCACCAAAAATTATTACCTAAGCTATCCTAGTGAGGACGTGATCGTGACAAGAACAACATAGAAAATTATATTTTTTCAAGACTTTTTTTAGTTCTTCATTCAAATTTCGGGCCCTAATCGACCGATTTGCACGATTTCAATTAGCAAACTTCACAGGATGTTAGTAAGTCATTTTTTATGTCAACGAGCACCCTAGCTACCCGATTGATGCCGTCATCGTGATTTACACAGACCGACAGACGGACAGACGGACATCGCTATATCAACTCCGGTTGTTATAAGGATCACAAATATATATATTTTATGCGGTCCAATTTTTTTTTTCTAATTATTACAAACGGAATGACAAACTTATATATACCCTCTGCACACTGGAGTGGAGGGTATAAATAAAAAAAGTGAATAAAAAAATTTTTTCTCGTTCCCGCTAAAATAAATCCAAGCTAAAAAAACTGAAAAAAATCATTGCAAAATCCATGTATATTTATCCACCTTCCATATAAAGGGAAATCGAAACATTTTTAACTTTTGACTTAGAGTTTTTAAATTACGGGAACTAAAAGGACTGCAGACCCTTATTAAAAAAAATTAAAATGGGGAAGGCTGCCACGCCCATTTTTTATAGTACGCTTACTTAAATTTTATTGATTTATGGCACATACAAATTAAACGATTTGTATAATTTTGGTTGTTACATTTTTAATACCCATACAAAAATATCTCAAAAATAACTACATAAAATATTAAAAAATAAAACGACACTTGATTATAGCTCATTTTCAGGAAAGGAAAGCCTCAAAATAAATATCAAGATAACTTTCACTCTCCACAATACTTCATCAAGTAAAATATATGTTTTGATTTTCTCGTTTGATTGGCTTTCCTTTTTACACAATTTGCCATGAATTGAGATTTTTGGTTGTGAATATAATAAAAAATGTTTCAAAATATCTCTATTAATGGCTTCCGTAGAACACTTTCTTGCACTATTTAATCTTTACGCCGCTTTTCTCTCTCACTCTACTCTTCATAAATTTTTCGCGGTCTATCTTTACTTGTACTTGGTTGCTAAATACGAAGAGGGTTAGGTAAGAAAAGAGGAGTACGCTAATAGCTTACCTTACCATCTTCATATGACTTAAAATCCATTATGGAAGACAGCCAAACAAAATTTTTCTTTTCAAAAATTGAGCGGGTTCTATTAGCAGCTTCCCATTTTCTTTGAATTGTGAATTCAAAAAACTGATCTTTTTTCCTTAGCTTCGCTTCATTTAGACCAAAAAGAACTGCTTTTTTAATAAATTCAACGATTAATTAGTTTTTTTATACCCTCCACTCCAGTGTGCAGAGGGTATAATAAGTTTGTCATTCCGTTTGTAGTAATTAGAAAAAACAACCGGAGTTGATATAGCGATGTCCGTCTGTCCGTCTGTGGAAATCACGATGGCGGCATCAATCGGGCAGCTAGGGTACTCGTTGACATAAAAAATGATTCACTAACATCCTGAGAAGTTTGCTATTTAAAATCGTCCAAATCGGTCGATTAGGGCCCGAGATTTGAATGAAGAACTAAAAAAAGTCTTGAAAAAATATAACTTTCTATGTTGTTCTTGTCACGATCACGCCCTCAATGGAGCAGCTACAGTGATCATTTTTAGTGAGAATGATTCACCAAATTCATGGGAAGATTTCTGTTGCAAAAATCATTAAAATCGGTGGAACAGGTCCAGGGAAATCTCTGAAAAAGTAAAAAAAAAAAAATTAAAAATATGATGTTTCCATATTGTTCTTGTTATTCTAAATGTTGTGTTGTTGTCATAGCTGGACTTGTTGTTTTTGTGGTCGTTGTGGTAATAATATAATAAAAACAAACCCTTTGTACATTTTTTTATCAACTCAGGTAGAAAAATTTAAAAGTTTCCATTGTTTTGGCATCACTAAAAAAATTTGGTAGATAATTTCTGTCATTGCCACGAGCCTGCCTGCAAAATTTCAGATCGATTGGGTCACGGGAAAGTGATTAAAAGCGATCTAAAATTTTTTCGACAAGCAGACACTACGAGTTAATATAAAGGGAGTAAAAATTCACCAACATCTAAAGCAAATAATGCTAAAATATGTACCTAGTTGTTAATAAAAAAAAAACAATTGGGCAATTCACAATGGGTAATGCATCGTTGTATCTGTTGGATCGTGTATCACTTTACAATAGTGTAAAATTGTTGTTGGTAATTTTCACTGAAAAATCTGATACACGATCCAACTTCATTTGCTATGTTTAGTAAATGTTGTATATTGTATCATAACATATCAGTTCCAAGTGAATGCCAGTTTTTATGAAAAAGAAAAAACAAATACATAGACTTTTATCAGCATAAATAATTATAAAATAAAATATGGCAAATAATGCAAATAACGCAAATACATCGATAGGTTTATTTACATAAAAATTAATGTTTATATTTTTAGTATGTATTTTCTCTTTCAGTACCAACCAAAACATTTAAAATTTTTTTTTCATTATAAATTAAAAAGCAAGAGGTACGTAACTAAAACTCCAGGGTATATCTCACGACTAAAAAGCAAAAACTGACAAGTGTTTTCTCTTATACAAAATAGCAGAAGCGACGAAGCGATCCTTCCTCGTTGGATCGAAAATTACAAAAGAAAGCGTTTTACAATATGAAAATACAACTGAGTGTTCACAACAAATGATTGTATTGTGTATTTCAATACAACATACAATATACAACACCTGTTGTGAATTGCCCAAATGTAAATTTAGCAAAAAAAATTTATGTATTAATTTATTTAAAGAGAAAAACACAAAAATAACGTTTGATGTTGTATTTTTTGTGTGTAATATTTACATATACATACATACACATATTAAATAATACAAATAATATAAATATTTTCTATATATGTATATCCATAATAACTGCATGTTAGAAATAAAACGGTATATTATTTTATTTACATAAAATTCTGCAATATTTTGTTGTGGGGAAAATACATTTCTTTTGCATTAACAGAGTGTCACTTCATTTTGCTCAGCGTGACACAGTAGATGGCGCCACAATTTTTGTTTGTACTAATTAGCTTTGCAATAGTTATTTCAATTTTGACATGAATGTTAATATTTTCAACTAGATATCATACAGAACAATGTTAAGAGTATACACGGGCTGGTCTTTTATTTCATACGTTTTTTCATTATTCTTTTACAAATATGAACATAAGTTTGGCATATTAACTTTTTGTTGTCTTAACAAAATAGAGTTACCGAGTTCATCAATGAGTTTTTTGCATTCAAAACAGTTCTACATAGTTATATAGAATTATTATTCTGCTTTACCTACAAAATATCTGATTGCGATTACATCTAAATTTTAAAAATTGTTTATAATTACTAAAGCATTATTATTCACATAAATACAAAATTGCAATTTTTAAATTTTCCATTCAAATTTAAGAAAATATCAATTCTAAAAACTAGAATTAAAATTTCCAATTATAAATTAGAAAATATTAATTGAAATCCAGAAAATCATATCAAAACGTCGGAAATAATAACTTTAAATTTAGAAGACATCAATTGCATCTTTAATATATAAATCTTATTCGTTAAACACAAATTGAAATTCCAAAAAAAGACACCAAATATGTTTACATTTAAAAATGTTTACATTTAAAAAAATATTACCATTCAGAAGAAATTAATAACTTTTCAGTACCGCGATTCAGTAACTTCTTTTAATGATAGTCGAATCGTAAAAAAAAGAAAATTGCAAAATTATCGGTAAAATTTTTAAGCGATATTCGCTATTGTGAAACTCAGCTGTTGTTGTTATCTGAACGACAACCATTTTTGTGTTGTTTATTCAATCGATAAAAACTTAAATTTTTAAGTTGAAATGTCGTCATACATAAATAAAAATCATGAAATAGTGATAATATTTTGCTTTTATTAAAAAACTTTTTATATAAATAAAAAAATTAAAGAGCATATTCAATTCACTATTAAATTTTCAAATAAATAAACAGAAATATTAGTAAAATAAATAAAGATATTAAACATAAACATAAAATCATCCTGCCAAACACGAAGTAATTTGTTTTTTTCTATTTTTTGTGTTTTTCGCTTATTTTGACAGAGATGCCACTCGTTTACAATTTAAATAAATAGAAAAATAGATTTGTCGAGTGTTGATAAGATGTATGTACTTAGTGAATCACTTAATCTTTAGTGCAAACAACAATAGCTGCCGATATATTTTGCGATGGTCGGATCGTTGAAATTTACAGAATCAAACTACAGAAAACATTAATTTAAATTCAATGAATTTTATAAAACGTCAAATGATATTTAAGAATTGCGAACATAAAAACTGTTACATAAATAAACGCAATTTGATGAGAATGTTATTTTTTATATATAAATTTTCACAATTTTTTTTTGGATGAAAATTTGAAGTTTTTCAGAAAATAAAGAGAACAAATTATTTTATTTAAAATGTTTGGGACATTTGGTTTTTTGTGTTTGGCATCCCTAATTTGAATATTTATTATTATAAATTTATTCTCTATGTTTTCAAAATATGGCAATATTTAAAAAAAAGTTGAGAGAGCTTTTTTTCTTTTGGGTTATTATTTTGTTATTCCATCCGACCTATATGGCCACAATGAAGAAATATTTGGCCAGTTAAAAGAAACTATACAGCCATCTCCAATTAGCACGATTTAATGCATATAGCCACTCTACACAACCATTACCTTTGCAATGGAGGTTAGGGCGAGCTATTTAATTAGCAAAAACTAAATTAAACGAGAAGTTATGTCATATAACCGGAAACGCATGCATATAGGTATATAACCGAAATGCATGCCGATCAGCAACCACGATGACCAAAAAGCAAACACCGAAATAAATCCGAAATAATAGAAAAGACGAAAACCAACCCAAAGAATTTGCTGAAATAATTTGGTATTAAGTTTAACAAATTTGTTTACTTTTTCTAATATTTTGTTTACATTTATTATCAATATTCAAACCGAGGTGGAGGGTATCAAAGATTCGGCACAGCCGAATTTAACACCCTTACTTGTTTTTATCAAATATTGCAAGTTCACTTGACATCCAAATTTCAAAAGGGTCTTTTACAACAACGGCTGCCACTAAAGTTAAATTAGCATAAAAAATAAATAGGCAAATATAGGCAATTTATATTTCGGTATTTTGTTATACATACATACTTTCCGGAAGAATATATTAAAAAATTGGAGATATGTTATTGAATGTTTTTTTGCAAATCGCTTTTGAATGTTTAGTATTTAATTTATTGTTTATTGTCTACTTTTAAGTAATGTCATTAATCATATGTAATAAACATAAGCAAAACAAATAAATAGCAAAACAAATATAAAAACTATATTTTAATTTGACATATAAAACATAATGGTAGAACCACAACTGAACAGTACAGAGCGATTTTAAAGCAATTTATTTAGTTCAACATAACAAGCAACAGAAAATAAAAGTTTGGATCCATGCTGTGCTTAAATGGTTTAAGATATTGAAATAATTCATTTTGATTTTTCTTAATAGGAATATTATCTATGGAAATTCCTAAAAATATTTTAACAATTCCAATCTTCGATTTTGGCATTTTTGGCCGGAATCGCGATACTGTGCGATGTAGGAATATATGAGCAGATAATAAATAATTGCTTTCCATTAATTTTAATTATTACTGCGATAAATTCGATGTCGAGGGATCAACTAATAAAATCTCAGAGGATTAAACACTAGAGGCCGCAATAAGAAAATCGCCACCATATGATGTGGCGTCTTAAAATATTGTATTTGTAAGAGAGTATTTCCGAATTCAAAAAAGCATTATTAAGTGTTATTAGGTCCAACTAATTTGGTATAGTAAATAACTAAGCATAAACCAAATCTGAGTGGATTTTTATTAATTTGTTTGCCTATAGATTTCAAATCCTATGTATATGACAATTCTTAGTTATAGCTCCCTGATAAAGGTACCAGTCGCCATTAAGGACTAGTTTAGGTTTGGGTGAGGAAAATGATCCAACTCCATGCTTTTGCAGTCAGTTTCAGCTTATTCAAATGTAGTTCTTCATTTCGTTCTCTCCAAACAAATGATTTACCATCCAACTCAAACTTTCTTTCGTCGGAAAAAAAAATTTCTGTGGGAAGAAAAAGCCTTGTGTTTATGTTCGTTTGCAAAATTCAATCGTATTGTTTGGTTGCGCTAATAAAGGGCTTTTGTCATGCTTTTCTTCCATTTAGATATGCTTTGTGAAGCACATTTCTTGCTGTCTTATCCAATTAAAAAGGGATTAGCTTCCCTTTTTTTTATAATAAAATGTTATTCTACTTTACAGAGATTTTGCTGTGGGCGTTTTTATTTTGGCTTATATTGCAGCCAGCTTTTGAAGCGTTTAATAATATTAAGTTGAATGGCTCCTGTCAACCATCTTCGAAATTTCAATTTTTCCCTCCAAGATTAGCTTGTTCTTTTTGTCTAGACATCTTTATTTGATTTGAATAATGAACAACAAAAGTAAAATTCGGAATTTTCTCTAGATATTTAAAATTAACTGAGGAAAATTGGCTTCAAAAATGATGCAGGGTTGTAATTATTTAAGTCGTTACTGCCAATATATCCGAGCTTGATTGATGCACTACTTTCATAATCATGAGCTTTTATAAATTATCTAATTGATGATTAATTTTAGTTTTTAAATGTACAAAATATGCACATCAAGAAGCCTATTTTATATTCCAAAAAATTTATATAGCTCAGATTTATAGAGGAAAAACAAAAACAAAAAACAAAAAGTAACAAAGTGAGTGCTCACTTGTTATTGTATATAATATTAACAAATTCATTTTAGTTTTTTAATGTATAATATGAAACTGTATATTTTAGAGAATAAAATGGACATGCTGTATGTTTAAAAAAATATTAAATTGTAGTAAAAAAATTCACTTGAAAATTAAAGTTGGTGGCGAGCACTCAGTTTTTACAGCGGATGTATATTGTAAATAAATATAATCCATATAAATTGATATTTTTTAAAACAACTGTCATAAATTCACTACTGTCAAAAAAGATATGTATCATTTCCTACAGCAAGAATGTAAATTTTCCTCACCATAGCAAAAATATTTTCTACCACAGTAATTTGCTACCATTTCACACTTGACTATACAAAGAAAATTATAGCTACCCATTTTGTCCATAAATTATAGACGGGGAGGTCTCTTCGAGATAATAACGAATTAGCCACAATATCAAAAACAGCCAAAATACTTTTTCACTAAATGAAAACTTCGAGCCATATGTGTTATTATTATTATTAAATATTGATTTATGGTGATACCTTTTAAAATTTTCCTTAATATAGGAATGTCTTATCTACCATTGCATAGGCCTTGCTTTGTATGATTTACTCATACATATATGATTTCTTTGCAGCAAATGTGAAAAATCTTTATATAAAGAAAAAGTATGACCTTTTTGGTAGTTTTTTTTATCCCATAAGTATGAGATTTGGCAGCTAAAATAAATACGGATCATTTATTTTTTCGTTTCCTATAACATATAACACTAAACCATTTCCAATTGAAACTGAGAGCTTTTCAAATGAAAAAATTCCAAATGAAATTGAGATTTTCCATTTTTATTTGAGAAAATTCCAAATGAAATTGAGAAATTAAAAATGAAATTGAAATATTCCAGTTTAAACTGGGCAAATAATTACAAAAATATTTAATTTGATTTTATTTGTTCTTCTAAAAAATTATGAAAATTGCACGCTAAACCTTTTTAAAAGTACCTATTCTCAAAAAAGTACCTTTCCGCAAAAGAGTGTCTTTTCTTAAAGTACCTTTCTTAAAAAAAATTGGTTTAAAGTAGCTTTCCTTAGACGACAACCTATTCCTCAAATTCTTATTTTTAAAAAGCAATTTTTAAGTTTTTTTTTAAAAAAGTACCTCGTCTTAAAAAGTAAATTTTCTTAAAAAGGTACCTTTGTGATATGAAAATTTTCTTTAAAAAATACCTTGTCTTTAGAAATACTTTTTGTATAAAAATATCTGTTCCATGCTTAATATTTAGTTGTACAAAATAACCACTCGTATGCCAAAGCAATAAAATGTGGGCGCTCAAAACAAAATAAATTGAACGTGGGGCAACTAACTAAAAAAATCTTTCTTTAAAAAAGTTCTTCTTCTGAGAAAAGTACCTTTCCATAAAAAGTGTACGTTTTCTTTAGAAAGAACCTTTTCTTTAAGAAATACCTTTTTTTAAAAAATAACTTTTCATAAAAATAAAAATTTTTTTAAAAAGCTCCTTTTCATAAAAAAGCTCCTTTTCCTAAAAAAAATAAAATAACTTTTTTCTTAAAAAGTTCCCCTTTAAAAAAGTGCATTTTTTAGGAAGAACTTTCTTTTAAAAAGTGATTTAAAAAGTATTTTTTTTAAAGTGAATTTTTTCAAAAGTCCATTTTCTAAAAAAAAACTCATGCCCTTTTAAGAAAAAGTACTTTTTTTTTTATTTTTTTTTTTTCAAAAAAGGTCCTTTAAAAAAAAAATCGTCCATTTTAAAGAAAGCGATTTTTTAGGAAAAGGTACTACTTAAGAAAAGGTATTTTTTTATAAAAAGTTATTTTACATTTTAAGAAAATTTACTTTTTTAAGAAGAAACCGAGAAAATGAAATTTTTTAAGAAAATATACATACTTAAAAATTGAAGTTTGGAAGAAAATGTACTTTTTCAAGAATATATACTTTTTCTAAATAGGTACTTTTTAAAAAACGTACCTTTTATATTTAAAAAAAAATTTACCTTCAAAGTAAAGGTACTTTTTAGGAAAAGGAAAATGTACTTTTTTAAGAAAGGTAATTAAAAAAAAACGTCCATTTTAAAGGTATTTTTTATGAAAAGATATTTTTACATTTTAAGAAAATTTACTATTTTAAGAAGAAACCGGGAAAATGAAATTTTTTAAGAAAATATACTTCTTAAGAAAATTTACTTTTTTAAGAAGAAACCGAGAAAATGAAATTTTTTAAGAAAATATACTTCTTAAAAATTTAAGTTTTGAAGAAAATGTGCTTTTTCAAGAATATATACTTTTTCTAAATAAGTACTTTTTAAAAAACGTACCTTTTATATTTAAAAAAAATGAACCTTCAAAGTAAAGGTACTTTTTAGGAACTGTACTTTTTTAAGAAATGGTAGTTTTTAAGAATTGTTAGTTTCTTAGGAAAATGTTTTTTTAAAAGAAATTTGGCCAAAAAGTTTCAACTGGTCATTGGGGGTTAATTTTTTTTTAGCACAAATTTGACTGCCCTAGAGCAGGGGTGGTAAACTGCGGCTCGCGAGCCACGTGCGGCTCTTTGGATGTTTAGCTGTGTCTCCTTAGTTCCATTCGCAAATCTATAATATTAATAGGCTAGGCGATTTCTTGTGACCGATGTTTTGTTCTACCGTTTTATCTCGATTTTGACCAAGCGTATATTATTTGAAAGGTATTTATTTTTAGCCGTTTTTCAGATTTACAGATTTTTAAATTTTTTCCTTTATTTTGAGTAAATTGCATTTAAATTTGCTACTAACACATACATAAAATTATACATATGCTATGTGTGTGTTTTATTAAATTTGTTAATGTGTTTGAAATAAAAATGAGTTTGTTTTTTGTATTGGTTTGTGAATTGGCTATAATTGATTAGCATACTTTTACGGTCTTTATTTAATGAAAAAATAAAATTTCGTAGAATTTGCGCTCGAATTTCGAGGGCTGGAATCTGCTAGTAGTTATTAATAAAAAATAAATATTAACTAAATGAGGATTTAAAATATAAATTAAATAACTTCCACACCGATCATCTTTAAATCACTTCCTGAATTGGTTTATATAGGTTCTTGTCGCAAAATTGGAAGAAATTTTATGTAAAAAATCGACATACATTCCTGATATCTATAATATTAATAGGCTAGGTGATTTCTTGTGACCGATGTTTTGTTCTACCGTTATCCCGATTTTGACCAAATGTATATTATTTGAAAGGTATTTCTTTTTAGCTGTTTACCAGATTTACAGAATTTTAAATTTTTTCTTTTATTTTTGAGTAAATTGCATGTAAAGTTGCTACTAACACATATGTACATAAAATTGTAAATATGCTACGTGTGTTTTATTAAATTTGTTAATGTGTTTTTGTTAATGAGTTTGTTATCTTCATTCACAATAATAATAAATCAAAAAAGTGTTGGTTTGTGAATTGGCTATGTTGAAAAATAAAGTTACATAGAAATTGCACTCGAATTTAGAGCGCTGGAATCTGCTAGTATTAATTATTTTATCAAAAAAAAAAACAAAAAAAAAAAAAAAAATTAAAACATTTAGAAATTATCCTGAATCGGTTAGCAACTTGTGCCCGCTTTTCACCGCACCCCTGCCCCGTGATATGCCGTGCAAAAATGCCTTGAAGACAATAAGATCGATTTAAATAAAATCGTTTCAATAGCAGCTGATGAAACCAGAAGTATGACAGGAAAAAATAAAGGGCCAACAACGATTCTTCTTACGCTTTGTGCCCAAATATTTTCTGCCGAAATAGTTGAGGTCATGATTTCGGTAATCAAGATTGTTAATAGCATCTTGTCAAAAGCACTGTACCAGCGTCCGTGTAAAGAATTCTTAAATGAAATGAAGACTCATTATTCCGACCTCTTTCGTCACAATAAAGTCCGATGGCTTTTCAAATGTAAGGTGTTGAAACGTTTTGCTTTGTGCTTGAATGAATTAAATACATTCATAAATGAAAAAGGCATTCATTAATCACCCTGAATTACAGAATGATAAATGGTTGCAAAAAGTTTACGTAATGGTGGATAGCACAGTGAAATTAAAAGAACTGAATCCAAAACTTCAAGGAAAGGGAAACCCAGCCTATGTTTTGCTAGAAGAATTGGTGTGTTTTGAAGAAAAAATAATTCTTTTTGCTGAAGATATTCAGAGCTGTATATTACTTCATTTTCAATTTCTAAAGCAATATCGCGATAAAACCAGTGCAACTGTTGACACGAATTACTTCATGCGGAGTTATAAAAAGAATTAAAGATGAATTTGCTGACAGATTTGAGCAATTCAAAACCAACCAAACCGCTCTAGCATTCATAGTAAATCCACTCAACACAAATAGTAACGACATCCACATGGAGCCATTTGGTATTGATACTGGATCTCTAGAAATGCAATTGATCGATTTAAAAAGTAAAGCTTTGTGAAGTGGAGAATTTACAGAGTTGATATGTATGTACAGCTTTGAAAGAAACTAGCAGACTCCTGCGCTCGAAATTCGAGTGCAATTTCTCAGCGACTTTATATTTCAATTTAGCCAATTCACAAACCAACACTTTTTTGGTTTATTATTATTGTGAATGAAGAAATTAAACTCATTAATAAACACATTAACATTAATTTAATAAACACACACATATCATATGAATAATTTTATGTATGTGTTAATAGCAACTTTAAATGCAATTTACTCAAAATAAAGAAAATAAGTTAAAAATCTGTAAATCTGGTGACCAGCTAAAAATAAATACCTTTCAAATAATATACCTTTGGTCAAAATCGGGAAAAAATGGTAGAACAAAACATCGGTAATAAGAAATCGCCTAGCCTATTAATATTATAGATGCCGCAAATTGAGGCAATTATATTCGATGCATGGAACAGTCTTCCATATTGCTACAGTGAGGTGAAGAAATTGGCATTTGAAGTGCTGGCTATTTTCGGATCGACATATTCGTGCCAGCAAGCATTCTCGTGCATGAACAGCTAACAAATGAACATTTTGAAACAATTGTCGTCGTTGTTATAGGGGTGTTTCAGATTTTTCCATACGCGAGTGGATAATATTTTAATTTTTAGATGTACGCATTGAAGAACATGTTCTGTTTTTTAGCAGTACACGTGCAAGAAAACTAACTTAAAATAAAGCTACACTCGTATCTGTGTGGTTTATGTGTGTTCGAAACAAAAAATACATGATAGGAAAATGTTCGTGTAGATAACGAAATACTAAAACGAAACACAGTCATGATTGTGTTCGGCATCGTACAAAATTTGAAAACACACATAACTGATATGAAAATAAAAATATGTGTTTGTTGGTCTGAGCTATGTTTTTTAACAAATATGTACGAGTTTTTTATTCAGTGTGTGTTTTTTTTTTGTGAACTCTGATAAATATAAATTTTTTCTTATGAATAAATCAAGGTTCAGAAAATACACACATGAAACACACAATGCTCTGTTCAAAAGCAGCCAACACATATCTTTATTTTCATATCAATTATGTGCGTTTCTAAATTTTCTACGGTGCCCAACACAACCATGACTGTGTTCGTTTTAATATTTCGTTATTTACACGAACAGTTTTGTATCACAT
This sequence comes from Cordilura impudica, assembly GCA_963682025.1. Classification (NCBI taxonomy): domain Eukaryota; kingdom Metazoa; phylum Arthropoda; class Insecta; order Diptera; family Scathophagidae; genus Cordilura; species Cordilura impudica. The sequence goes on from OY821521.1 coordinate 35,078,534, forward strand.
ACTTTTTGTTTCAATCACACATAAAGCACACATTTCTGAGTGTTGCTTTATTTGAAGTTCATGTTCTGGTACGTGTACTGAAAAAAACCACAGAACATGTACAATAAACAGGTTCGAGTTCAGTTATATTTTAAGTCGTGTTGTGGCTCGTGTAGTAAGAAAAAACAGAACATGTACAATAAACAGGTTCGAGTTCAGTTATATTTTAAGTCGTGTTTAAAATATAACTGAACTCGAACCTGTTTATTGTACATGTTCTGTTTTTTCTTACTACACGAGCCACAATACGACTTAAAATATAACTGAACTCGAACCTGTTTATTGTACATGTTCTGTGTTTTTTTTCAGTACACGTACCAGAACATGAACTTAAAATAAAACAACACTCAAAAATGTGTGCTTTATGTGTGATTGAAACAAAAAGTACGTGATAGAAAAATGTTCGTGTAAATAACGAAATATTAAAACGAACACAGTCATGGTTGTGTTGGGCACCGAAAAAAATTTTAAAACAAACATAATTGATATGAAAATAAAAATATGTGTGTGTTGGTCTAAGTTATGTTTGTTTACATATATGTACGAGTTTTTTATTCAGTGTGTGTTTTTTTCTGAACTCTGGAATAAATAGATTAATATCATTTTTATCAAGAAACTTTATTTAGGCGAGTACTATTTATTGTTGGCAAGAAAAAAATTTTTGTGGCTCTTTAAAAACTTTGAAATTTAATAAATTGTAATTTTTGGCTCTTTCGACTCAAAACGTTGTCGACCTCTGCCCTAGAGTAATGTAAATATGCTTCTATTATTTGTCGTGTAGATGGTATTTTTCTACAAGTTTCTAAATACACTCAAACCTCATTTTATGCGATTAATTCGTTCCGGAAAAAATCCACATAAATCGAATTCGCATAAAATGATGCACTAGTTCTATTAAAAAAACGACGATTCATTCCTGAAAAAATTCGCATAAATTCAAATAAAACATTAAAACTCAAACAAAATCGCATAAAAAAGGTCAACAAAAAAAATATTTCATTTCCATTTTATTATCTGAAAAAGCAAATATTTTTAGCACAACAACTTTTAAATGGTAAATATTCTACTCATATGTACTTTGTTCACTTTTACGATAAAGAAACTAAATGCACTTTTAAATATTGTGTGTATGCATGTATATATTTTACTACAACGTAGAAACTAGCAATGCAATAACATTAAGGCCTAGTTAGCCACACGTTGTTAAATGTATCCGTACCGTAAATGTAACGTGGGCATTTAGTGCAGTTATAGAACGTAAAATATGAACCAGCATGTTGTTATCAGCTGTTCACAAATGTCACGTACAAACGTAGCAAAAATGTATTTTCAACAAATTGGGACGTTCCGGTTACGTAACATTTGAATTCGGTAACTGCTCTAAATGCTTTTCATGTAACAGAAAAAACAACAGCTGACCCGTCTGGTTATGGTTACGTGTGGCTAACTAGGCCTTTACACGTGTAAATAATTCTGAGAATTGTTTTTTCCCGGCCAAGACGTGCATCAGTATTGCCAACTGCTTTAAACTAAAATGTGTAATAGTGACGTAAAAAAATAATAAAAATTAAAAACCGCATAAATTCGAATTCACATAAAACGAGGTTTGAGTGTAGCTGGAATATATTTTACACAATAAATTTCCACATCGGAGGCTAATCCTGCTTTGTAAAATACTGGAAACTATGTCTAATAAATATTTGAATTTTTAAAGTGCAGCTGACCGGACTCAACCCAATACAATTCGTTGTCTTCCTTTAGTACTCCTCTGTGGGTCAGTTATTTTCTTATTTTTTCATTGCCCATGGATTGTACATATTATTAGATTTTATTTTAGTGGCATTCGAATCTTCTGCCCAAAGATTTACGAGTATGGGCCTTTTACAATTTTCCATATAGCGCATACGTTATATAAAAATATATACTTTATTGCAATTTTATGACGCAGTAAACGAATTAGGCCATATAAGAAAAAAAAAATACTTTGGCATAAAGTAAAGTTACATACAGTGAAGTTTTAATGGTTCTAAGAAATTTACAATATCCATAAACCCATATTTCCAGAGGGCAAATCAATACTGTGGCCAGAAAATAAAATCACAGTTAATATAAATTACATTTGTTGTCGAGTTAAAACAGATACCTTCATATATTATTAAAAAATATATCACTTTCAAAGAAAAGTCCCCTAAAAATGTTTTTGTGACACAAAATAATCTTATCGTAAGTCAGTATTTAGTATTTAAATATAATAATACATTTAACTTAATGTTTATTAGTATGTCTAATGTGTAGACCTTTCAGAAAACATTGAAATGTTCTAAATATTCTACTTATCATACCTAATACTTGTATTACAGGATTATTTATACGTACAGTTACTAGCACAGTTGAGCATATACCCAAATTCAATATATTTTTTTTTATCCTGAATAATTGTGCTTTTAGATGGCCCTCGATTTATTTTGCTTTAACCGAAAATTGTTCAACTGAATTAAAATATCTTTTGTGACAAACGAATAGCTGTTAAGACAATCCAAATTTGTGTTGGTTTATTTATTTTTTCTTTTTGTAACTGTACATGGTTTTTTGTTCTTTTATATGTTTTCTTTCAATATATAAATGAAGTCCCTGTAGGTGTTTCCTTTTGTGTCTGTGACTGTCTACACTTATTTCCGTTTTTATTTTGCCAGTTGAAATTGAAAGGAAAAAATCCAAATGGAGCCGTAGGCACATTGTACATTGTAGTTTACGAGACAGACAGGCAGACTGACTAACCATAAACTGATAGATACAAAGAAAGCGTTTTGTTAAAATGGTAGAGGACTTCAAACAATGACTAAGTAAGACAGCTAAAGCAACACTTAACTGCGTTGCAGGAATAGAATCAATATCAAAACAAAATATATTGGATTATGGAAAAACTAATTTCGCTATTGGTGGGCAGATACAGTTTTAACCAATTAGGAACTCAGGCTATAATTTACTTCAATTCTTGCTATTATTATAAACTGTTTTGTGAAAGAAAATTTTTAAAAATATATAATGGAAAATAGTTTATTTTATTTTATTTATTTTTAATTGCAAAATCTTTAATTTATAAGAACCTTTTTATTTCCACTGTTCCATTTTACGAATAGCAACTTTAAAATTTGTAAATATAAAGAAAGAGCCGCAAAAAATTTTTCTAAGTCAGTTTTCACAGGCTTTTTATTCATGTGGCAATATAAAATATATCTATAATATCTATTCACGAAAGTATGTCGCAAAAAGTGATATTGCTAAAAACTAAAAAACAATTTTTGTTACTGATAATCTTTTCTTCACTTGTGCTAAATTTAATGAGCGAGTATTAATTAGCTCCTAAGTTATAAATAAAAACTCAAAGACAAGTACAAAGTTATGTACAAACAAGCAAGAAGATTAAAGTCAGTCTAGACCGACCTACCCTATACCTATACCTTGCGTTTACAGAACTTGTCTTAGGTCCAACTAATTAGATATAGAACATAAGCATAAACAAAATTTGAATAATATTGTTATTAATTTTTTGGCCTTCGGATATGAAAAAATTCATATCTGATGCTATATTTATGTGGGGACTAGGTTCAAAAAATTAACACATAGCAAGTAAGAAAATACCCTATACCATGCGTTTGAAGACCCTATCTCTCAGGCCCAACTAACTGGATACAGAAAATAAGCATAAACCAAATTTGAGTGGGATTTTTATTAATTTTTTTGGCTGCATATATGAAAAAGTTCATATCGGATATGTTATCTATATGGGGACTAGGACCAAAAATGGACCGATCCTGACCATGTTTGGTAAAGTCTCTTGTATTTTGCAAAAATATATACAAACAAAATTTGAGAAGAATCAGTGCAATATTTTTGTTTTTTGATAGATTTAAGTGAAGATCGGGAAGCAGCTCTATATGGGGTCTATGACTAAGAGTTGTCCAATAGGGATCATTTTTGGACTACTGATTAATGGATGTAATATATACATACAAACCCAATTTGACTAATATTTGTATGATAATTTGGATCTTATGGCAATATGTGTTGATTTCATAGGGGTCATTTGTATGGGAGCTAGGTCTGAACATGGACCGATTCTCATGAATTTCAATAGCGTTCATCCCATGGCCGACAAAAGATTAAATTCCAAATTTCATCAAAATATATTCATATTTGCGACCTGCAGTTTGATTACAAGCTTTACATGGACACACAGACGGACGGACGGACGGACGGACGGACGTTCATCGTTAAATCGAATCAAATAGTGATTCTGATTCGATCGGTATAATTAAAGATGGGTGTAGGTCAAATATTTTTGGTTGTTACAAACAGCAGCACAAAGTCATTATACCCAAACTACGTAGTGGTATAGGGTATAAAAACAGACAATGTTCTGTACTAAAATAACCAACACATATTTTTAATTTCATATCAATTATGTGTGTTTCTAAATTTTGTACTTTGCCGAACACAATCATGAATGTGTTTCGTTTTAATGCTTAATTGTGTACACGAACATGTTTCTATCACGTATTGTTTTATTCGAAGACACATAAACCACACAGTTTCGAGTGTAGCTATATTTGAAGATCGTGTTCTGTTCGTGTTCTCAAAAAAAAAAAAAGAAACAGAATATAAACAATACACAAGTTCGAGTGTAACTTTATTTTTAGCTCGTGTACCTGAACGTGTACAGCTAAAAATTAAAACATTATCCATTCGCGATCGAAAAAATCCGATACACCCCGATAAAAACGACGACAATTATTTCAACCAAATTTAGACGGGCGGACGGACACAGCTAAATCGATTCAAAAAGTGAGTCTGATTCGATCGATATAATAAAAGATGTGTCTAGGTCAAATATTTTTGGTTGTTACAAACAGCAGCACAAAGTCATTATACCCAAACCACATAATGGTATAGGGTATAACTAGGCCATGAAATTTGATAGCATTTTTTTCAACTTTGAGAAATTGATTAAAGCCATATTTTTTTATCTCTATACTTATAAGTAATCAGATAAGAGGTATTGTTTTATTACCACGTTGTTAACTTATTGCGAATTTAGACCGAAAATGGGAAATTTTTTTGATAAAATTTTGAAAACTCCATTTTCAAATTTTAAAAAATTTTCTTTAACACAATTTAGAAAAATGGATCTGGCTTTTTAAAGTTTTGTTAAATACATGCTACAGATTAACTGTGTGAATTTTTAAGTAAGTCCATATGCCAGAATTTTTTTTGACAAGGATTATATTTTTGCGGATTTCGAGAAAAGTGGGATTTTTTGTGAAATATTCTGTATATGTAATCTTTCTAAATTCTTTGTATCAAAAATTAATCAGTTCTTTACAGTTAAATACTATGTTTTATCTCAATAGCCTAGGGTTTCGGAAAAATATAATATGACCCCATTAACCCTTTTGGAATTGGGGTCACATATGAGCTAATAAAAGACAATTTATTAAAAAAATTCAAATATTTTGTAAGTGCTGTTGAATTTATAGATGCGACGCTTAAAATGTAATAACCAAATGTATAGAACTTCCGTTCCTAAAATCTGGGATAAGTCCGAGAATGTAACCCATTATTTGCCAAGGCCAGCTTTGGATTTTAAGATATTTTAAAATAAAAATTAGCGAGTTTTTCTATTAAACTCGATGAAACCACTATTTAGAATTTAAGAAAAATAATTGGGTTAATTTTTATTTATTTAACCCTTTCGTGCTCCTGTGATCAAAATAAGCCATTGTGATATATCTTTGGTGCAATTACCTGCTCGCGAATATAAATTAAAAAAACTTTTAACCAATTTTGTTATGAAATTATTTTATGTATAAAAACTATTTATATTTCTCTATATAAAATGGGAAAACCCACACATGACCCAAAGCTAATAAGAGACATTTTATTCAAAAAAATTTAAGGAGTCCTGACAATTGATGTTATGTCTGATTTCTGATTTCTTAAAGATTTATAACTTAGTTCATTGTTTGGAATAACTTTTCTTAAATTAGTGATCATTTTGTTCACATCTGTTACATCTGGTATATATATTAACGGTGGCTTAGGCGTTGCTTGAGGCACCTCTAGTAAATCGTCTTCAGTTGTTTTAAGTTCTGCAAACATATTTGATGACGTTTATTGGTCACTATTGTTGATATTTGTATTTCGTTTTTATGTTGATGCTTAATAGGCGATTTGTGCTGTTTTCGTTTTACAGCTTTAGTTTTTGTTACTTGCCAATTACAATCACTTCCATCGCTTTCTCCAGTCATTATAACAACAAGTACTGTTGTTAAATTGTAATTGTTTTTGCAACAATAGTTGATGTTTATTTTTGGAATTTTAATCACCAAATAAAAACACTTATCTGTTTGTGTGTTAGTTAAAGAAAATAATAATTTACAAAATATATTCTCCAAGGCTTATTTCTCTATGTACCTAATTTGATCCATTATGGACCAAACCCATTGCCTGCTATACATGTTTAACCGCTGGCAAAGGATCTGCTTTATTTAATGCAGTTCCACCTTTTCGTCAAACTAACTTCTTCCTTTTAATGCCTTTTATTTGAAAAAAAAAAACACGTTCCCAAATTCTAGAGCCCTGTTTACATACCTGCAAAATCAATATGTTTTTTTTTCTATCGTCAGCGGAAATAAACGACTTTCTGATTGTTGCACGACCATGATAGTCAGATTTTTTAAAAATTTTGCATGCGGCATCTTCATGGATGTTTTACCGAAAGATTCTTTGATTTTAGAACTAATTTGGGAAGTTGTACTTCTAAGATTATGAATTAGTTGGCTTATAGGTGCGACCGGAATCAGGTTTTCACAAAACTGAATTGGTGGTAGTTTTGAATGACGTACTGTACTGAGAAGTGACTTCTGTCTATGTTAACTCGTATTTTACAAAATATTTACCTTCATTTCAAAGTTTTATTCTCTCGTCAGCACCGATTTATTTGATTTTGGGACTCATTTTAAAATATAGTTTCCAAAAGATATATATTTAAGTACAAACAAATTTGTCTTCTACTGAAATAAAATCGATGTAACAGACCTATACGTCGTTGCATAATTAGTGGGATTCCCCTAATTGTTAATGTACGGATACTTTTTCTGGCACTTATAGATGCCATAATACGTTTTGCGTTGAAAACAAAAAAAAAAAAAAAAAAAATTAAGTAGAAAGGTTTCATAAGTATCTTGAAAAACAGGTCAAATTCGCGGTGTGCCAATGGGAAATAGTCAGGGACCGAAAATAACAGTATATTGAAATTTTAAAACAAAAAAAGCATATAGAAAATGTAAGATAACTGACTCAAATCTATAATATTAATAGGCTAGGCGATTTCTTGTGACAGATGTTTTGTTCTACCGTTTTATCCCGATTTTGACCAAACGTATATTATTTGAAAGGTATTTCTTTTTAGCCGTTTTGCAGATTTACAGATTTTTAAATTTTTTCCTTTATTTTGAGTAAATTGCATTTAAAGTTGCAACTAACACATACAGACATTATACAATGCTATGTGTGTGTTTTTTAAATTTGTTAATGTGTTCGTAATAAAAATGAGTGTTTTTTGTGTTCATTTGTGAATTGGCTATAATTGATTAGCATACTTTTAGGGTCTTTATATAATGAAAAAATCAAATTTCCTAGAATTTGCGCTCGAATTCCGAGGGCTGGAATCTACTAGTATACCATATTCATCCTTATAAATCAGTCTATGATAAAATATATTGATTTCTAAAATTTTGATTTTTATTTGCTTGAGCAAAATTAACAGTTATTTTTTGATTTTATTTTTAGTTCGCAGTTCAAAATAGTTTATTAAAATTGTTATTAATATTTCAAAGTATTGGGATAACTTTTCTGGCAAGTGTATATATTTTTTGACCAACAAATAGTTGTTCTTTAATAACAACCCATTATAAATTACAAAATATTTCAAAGTAATACAGCACTCGAAATTACTTTCTCCTTAATCCAACATATTTTTTGTATATTATAGACATTATAGATCTCAATAAACTTTTTGTTCGACACAATTACTGATATCGAAAACAATAATAGAGTGGGGGGTATAAAAAAACACGCATAATTTAAAAGGATTTTTTTTTTTCTTTTCACAAATTCTTTGCCAACTTAAGCATAATTTAGAAAATTTTCATATTTTGGTTTTCTGTAACTGGAAAATATTTCAAGCCTCTAGCGATTGTGAATATTTATAGCAAAATATTTATGGCTATAAAGGTGGGCTATTTCTTATATGTAAGTCTTTAGAGAGGTTTATGTTAACATTGGTAGGCTCCTTCATATGAGAACTTTGACAAAATTTGATTCCATATTTCTGATTTATGGAAAAATAAACACACATAAACCAAATTTGTTTTGCAGTGACACAGAAAAGGTAGCATACCCAATGTCGATTCTAGTTTTGTATTAAGTTGGTAGTCTTTATGAAAAAGTTAACATCCTATGAATCTACACTGAGAAAAATCGATATAAATTAAGGAATAATTTCGAATTACTCGCTATTTATGAATAAAAATATTAAAAATGTCTATATACGACCAAATTCCTTAAGTAAGATACTAGGAGAAATAAATCCTAGGACTATTGCAGTGAAAATATCGAATGGCCTATGTCGAGATGTCCTCAGAAGTAGCGGTTTTTATAGCCATATGCCTCGAAAGATGCTTCAAATTAGTGAAGTGGAATAAACGAAGCGATTAGACTTTGTCAAGAATTAAATATAGAACGAAGGATGCAATTTTTGGGGCAATGTTATGTTCAGCTTTGAGACAAATTAAACTTATTCGGCTCTAATGGTAAACAAAAGATTATAGAATAGCTTTTTCAAGAGGGTATGAGACTTTTCTGTGTCACTGTAAATGATTACAGCCCTGGTAGCAAAGTATACTTTTCGAATGATCTTTGAAGCGAATTTCTTTATCACATCATAGCCTAGAAGTGCAATAAAGTATTTAAAGATAATTCTCTTTCTTATACCCTACACCACTATGAGGTGAGTCGATTTAGCGGTGTCCGTCCGTCCTTCCGTGCGTGTGTCTGACCGTCTGTCTATCTCTGTATGTTCATGTACTATATATCCTGTAATCAAACTATAGGCCGTAAATATAAATACCTTTTGATGATCTGGTACATAAGCATCTGTTCTGACCATAAAATGGTCTCTAATGAAATTTGTGGAAATTGGTCCATGTTCAGACATAGCCCCCATACAATTTGCCCATATGAGATCGACTTAAATGCTGTAACATCCAGATTATCATAATGATATCGGTCACATTTGGTTTATTTGTGTTAATTACACACATAAATAAGTTGTCCAAAGATAAACGCTCTAGGTATACTTTTAGTCATAGTTCCCATATAAAGCTTTTTCCCAATATTCACTTAAGGGCGGGGTAAGGTTTTAAATTTTTTTTTTTTGGATTTTTTGTTTATTTTTTTTCTGCATGTTAAACATATTGAGAGTGTTGTATCAAAATTTCAAGTAAATCGGAGTAAAACTAACGAATATACAGCGTTTCCAGCTACCGGCCCTTATACGGCCCAAACTTTGAATTTCGGCATATTTAAAAAAAATTATTTTTCTAGCAAACTAGATGAACCCTTACTATGGGTTGGGAAATAAAATTGTGCTATATCTTACCGATTTTTATAATTTGACGATTATGGTGATTTTATAATTTGACGTCATTAGCCCATTTGGACTTGGCGCCACAAATGACCCCAAGCTAGTATAGGGCGATTAAGTCAAAAAATCCAAATATTTTGCAAATACTACTGAATTTTGGATCATTCTAATAAGGGTAAGTTTTTGTAAAATATGGCACAATTTTATTTCTAGTTTACTGAAATAGGTAATTAATTTTTTTAAATATGTCAAAATTCATAGTTTGGACTCGGCAAGGAATGGGTTAACGTTATTCGCTTTAATCTAAATTTTTAGAATGAAAGACTTGCACATTTGGTTGTTATATTTTGAGCATCACATCTAAAACTTCAAAAGCACTTAAAAAACATTTGATTTTTTAAAATAAATTGTCTTTTATTAGCTTGGGATCTGTAATGGTGCGGCGTTGGTGGAAGATCCGCTTCCGTTTCCCTGAGCCTTTGCTGGTCGCACGTGCTGGCGTAGGGGCCTAGCTCGCCGGATGGGTGGGGTCTTGGTCAGGCCCAGGGAAACCGCACTACAGATTTTCACGTGCGATTAAAAAAAAACTGTCAAAAAACACGGACGCTAAATGGGACGGATGGCCATACTTACCTTGGGATTGGGGACGAGGTGTTCTGCCCCTTTTGCCCTCCCTACCATGTTACCTCGACTCCATCTCAATTGGAGGTAACCCACATAAAATGATAAGATTTGGCTTGGCTTTGGTTTTCTACATTGGTTTAACAAGTTTTATTGAACCTTCATTTTAAGGTTATTTTAAATTAAGTTTAGCAAAATTTAATTTTTAGGGAAATTTTAATTTTAGGAAAACTTTTAAATATAGCTCAATTTTAATTTTAGAAGAATTTTTAAATTTTAGCAAAATTCTGTTTTAGGAAAATTTTAAATTTAGGGAAATTTTTAAATTTAGGAAAATTTTTAAATTTTAGGAAAATTTTAATTTTAACAAAATTTTAACTTTATCAATTGGAATTTAGCATTATTTTTGGACAATTTATATTTAGCGCAATTTAATTTAGAAAAATTTTGCTTTTAATAATATTTTAATTTTAGCTCAATTTGAGTTTTAGCACTACAGAATAATAATATTTTAAATTAAATTTAGTTTTAATTTTAACTTTAACCAAAAAAAAATATTTGTTTTTTTTTTTTTAAATATGGTACCGTTTTGTAAATATTCTTAAATTTAGTATAATTTTAAGTTTAGGTTAATTTTAAATTTTACAGTAATTCTAAATATATAAAAATTATTAGTTTGGTGATTTTAATTTAGTTTTGAATTTAAATTTAGAAAAATTTTCTTTACAGCAAAATTTTAATTTTAGCTAAATTATATTTCTTATTATAATTTTTAATCTTAGCTCAATTTTATTTTCATTTAGGAAGATTTTTTAGTTTAATTTTATATATAGCAAAGTTATTAATTTAGAAAGTTTTTAGTTAAAATTTATATTTAGTAAATTTTATTAACGTAGAAAAATTTTAGTTTAAATTTATATTTAGAAAAAAATTTGATTTATAATTAGAAAAATCTTTAAAAAAATAATTTTAATTTATAGTTAGACAAATCTTAGGATTTTTTTTTTATTTAATTTAGATTAAGAAAACATTTTAATTAGTTTCTTTTAATTACCGCCATATGGTTGTAGTTGTTGAGGATGAAGCTGCTGCCGCCAGACGCCGTGGTTGTGTCTCGCAATATGCCATTGAAAAAAATCGGCCATAGCTGTATTAATGATGATATTGTAGTTGATTTCAATACAAAATATTTATATGGAGCTATTTATTTGTTGTATAGGCTTGATTGGTTTATGAGGTAAACTTTAATTTAATTCCTTAATTTTGTTTAATCAACTTGTGTTGTTTTATATTTTTATATTATTTTTCAATTATTTATTTTTTTTAAACCTTCTTTTCTTTTCTTAACAGTCTTTAAGTTCTTAAATATTATTTGATTTTTAGTTTCTTTAAAAAGGTTCTTCCACAATTTCTTTAGTTCTTAAACATTAATATTTTTTTTTAAACATTCTGTTCTTTTCTTAACATTATTTTTTTTTTTTGTTTTTTTTTTTTTAACTAACTTAAAAATTTTTTTGCTCAGAACGCTTTCTTTAGCACAAACAGAAATTTTATTAATTAACACAAAAATTTTTTATTTATTCACGTCATTAAAATCTAGTTTTTTTTTTAAATTTATTAAACTTAACTTTAATTTTAACTTATATTTATAAACTTATTTTAACTTCACTTTTTTTTCTTTAAATTTCTTAAACTATAATTTAATTTATTAGAGGTTTTTCCTCAACCTTACTGTTCTGCTTTTCAAATTCAACTCCCTTTTTAATTTTATTTTATTTTTCAATTATTTATTTTTTTAAACATTCGTTTCTTTTCTTAACATTAGTCTCTTTTTTTTAATTTATTAAACTTAACTTTACTTTTATGTCTTTTATTTTAATTTTTCAAGTCTTAAAATATTTTTTTTTTATCTTATTTTTTTTTTTTTTTGCAAACTTTCACTTTAATGTTTTTTTTTTTTTAATTTTAAATTTCTTAAATCTTAGGACTTATTTTAACACTTTACTTGATTTCTTAAACTACATTTTTAATCTTAATTCTTAAGAGGGTTTTTCCTCAACCTTTACATTCTGCGATCAAATTTCAACTCCTCGATTTAAATTTAACTTCATTACATTAAACCTTCTCATCTTCATTCATTCATCTGAAGATAAAAACCTGTTTATTAAAAAACAAAATCACCACCAATTCATTGAGAACATTCATATGCATTCATAATATTCTCTAGTATTTATAACACTCCCACTCATATATGACTATGAGAGCAAGTGAGATCAATACAAGAAAATACGTGGTTTGACCAGCATGATTGCATATGAATGTATTCATGATTTCATACAATGAAGAGAAAAAAAAACGCCATAAATCAGTTTGCCAAAAAAAATGCCATCAACATATTACCATATAAGGTGTTGTTTATATGTACATACTTGAACTTGAAAATAATTTCAAGATCAAGGTTATTATTTTTTTTTTTCTTCTTTCTTATTCTGCTTGTAACAGAAATTCTTTTGCTACAGTGCAGAGCAAAACAGATCACCGTCACAGATCATATACGACCCCAAGTCCAAAAGGGTTAATAAGGTCATATTTTTTTTTCAGAAACCCTAGGTGATTAAGATAAAATATAACATTTAAAAGTAGAAAACTGATAAATTTTTGATACAAAGTATTTAGAAAGAGTACATTTACTGAATATTTCACAAAAAACTCATTTTTCTCAAAATCCGGAAAAAATTCATTGTAAAAAAAATTCTAGCAGATGAATTTACTTCAAAAATCATACAGTTAATCTCTGATACATACTTAACAAAACTTGGAAGTGCCAGATCCAGTTTTTGAAATTTTGTTTAAGAAAATTTTTTAAAACTTAAAAAAGGAATTTTCAAAATTTTATCAAAAAAATTTTCCATCATTGATCTCATTTCAAGTACTTAAAGGTAAAGAGACAAAAAAAAAAAAAAAAAAAAATATGGCTTTAATCAAGTTGCTAAAGTTGAAAAAATGTTCATCACATTTCATGACTTAGAGTTTTTTGGCACAAAAGTAAGTGGTCTGGGGCATTTGTTATTTCTTGGCGAGCTTTTATTCGATTTTGAAGTTATTTATCTTTTTAAAGAGATAATTTAGTACTAAAATCGATTCATATAACAACTTGTCGAAAAAATTAGCCTATAGAACGAAATTTTCGTAAAATGTGAAAAAAGTCATATTTTCCCCATATAAATACACTTGAAATTTTCAATCGCGTTGAGGCACCTCTAAATTTTTTTTAATGACCCAAAACTTTGTATTTCTTAGTTTTTTGCTATTCGCATATTTCTAGGGGGTGAGACCGAGAGTTGGAACACTTTTTTTTATTAAGGGTCATCCAAATATATATATATTTTCCGATTCCCAAAAAAGTGTTTCGATGCGTTACAAACGGAATGACAAAATGATGTATACCCTCTGAACAGTGGTATGGAGGGATAATCGAAAAAAAAAAATTTAATTTTTAAATTTATATAAAATATTAGGAAAAGGATATATTATAATATTAAATTAAATTATAAAATAAAATTATATATAATATTAAATTACGAAGCACTGCTTGAAGATATAATAAGTAGCAAAACTATTTCGATACCCTTTACCATGATCTTATGGAAATGATATTAGATCAAACTAATTCATTACAGAAAATAAGCATAAAATATATTTGAGTGGCATTATCATAAATTTGTTGCCTACCAACATGAGAAAATTGTTATCGGTTGCTATTTTCATATAGGGACTAGGTCGTAAAATTGAACGATCACTTATTTTTCGGAAAAATATATATAAACTAAATTTCTGTGCAATATTTTTGGTTTTTGAGAGATTCAATTGAAGATCGGGAAGCAGCTTTATATGGGGACTATAACTACATCCTACAGACCCTTTTCTGACTGCTGTTTTATATGTATAATAAACACACATAAGCAAAATTTGAGTGAAATTTATAGGATACCGTGCTGCTTAAGTCATAGGGGTCATTCTCACGGCTAATATTTGTATGGCGGTTGTTGGAAACACTTTCACAAAAAACTACTTTTCATAATAATCATTTTAAATAAACATATTCTAAAAATTTTCGAAAATAATTTTCATTTCTGATTCATTCTTTTATTTAAAACTTCAAATTTGTTTTAATTACGAAACTCCAACAACGGTTAAGTCTGAACAGGGACTTATTTTTAAAAATATCAATAGCGTCCCATAGCCGACAAAAGCAATATATTTTGATTACAAAGTTTACATGGACACACAGACAGGCGGACGGACAGACAAATAGACAGACACACGAACAGGCGTATATACATCGCTAAAACGACTAAGAAAATAATTCAGAGTTGATCGGTATAATAAAAGATGGGTCTAGGTCAAATAGGTAGTTACAAACATCAGCACAAACTCTTTATATGCTGACCACAGAGTGGCATGGCAGGTATATTGGAAAAAGAAAAAATTATATTGAAAACTAAAAGTGTAAATTGAAAAGGTACTATGAATTACTTATAAAAATGGTTTTAGAAAATATCTTTGCACAAGAAGTGATTTCCCATGTTTTCCTAAATACTTGTAAGTACGTACTTCACAAGAACGATAAAATATAAGTTCCATCTTATAACAAGTTCGTGTTATATTCATTGGCTATGATCCAATTTTTGATCAAATATTAAGAAATTTTTAATTTCTTTTGATGTAGTTTTGTTTACTGGGATATAAAGGTGAATCTAGTAGCTTTAGTAGTTACAAATATAAAGCTAAAATCATGAACAAATCAACTAAATTGGAAAGCTAAGTTTTTCAAAATTGAAATCCGGAACTAGTTTCTCCATCTCACAGAGAAAATATTTTGATCTCTATTTTTATAAATCGAAAAGAGAACAAAGCCTCAAAACCTTCCAAAAAATAATTCTATCAACGATTTAATATGTTTGTTTGTTTAATGAAAAGAAATACATTTGCAAATTATATGATTATTTTTTAAAAATATATTAGACATTTAGGGCCGTAAGCAAAAAAAAATCTTGTGAGTCCGATCGCAGGGGAGATGTGTAAACATCTAGTAATTAAAGATTTTTTTATAGCACTTTCTTAAAATCAAACAGAAAGCGTATCACTTATAGCAATCAACTGCAGCAGCTCTGTTAATATAAAAATATTTATTATTATTTATTATTTTAACCGGTTAATTTTTAATTTTTCGTTTTTTATGTTTTATTTTTAATTTTTCGTTTTTCATTTATCGTTTTTCATTTAAATTTTTTTTTTTAATTTTTCATTTTTTAATTTTAATTTTTCATTTTTTATTTTTAATTTTTTTCTTCATTTTTCATTATTCATTTTCCAATTTTTATTTTTCTTTTTACATTTTTCATTTTTTATTTTTTTTTTTCAATTTCCATTTTTTTTTAATTTTTATATTTAATTTTTTATTTTTCATTTTTAATTTTTCCTTTTTAATTTTTTATTTTTCATTACTCATTACTCATTTTTAATTTAAGTTTTTAATTTTTCATTTCTTATTTTTCATGTTTCATTTTTTATTTATTTTTTTTAATTTTTTAGTTTTAATTTTTTATTATTCAGTTTTTCTATTTATTTTTTATTTTTCCTTTTTATTTTATTTTTTAGTTTTTTATTTTTAATTTTTTATTTTTCATTTTTCATTTTTTCTTTTTAATTTTTATTCTTAGTTTTTTATTTTTCATTTTTCGTTTTTCATTTTTTATTTTACATTTTTAATTTTTCGTTTTTCATTTTTAATTTTTCATTTTTAATTTTTCATCTTTAATTTTTTATTATTAATTTTTCGTTTTTAATTTTTTATTTTTCATTTTTTATTTTTTATTTTTCATTTTTCATTTTTTATTTTTCATTTTTTTATTTTTCATTTTTTATTTTTCATTTTTCATTATTCATTTTTAATTTTTCGTTTTTCATTTTTAATTTTTTATTTTTCATTTTTTATTTTTCATTTTTCATTTTTTTATTTTTAATTTTTCATTTCTCATTTTTCATTTTTTATTTAACATTTTTAATTTTTCGTTTTTAATTTTTAATTTTTAATTTTTTTAAATTTTTAATCCTCATGTTTTATTTTTCATTTTTTATTTTTCATTTTTAATTTTCAAACAGGTTATCATATATCATAATTTTTTCACCAATACAATCACATTTTGTCTTACGACTCACATGTTACACTCACATCTTACGGTCACATGTTACGCTTACATGTTACGCTGTTTTTGAAATTTACCCCCTGCGTGTATAGACGTTTACACATCAAAAATTAAAGTCTACTTCAAGTAGGCTTTATCACAATTTTGTATGAAAAACATGCAACAAAGTCAACTTGAAGTAGAGTATACTTTAATTTTTTTGCATACGGCCCTTAGTATTTAATTTGCAAAAAATATTTCGTATTTTTACAAAAATAATAAAAGTTCAGCTTTTCGAAATAATAATTATTTTGCCAAAATTCAATATGAATGCTCTTCTTTGTATAATTACATTTTTTATTCGGTGAGGTGCTTTAATTAATGACCACCCCCTTAATTTGTATGGTCAGTTTAAATAAACATTTGTCCTTTATACAAATGTAAATCACTTGGGGTAACACATGTTTCTGTGTCAAACGGAGCGTACAGCAGATACGGTTGAAGTTAAGAAAGTTTTGGGGTCAGCCTTTTCGACATAAATCTAAATTTGAATACGAAAAAACAAACAAATTAATAGTTCAAGACAAGTTGTTTTGCTGCAAATGGCAAAAGGATAGTAAAGCAAAACATTTGTTAAATAAATTATACGAGCAGCCATACAGGTCCTTACTTATTCATTAGAATATATGTATGTATGATTTATTTATTTAAGGATAAAGATTCGAAATAATTCAAAGGAAAAACTTTTCTTGACATTAAAATAAGTTGGACTGAGCTGTCCACATTTAAGTTATTTAAACAAGCAACAACTAAGAGTGTTAAGGCAATACCAAATGTTTGATACACTCCACTTGTATCTTAAGCTCAATAGTATAACCAATGTTTGGTAAGGTTACGTTTTTAATAAAGTTGGCGGTAATTTGCCTTTAAATTCTAATACCATTTAATTACTGCTTTTTTATGTGTAAAGATCTATACGCGCAGGGGGTTAATTTCTATTTCACAGTACAAGCACAAAAACAGCGTAACATGTGGGCCGTAAAAAAAAAATCGGTGTTGCTTATGATTGTATTGGTGAAAAAATTATGATATGTAATAACGTGTTTGAAAATGAAAAATTTAAATTAAAAAAAAAAAATTAAAATAAAAAATTAAAAATGAAAAATAAAAATGAAAAATTAAAAATTAAAAAGTAAAAATTAAAAATTAAAAATTAAAAATTAAAAATTAAAAATTAAAAATTAAAAATTAAAAATTAAAAATTAAAAATTAAAAATTAAAAATTAAAAGTTAAAAATTAAAAATTAAAAATTAAAAATTAAAAATTAAAAATTAAAAATTAAAAAATAAAAATTAAAAATTAAAAATTAAAAATTAAAAATTAAAAATTAAAAATTAAAAATTAAAAATTAAAAATTAAAAATTAAAAATTAAAAATTAAAAATTAAAAATTAAAAATAAAAAATTAAAAATTAAAAATTAAAAATTAAAAATTAAAAATTAAAAATTAAAAATTAAAAATTAAAAATTAAAAATTAAAAATTAAAAATTAAAAATTAAAAATTAAAAATTAAAAATTAAAAATTAAAAATTAAAAATTAAAAATTAAAAATTAAAAATTAAAAATTAAAAATTAAAAATTAAAAATTAAAAATAAAAAATTAAAAATTAAAAATTAAAAATTAAAAATTAAATATTAAAAATTAAAAATTAAAAATTAAAAATTAAAAATTAAAAATTAAAAATTAAAAATTAAAAATTAAAAATTAAAAATTAAAAATTAAAAATTAAAAATTAAAAATTAAAAATTAAAAATTAAAAATTAAAAGTTAAAAATTAAAAATTAAAAATTAAAAATTAAAAATTAAAAATTAAAAAATAAAAATTAAAAATTAAAAATTAAAAATTAAAAATTAAAAATTAAAAATTAAAAATTAAAAATTAAAAATTAAAAATTAAAAATTAAAAATTAAAAATTAAAAATTAAAAATTAAAAATTAAAAATTAAAAATAAAAAATTAAAAATTAAAAATTAAAAATTAAAAATTAAAAATTAAAAATTAAAAATTAAAAATTAAAAATTAAAAATTAAAAATTAAAAATTAAAAATTAAAAATTAAAAATTAAAAATTAAAAATTAAAAATTAAAAATTAAAAATTAAAAATTAAAAATTAAAAATAAAAAATTAAAAATTAAAAATTAAAAATTAAATATTAAAAATTAAAAATTAAAAATTAAAAATTAAAAATTAAAAATTAAAAATTAAAAATTAAAAATTAAAAATTAAAAATTAAAAATTAAAAATTAAAAATTAAAAATTAAAAATGAAAAATTAAAAATGAAAAACAAAATGAAAAATGAAAAATGAAAAATAAAATATCAAAAATAAAAAAATTAAGAATAAAACATAAAAAATTAAAAATGAAAAACGAAAAAGTGCAAGTAAAAAATGAAAAATAAAGAATGAAAAATAAAAAATTAAAAATCAAAAAAATTAAAAATTTAAATAATAAATATTTTTATATTAGCAGAGCTCCTGCAGTTGATTGCTATTAGTGATACATAGATGACGCTTTCTGCTTGATTTTAAAAAAATGAAAAATGAACAACGAAAAATGAAAAATTACAAATAAAAAATCAAAAATTAAAAATGAGAAATGAAAAACGAAAAATGAAAAATGATATATGAAAAATATAACAAGAAAAATTAAAAATAAAAAATGAAAAACGAAAAAGAAGAAATGAAAAAATGAAAAATAAAATATGGGAAATAAAAAATTTAAAATAAAAAATGAAAAATGAAAAACGAAAAATGAAAAATTAAAAATAAAAAATGAAAACTAAATAATTAAAAATGAAAAATGAAAAATGAAAAAAAAAAATGAAAAATGAAAAATGAAGAATGAAATATAAAAAATTAAAAATGAAAAATCAAAAATCAAAAATAAAAAATAAAAATGAATAATGAAAAATGAAAAACGAAAAATGAAAAACTAAAAATAAAAAATGAAAAATGAAAAATAAAAAATGAAAAGCGAAAAATTAATAATAAAAAATGAAAAATTAAAAATGAAAAATAAGAAATAAAATATTAAAAATAAAAAATGAAAAGCGAAAAATGAAAAATAAAAAATAAAAATTGAAAAATTAAAAGCGAAGAACTACAAAATGAAATATGACAAATAGAAAATGATAAATGAAAAATAAAAAATCAAAAATGAAAAATGAAAAATCAAAAATGAAAAATGAAAAATGAAAAATAAGGAATGAAAAATGAAAAATGAAGAATGAAAAATAAAAAATTCAAAATAAAAAATAAAAATTAAAATGAAAAATTAAAAATTAAAAGCGAAAAATTACAAATAAAAAATGAAAAATCAAAAATAAAAAATCAAAATTAAAAAATGTAAAATCAAAAATGAAAAATCAAAAATTAAAAATGAAAAATAAAAAATGAAAAATAAAAATTAAAAACGAAAAACGAAAAATGAAAAACGAAAAATGAAAAATAAAAAATAAAAAGTTAAAAATAAAAAATGAAAACGAAAAATTACAAATAAAACGAAAAAAGAAAAATAAAAAATTAAAAATAAAAAATGAAAAATAAAAAATTAAAAATCAAAGGGAAAAATTAAAAATAAGGAATGAATATTGAAAAATGAAGAATGAAGAAGAAAAAATGAAAAATAAAAAATAAAAAATAAAATATAAAAAATTAAAAATGCAAAATGAGAAATGATAAATGAAAAACGAAAAATTAAAAATGAAAAATGAAAAATGCAAAATAAAAAATAAAAAATTTAAAAATAAAAATAAAAAAAATATAAAAAATAAGAAATGAAAAATGAAAAATAAAAGATGAAAAACGAAAAATAAATAATAAAGAATTAAAAATAAAAAATAAAAAAATGAAAAATTAAAATGAAAAAATTCAAATAAAAAATGAAAAATCAAAAAGAAAAAATCAAAAATCAAAAATAAAAATAAAAATAAAGAATGAAAAATTTAAATAATAAATATTTTTGTATTAGCAGAGCCTCTGCAGTTGATTGCTATAAGTGATATATAGATGACGCTTTCTGTTTGATTTTAAAAAAGTGCCATAAAAAATCTTTAATTACTAGATGTTTACACATCTCCCCTGTGAGCGGACTAACATAATTTTTTTATAAATACAGTGAAAGTTTTTATAAGTTTTTTTTATATATTATATACATTTATTAAAAAAAAATAAAAATATTTGTTTAACCAAATGTCTGAAATTGACCTAAAACAAAAGTGTAACTAAAGCATCCAATATGAACTTTTTCATATCCGAGGAAAAAAAATCAATAACAATGCCACTAAAATTTGGTATATGCTTATTTTCAATATCAAATTAGTTGGACCTAAGAGATAGGGTCACAAAATGCATGGTATAGGGTATCGTATAGTCGGTTTAGCGCGACTATAATTTTCTTACTTGTTTCAGTTATTTTATTGTCACAATAGCGTGTTCAAGTGCTGGTGTATCGATTTGGGTGAAAAATTCAGGTTGGTGGTACTGTTCTTTAGTTCAGAACGACGTTTTGACAAAATTGAATTGGTCGACTTGTAGTTTTGAACGAGGAGTGGCTTCTGCCTATGATCCGAGATTTACCCTCATTTCTAAGTTTTAGGAGGATTTTTTTTGTCAAATCGACTTTATAAAAACTAATTTGTCATCTACTTAAATCGATGCACATACGTTGCTGCATAATTCTTGGGATACCCCTAATTGTAAATGTACGAATACTTTTTCTGGCACTTGTAGTGGCCGTACTGCATTGTAAACAAACATATGTAAGTAGAAACATTCGGTAAGTTATTGGAAAACAATTAAAACTCCCAATGTGTCAATTGTAAAAAGTTCGTAATTCAAAATATTTTATAAAAATTTGTATCAATATGTAAAATTTCCATCTCGAAGTGTACGGGCATTTTTTTCCAGAAATTTTATTGGAATGATTACAATTTAAGTGATTATTTTTCAATGTTTTTTTTTTGTTGCAGTAAAACACGTGTTACTTATGGAAATTACATAAAAAAAAAACAATCGAAACACATTCTCAATAACAATTGTTTTACCATTAAGCACACATTTCTACATGTTTTTCAACTTCACTATCATGCTTTCGGAACAATGAACCTAAGTGAAACCTTCAAAATATGTACACGCCAATTTAGCCGAAGAGAAACAAATATCCCAGTATTTATTTATTGAAAAACGAAAATGAGGGAATTTTACATGCCATCGGGAAAAAAAGGGAAATTGGTTCGTTTCAGCGCCAAAGAGTAGACAACACAAAATATATTTTGCCAGTTGCATTTGAATAGTAAACGTTAAAGGATGAAAATTGCGGACAGAACCAATAACATAAGTGATTTTTTTTTTAAACAAATAAATAAATAATATATATAAAAAGTAAAAAGAAAAAAATAAACTTTTTGTAAATCGCATAATTGCATCAAAAAACATGGTAAATTTAACAAAACAAAAAGAAAAATATAAAAACTTTTCAACATACGAATAGTTCCCAAATTGCAAAGGTAGTTTATTTGTTTCAAGAGACACTTTGTCGGATAAAAACGGTACACAAAGTCATATAACTGGTTTTAATTAGTATTTTATTTACTTAGTTTTTTTGCAATGCAGGCGTTGTTTTTTTTACTTACAACACCCTAGTGTCTACTTAGTGCAAGGAACATTCTTAGCCACCAGCAAAACTATTAAATAAATTCCATCCATGGTGTATTCTAACGCGAACTTAGCGGCATAATAAAAAATGGTTAAAAAATAAGCATCATTTAATTAATTGTATAATGTTTTTTAAGCCAGAAACTTGATGAAGTTGTAAAGTAGTAAGATTAATAATATTGTAATATACTCGTATAACCGCAACAAGCCATAAGTGATAGATAAAATAATTGGATTAAAAAGAAAATGGATAAAATCTTTACGATTAAACTTTAAATTACAAATTCTTAAAAAAATAAATAAAATAACAAGGTGTTACAGTGAATATATCTATAATATTAATAGGCTAGGCGATTTCTTGTGACCGATGTTTTGTTCTACCGTTTTATCCCGATTTTGACCAAACGTATATTATTTGAAAGGTATTTCTTTTTAGACGTTTTGCAGATTAACACATTTTTAAATTTTCACCTTAATTTTGAGTAAATTACATTTAAAGTTGCTACTAACACATACATAAAATTTTACGTATGCTATGCGTGTTTTATTAAATTTGTTAATGTGTTTGTTAATGAGTTTGTTATCTTCATTTAGAATAACAATAAACCATAAAAGTGTTGGTTTGTGAATTGACTAAGTTGAAAAATAAAGCTCCTAGAAATTGCACTCGAATTTCGAGCGCTGGAATCTGCTGGTACTTTTAAAATGACCTAATGTAACTTGTAAGTCTGGTTGACAAAATCACTTTTCCACTTTCAGAACATTGAATATACCCTCGCCATCTGAAGTTATCGACGAAAAACAATTTTTCAACATTTCGCGGACTACAATGTTTTTAACCACAACAGTTTTCAACGGTTTTGGAATGTTTAATACTTAAGCTTTCTAAATATATACATACTAGCAGTATGCCCGCTACGTTGTTAGCGTAGTTATCTATAATATTAATAGATACGTCGATTTCTTGTGACCGATGATTTGTTCCACAGTTTTCTTCCGATTTTCACCAAACGTATCTAATTTGAAAGGTATTTCTTTTTAGCTTGCCGCCAGATTTACCGATATTTAAATTTTTGCATTTTTTTGCGTTTAAAGTTGCTACTAGCACATACATTACATTATACAATGCTATGCGTGTGTTTATTAAATTATACCCTATACCACTATGTGGTTTGGGTATAATGACTTTGTGCTGCTGTTTGTAACAACCAAAAATATTTGACCTAGACCCATCTTTAATTATACCGATCGAATCAGAATCACTTTCTTAGTTGATTTAACAATGTCCGTCCGTCCGTCCGTCCGTCTGTGTGTCCATGTAAAGCTTGTAATCAAACTGCAGGTCGCAAATATGAATGTATTTTGATGAAATTTGGTACATAAGCTTTTATCGGCCATGGGATGAACGCTATTGAAATTGGTGAGAATCGGTCCATGTTCAGACCTAGCCCCCATACAAATTACCCATATGAAATCGACATAAATTGCCATAAGATCCAAATTGTCATATAGATCTTACTCAAATTGGGTTTGTATGCGTTCATTACATCCATTAATGAGTAGTCCAAAAATGATCCCTTTGACCCCATACGGAGCTGCTTCCCGATCTTCACTTAA
The DNA here is from genome assembly GCA_963682025.1 of Cordilura impudica. Classification (NCBI taxonomy): domain Eukaryota; kingdom Metazoa; phylum Arthropoda; class Insecta; order Diptera; family Scathophagidae; genus Cordilura; species Cordilura impudica. The sequence goes on from OY821521.1 coordinate 35,102,422, forward strand.
ATCTATTAAAAAACAAAAATATTGCACTAATTCTTCTCAAATTTTGTTTGTATATATTTTTGCAAAATACAAGAGACTTTACCAAACATGATCAGGATCGGTCCATTTTTGGACCAAGTCCCTATATAGATATAGCATCCGATATGAACTTTTTCATATCTGCAGCCAAAAAAATTAATAAAAATCCCACTCAAATTTGGTTTTTGCTTATTTTCTATGTACAGTTAGTTGGGCCTAAGAGATAGGGTCTCTAAACGCATGGTATAGGGTATCGTATAGTCGGTCTAGACCGACTATAATTTTCTTACTTGTTTGTTAATGTGTTTGTGAGTTTGTTTTCTTCATTCACAATAATAATTGTGTTGAATTGAAAAATAATTCTGGACGTAATAATAACGATAATTATCGATATTAAAAAAGTGTTGAATTGTGAATTGGTTAAAATTGATTAGCATACCTTTAGGGTCTTCATTATATAGAAAAATAAAATTTCCTAGAATTTGCGCTCTAATTTCGAGAGCTGGGTTCTGCTAGTTATATTAATTATTTAAGCCATAATAATAATATTTAAAAACAATAAGAAATATAGTGTGAGCGAAAATACGATGGAAACTTTTAACAAAATATACTTTTGATGCTTAGTGTCATAGCCCAGTAACCCATACTATTTTCTTCTTTGAAATAAATATTAAAATAAATAAATAAATAAATAAATAAATATTTTTCGACGACTTGGCCGGCCAATACCAAAAAATTTTATCATAAAATTAAAAACTCTTTTATTAATTTAAACATTTATTTAACAAAAGTGAAATATTAACATAACTTCAGATAAAATTAACAAAATTTGAAAGCATTACTTTTTATGCTGCTGACAAAACATTGGAAACCTTTACTATATAATAACAATGTGAAACAAAATAATGGTGATGGTCTAGGGGAGTGGATGATTCCTATACCGAACGATTGTATTAATTTATTTCAGTAAAACTCCCGAGGTGTTTGGCCGTTTTTTGGCCATTTAAATATTTAATTTTTTTCGCCAACACTATTCGCCAATAGTATTCCAGTATGAACTGGAATCATGCGTTCTTCAGTAATATTAATGCCAGCCAGACGATTTTATGGATTTTTTAATAGAATATTTCCCACAAATATTCATTTGCTTACGACCATCACTAAAACCATCTATTATTCTGGTTTTTTACTCTCCATAAACCTTATTCCTACCATTTTAATTTTAATTTATTTCATTATTTTCCATAAAAATAAAATCTTATAATTAAAGTAATGATGAATTGTTTTATAATAATTGAAAGAAAACATCAAAATCTATAAATATATAATTAACGGTTAAGATTTTTTAATTTTCTTTCACTCGTTCTTCTATTTTTATGTTTTAATCAACTCTGGTAAAGAAATTTAAAAGTTTCCACTGTTTTGGTATTACTACAAAAAATTTCTTTTTCGTTTATCTATTCTCTTTCCAATTGTATTTTTTGTAACAAATGTGTTATCTGCCAATATAGAACACACCGAATAATGATTTCGGAAAAAAAACATAATTTTATTACTAAGCGCGAAATTATTAAAAAACAAAATTGGCAAATTTTGAATTTTGTAAAAATTTCCAATGTATTGCCACCTACTCTATTTAAGTACCAGTTAATTATTCATAATAGCTTCGAAAACTATTCAAATTATATAGATCAAAAATAATATTATTTGTAATACCGACGGCTTAATTTGGAAAGGAAGTAACTCAAGCCGTAGGACAAACGCTATTGAAATTGGTGAAAATGGGTGCATATTCAGACCTACATCCCATTCAAATGACCCCTATGATCATCGACTTAACTTGCCATAATATCCAAATTATCAAATAGATCTCAGTAGAATTGGGTTTGTGTGTGTTTATTACATCCATTAATCTGTAGACCAAAACAAACCCTATAGAACAATTCACTTAAACCTGTCAAAAACAAAAATATTGCACATATTTTTCTCAAAATCAGTTTGTATATGTTGTTGCGAAAAATGAGTGACTTTACCAAATAAGGTGGATCAGAATAATTTTCGACGTAGATTTGCTTTATGCTTTTTCTTCCAAACTCAATTAGTTGGACCTAAAATTTATGCTCTAAACGCATGGTATGGGTTATCGGTCTAGACCGATTATAAATTTCTTACTTGTTTTCTTAAGAAAATGTACTTTCTAATGAAAATTTACCAGTTGAAAAGTACAGTTTTCCAATTTTTTGGCCGGTTTTACCCCCCTAAAGGCTCGAATTAAAACAAATTTTATTCTTCACCGATTTTTGTGTATATATATTCCTAAATTACTTTGTAAAGAAGATACAAAAAGGTACACTCTTACACTTAAGGGCCGTTTTTATTCTTTTAACATCCGAATTTCTAAAAGATTTCGTCTCATTTGATGTTTCTATCTCTAATGGCATCCACATATTATATTTCATATTCGTTTATTTAGAAGATACCAAATGTACACTTTTCCCCTCTTTGGCCGTTTTTCCTCCCCTAGACGTTAGAGTTACGGATAAATTCATCTTTTCTTGATGCCCACGTATTGGATAGAGTCTGTATACCAAAATTCATAAATCTATAATATTAATGGGTAAGACGATTTCTTGTGACCGATGATTTGTTAAACAGTTTTCTTTCGATTTTGACCAAACGTATCTTATTTGAAAGGTATTTCTTTTTAGCTGTCCACCAGACTTACAAATTTTAAAATCTTTAATTTTTTTGGAGTTATGCTCCTCTAATATTGCTACTAACACATACATATAATTATACAATGCTATGTGTGTGTTTATTAAACTTGTTAATATGTTTGCAAAAAAATGAGTTTGTTTTCTTCATTCACAATAATTCACAATAATAAAAATTGTTGAATTGTGAATTATCTAATATTGATTAGCATACTTTCAGGGTCAATAATTTATTAAAGGAAAAAATAAAATTTCATAGAATTTGCACCTGTATTTCGAGGGCTGGAATCTGATAGTACTGATTAATATGTTAAGAAGATGCAAAGGTGCCATTTGTACCTTTTTTTTTGGCCGAATTTCCAAAAGGTTTTCTCTCATCTAATGATTCTATCTAGTGGAATCCACAAACTATGTTTTGTATTCGATTATTTAGAAGATACCAAGTGTACACTTTTTTCCCATTTTGGCCGTTTTTCCTCCCCTAGACGTTAGAATTTCCAATTAATTCATCCATGCCCACGTATTCGGTGGAGTCTGTATAATAAAATCCTGTATACAGATAAAAATGTTAAGAAGATGCAAAAAGGTCCCATTCCCACTTTTTCGGCCGCTTCTATCGCCCATTAACATCCGAATTTCTAAAAGTTTTTCTCGCATATGACGTTTCTATCTCTGCGGGAATCCATATACTATTTCATATTTCATATTCCTAGATTCGTTTGTTTAGAAAATAGCATATGTAAAATTTTTCCTCTGTTTGGCAACGTTTTTTCTCCCTTAGACGTTAGAATTACCAATAAATATATCCTTGATTGATGCCCACGTATTCGGTGGAGTCTGATTACCAAAATTCATATATCAATAATATTAATAGGCTAGGCGATTTCTTGTGACTGATGTTTTGTTCTACCGTTTTATAACGATTTTGACCAAACGTATATTATTTGAAAGGTATTTCTTTTTAGCCGCTTTGCAGATTTACAGATTTTTAAATTTTTATCTTTGTTTTGAGTAAATTGCACTTAAAGTTGCTACTAACACATACATAAAATAAAATTATACAATGCTATGTGTGTGTTTATTAAATTTGTTAATGTGTTTGTAATACAAATGAGTTTGTTTTTTTGTATTGATTTGTGAATTGGATACAATTGATTAGCATACCTTTAGGGTCTTTATTTAATTAAAAAATAAAATTTCCTAGAATTTGCACTCGAATTTCGAGGGCTGGAATCTTCTAGTATGATATTAATAGGCTAGGCTATTTTTTGTTACCGATGTTTTATTCTACCATTTTATCCCGATTTGGACTAAACGTTTATTATATGAAAGGTATTTCTTATTAGCCGTTTTGCAGATTTACAGATTTTTAATTTTTTCCTTTATTTTGAATAAATTACGTTTAAAGTTGCTACTAACACATACATAAAATTACACATATGGTATGTGTGTTTTATTAAATTTGTTAATGTGTTTGTTAATGAGTTTTTTAACTTCATTCACAATAATAATAAGCGAAAAAGTGTTGGTTTATGTGTTGGCTAAGTTGAAAAATAACGTTGCCTAGAAATTGCACTTGAATTTCGAGCGCTGAGATTTGCTAATATATAATAATATGTTAAGAAGATGCAGAAAGGTACAATTTTTACCCTTTTTGAGCGTTTTTTCTCCTTAAATGGCCGATTTCGAAAAAATTATTCCTGAGCCCATGTTTGTTTCTCGGATGGAGTCTACACACCATTTCCCCCCTTTTTTAGCCGTTCTCGCCTTCTTAATGTACGAGTTTCTAAAAATCCATTCTTACTGAATCTTTACGCCGAGAGCTGAAAATACCGTCAAAATTTAAAATTTCTGGGTCGAAAGGTTTGGGCTGGGCGATGATGATCAATCACGCAACTCATTTATATAATTTGCGAGCGTAGCTTGATTACAATATTAACATGGACACACAGATGAACGGAAGGACAGACAGACAAATGGATGGACGCACGGTCTGTTCAAAATCTACTCAAGTTCTGATTCTGACCAGATCGATATAATGAAAAATGGGTCTAGGTCATATATTTTTGGTAGTTACAAAAACCAGCATAAATTCATTATACCCTCACCACATAGTGGTATAGGGTATACAAAACAGCTTTCCTTTTATCATCTGTGAATGATTTTCAGCGTAATAGATTTTGTCTCAAAAACACAGGACACCTTTTTTATTTAATTCTATCGTACACGATATAACGAATGCAAAAGCTTTGCTCAGTTGTTTTATTTTGTATGAATTGTAATTGAAATTGAAATCAAATACTGTAGCATAACTAAATGGTATAAAAAAAAAAAAAAAAAAAATCAATTTATTTAGCATACCTTAAGGGGGCTAAATATTTTTAAATACTGTTATAAAATCAAACCAAAATTATACATATTTTTTTTTATTATTGTATTTTATTTTATATAAAATTTATTTTAATGCTTCATCTGTTTTTTGCATTTATTTTTAGATTATACACATGTTTTACACTAGATGAACCGGATGTTTGCACTGACAACAGATTGTATGGAAGCCTGAATGATAAACTGTACAAAATTGTTGCTGTGAACACCAACAGCGGAAATTTAAAAGTTTAAAATTCCACATTTATTTTTGACAAACATGTTTGTAGCCAAACGTTTGGTTAACAATTAACGTTACTGTGAGTGTATGCGGGTCGGGTTATTTGATTCTGTTTTTTTTTTTTACTTTTTTTTGTTGTTGATGTTTTTTCATCATTCCAAAAAATAATTAATGGATAAAAATCGTAGTGAACATGTTTTTAATCGAAATCTGCTATTTCAACAATTTTCCACTGTAAAAAAAGTTTAAATGACAGCTGTGCATGGTTTTATTTACTGAAAAACAAAAAACAACATCCGCATAAAGAGAGAAAATATGTTATTAAATAAATTGATGATAACTTAGAAAAAAAGAAATGAAATAAATTAAAACGAAATCCTTTTAAGTTACAAATATATATATATTTTCGTTGAGATTTGGCGTAAATATTATTTTAACCTTTATCCCTGTATAAGTTACGTGCGTAGTGTTTTTTTCTATATGCGTGTTAAGTGTTACAATATTTTATCGAATATTACGTGTTAATGTTTGTAATTCTTAAATAAATATAATATATTTGTCGGGTGTGTTTGTGGTACAAAACAAAAAGCAACAAAATGGCTATGGAATGGATAACTGCTATGGACAAAAGGTAAGTGTTTTCTAAAAGATTGTTGCTTGTATAAACGTTCATATAAAATTGAAAAAATAATTAATATATGGAAGGGAAGCATTTTTGGATGAGTTGAAAAACTATTTGTTTACTTGATGCTCTTTATTCAAAATTAAAATCACTGCATTTAAAAATAGGTTTTAATTTCCGTGGGATTAAACATACATAAAATTTGATGATAAAGGATAGAAATTGTGAGTATGAGCTTAAACTTTATTTTAAGGCTCTAATTTAAATATAATATGAAAAGGCGTATGATTAATTCATTTAATTTCATAAACCATAAAATAGTCACTCATACGCCTAAATCATTGTGCCGAAAATCATTTTATTTTTTTCTTTTTAAAAAACAATTTTGGATAACAAATTGCAGAAAAATGTGAGCCGAAAATAAAAGTCCCGAAAGAGGGATCGATGGACAAATTCTAGATGAACAATAAAAAAAAAACCAGCTCAAACAGTTGAACTATGTGAGGTGTAGGGTAAAAAAATCAATGTGAGTCCGATCACAGGGTAGATGTGTAAACATCTACAACTTTTGCAATTGTATTCCAGAAAGTATCAAATGTATTTCAGAAAATATCAATTCAATTTCAGAAAATATCTATTGAAATTCGGAATTAAAAAGTAGTTTACCCTACAATACCGAAAAGTTATTATTATTTCTATTAGTGATTTGGAGTCGCACAAAATGTTTAGCAATATTTGGACTTATTTGTTAAGGTGGATTCATCATCGCGAACCGCAATCTGCAGACTGAAGACTCGTTTGTTGAATTATAACGAGCAACCCGCAGCTCGATTCATTTTCTGTAGGTTGAGTTACTGCACACATTTTTTTTTAAAAAGCTGTTCAGCTGTCAGATGTGTATTTTGCGAAATTGAAAAGTATTGTTATCAATTTTAAACGCAAACTAAAAAGAAATAAAATGATTGTGAAACAAATATTACTTTTGCTTCAGTTAGAAGTGGAAAAGTTTTATCTATTGGCAAAACTGCTTTTGGTTGAAGAAAAAAAAAGTTTGTTGTACATACGTGAAATATTGTGCGAACGTCACAGAGATGCCAGAGCACCACATAAAAAATAAACATTTTTTAAAAATCTTTAGAAAAAAATTCAAAAACAAGACATGTCAATATTTTGTCTGCAGACTGCGTTTCAAAATCAAATTAGTCTGCAGTCATAACGAGTGAAAATTGCTCATCACTTTCCTCTCCTTTTCTATCGGGTAAACTTCGAGTAAAAAACCAGTCTGCAGACTGCGGTTCGCGACGATGAATCCACCTTTATGCACTGGAAAATAAACTATCAAGGGCGGTCTTTTAATCGAATGAAGATGGGGACTTCATTTGTTAATCAGCTACAATATAGACATCAGGATAGAATTTTGACCGATTTTGAAGTCATCATTTTGAAAAAAACACGTTTATATCGTCACCTAAAATGCAAAAGGCCGTAACTAACAAAAAGTTCAAAATTGATCTTTTGTATTGTAGTTACGGCCTTTTACTTAAAAATTACTATTTTACCATAAATTTGTTTTTTGCTGAAATACATTTGCTGTTTTCTGAAATACATTTAAAATTTTCTGAAATACATCTGATGGTTTCTGAAATACATTTGATAATTTCTGAAATACATTTGATAATTTCTGAAACTCAATTGATATTTTCAGATATACAAATGAAACTTTCTGAAACACAATAGATATTTTCTGAAAATTAATTGACGTTTTCTGAAACACAATTGATACTTTCTGAAATCAATTGATGTTTTCTGAAATACAACTGATACTTTCTGAAACACAATTGATACTTTCTGAAATTCAATTGATGTTTTGTGTAATACAATTGGAAAAGCTGTAGTAATAAAATAAAAACTAAGTTTATTTTCGACTTCTTAAAAGTTTTCCTAGTATTTAGCTTTTTAAACTCACAGCACACCAAGCGGTTCTGCTTACAAGCTTTTGAACATGTTAAGCTCAGAGCACACCTAGCGGTCAATAGCTTGACTATTTAAAATTAACCAAAAAGATTTGTGATTTTGCTAAACAGACTGTGAACTCACCGGTTCTGCTTACTAAATACACCAATACACTTACATATACCACACACCGTTTTTCCCTTACGCTGTTTTTGTGATTGTATTGTGAAATTGGATTTTACCCCCCCTGAGCTTAGAGATGTTTACACATCAAAAATCATTAGTTTATTTAAGAATCAATGAATTTTCAAAATTGAACGTCGTTTGCATTTTGTTGGTTCGGTTTCACATATTAGAATTCAGCAATAGTCTCCCAGCATGCTTTTGTCCCAAAATCTTTGATTATTTCTTTCAATTTTCATAAAATCTTGGTGAGCACGCTCCCCTTATTCGTCGCTCACAGCACCTAGGTTTTGTGGGGAAAAAATCAAAATACGAATGAAGAAAATGCATTTTGAGTGATGTATCATTTGGTAGACATTGAACTGGTTTGGAAACCGATGGGACATTCGCGTAAGCAATATTTTTTCGATTTTTCATATTGAATCCAGCAACTTTTGTTAAACAGAAATAACAATCGGTTTGGTGGTTACTTGACTCTCCCCAAAGCACTGGAATTGAAAAATAGAAATAGATCCTCTTGCCATTTGACCACTTGTATAAAACAGTTCTGCAACTATTGCAAAACATTATCGGTGTCCACGGTTTGTCCAAGTTTCTGACAGTAAAACCAAAATTATGCAAATATGAATATTTTAATGATTCTGATCCACACACAAAGCAACAATAGCTTGAATCAGTAATCCCTGACATGCTTAAATGCTACTAATAGCTAAAAAACATGCTTCGTTTCTGCAGTCAATTTTTTTTTTTAAATTTTTAGACCAGTGTAATTGTTATATGGAGATTAGAACAGAATGTCCAATAAATTAATAGCAGATTATGTAAAACGACATTTAAAGTAGCTTTAGTAGGCATTTCAGACAAATCTTATTGTTAAAGAATAAGTATTAAATGTCTGGTAAACCCTTAAATGGCATTTTGTTTAGTGCCCTAAAGTATGCTTTAAGCAGTGATAATGTAAATCATCCTTATAGTATGCTTTAGAAAATATATAAAAAGAAGAGAAAAAAAATTAAAAAAAAAATTATGAAAAGTCTTAAAGACTACAAAATAAAATAAAATAAAATAAATAACACAATTCATATTGTTATAACAATATGTAATTCTTTAGCAACAACATTTCTAAGCACTTATAGTAAATATTTATTTACATTATTTAATTGTGAATTTATGAATTTTTCAATCTTAGCTTAAATCGTGGTTGCATAAAATATTTAAACTTTGTTTAAATCGTGATTTTTTAAATTTTTTAATCTTAGTTTAAGTCATGAATTTATGAAAAATATATAATCGTGGTTTTATAAGTCATTGAAACTTACCTTAAATCGAGATTTTAAAAATTCTTAAATTTTTTTAAAATTATAGATTGATAAAGTACTTAATCTTAGCTTCATAAATTTCAGATTTCATAAATTCTGTAATCTTTTTTTAAATTATGGGTTTATAAATTATTTAATCTCAGCTAAATCGTAGATTTATAAAACTTTTAATCCTAGCTTAAATTTAAATTTCATTAGTCTTTTAATCTACACTTAAATCTTGGTTTTATAACTTCATTACTACGAGCTTAATAAGAGGTTTTATAAACTCTTTAATCCACGCTCAAATCGAGATTTTAAAAATTCTTTAAGCGTTTTCTACACTATGGTTTATAAATTCTGTAACTAAAGCTTAAATCTAGGTTTTATGGATTTTTTAATCTAAGCATTGTTTAAATCATGATTTTATAAATAATTTAATCTTAGTTTAAGTTATGAATTTATAAATTATTTAATCGTGGTTCTATAACTCATTGGATCTTATCTTAAAACGAGATTTGAAATATTCTTGATTTTTTTTTTAAATTATGGATTTATAAATTACCTAATCTTAGATTAAATCGAGATTTCATAAATTCTGTAATCTTTTTTTAAATTATGGTTTTATGAATTATTTAATCTAAGGTTAAATCGTAGACTTGTAAAACTTTTAATCCTAGCTTAAATTTCAATTTCATTAGCCTTTTAATCTAAGCTTAAATCTTGGTCCTATAAATTTATTACTTCGAGCTTAATAAGAGGTTTTATACATTTTTAATCCATGCTTAAATCGAGATTTTATAAATTCTTTAAGCGTTTTCTAAACTATGGTTTATAAATTCTGTAATTAAGGCATAAATCTAGATTTTATGAATTTTTTAATCTTAGCTTTATTTAAATCGTGATTTTATAAATTATTTAATCTTAGTTTAAGTCATGAATTTGTAAACTATCGTATTTTCATAAATTCTGTAATCTTAGCTTAAATCAAGGTTTTATATATTGCTTAATTTTAGCTTAAACCGTGGTTGTCTAAAATCTCAAGTATTGGATCAACTCGTGGTTTTATAAAACTTTTAATCTTAGCTCAAATTGCAGTAGTATTAATAAATTATTCGAGGCTAAAATTGCAGCAGTATTGATATTTTGATAGAAGTTTTGATAGAGTTATTGCTTCAAGCCTTAATCGTATTTTCATAAATTCATTAATCTTAGCTTAAATCAAGGTTTTATAAATTCGATAAGCTTAGCTTAGATCATGATTTTATAATTTTTGTAATCTCTACTTAAATCTAAGTTTTATAAATCATATAATCATTTAATCTTAGTTTAATCATGATTATATAAATTCGTTAATCTCAGCTTATATCGTGGTTTAATAGATTCTTAAATCTTGGTTTTATCTTCAAGCTTACATCTAGCATTGCTTATAAATTCTTTAATTCCAGCTTAAATTGTGGTTTTATAAATTCCTTACCCTTAGCTGAAATCATGGTTTTATGAATTTTTTAATCTTAGCTTAAATCGCGGCTTTATTGTACAACTTTTATCTAGCTTAAATTGCAGTAAAATAAATTTTTAATCTGAGCTTAAATTGCAATTTTATGAATTCTTCAATCTTAGCTTATAGCGAGGTTTTATAAATTCTTTCATCTTTTCTTAACTTCTGGCTTTATAAATTCATTATTTTTAGCTTCGTTTAAATCGTGATTTTATAAATTTTTTAATTTTAGTTTAAGTCATGAATTTATAAACTATTTAATCTTAGCTTAAATTGTGGTTTAATAAATTATTTATTCTTAGCTGAAGTCTTATTCAATCTTATCTTAAATCGAGCTTTTTTAACTTCCTGATTTTTTTAAATAATGGATTTATAATTTATTTAATCTTAACTTAAATCGAGATTTTATAAGTTTTATAATCTGTTTTTTTTATGAAATATAAATTTAATTTTAGCTTAAATCGTGGCTTTATAAATTATTTTATCTTAGCTTAAATCACAGATTTATTGTCTTTTATTCTAAGCTTAGATCGTGGTTTCATAAATTATTTAAACTTTGTTTAAATCGTGATTTTATAAATTATTTAATCTTACTTTAAGTTATATCAATCTTGTCTTTAATCGAGATTTTATAAATACTTAAATTTTTTAAATTATGGATTAATAAATTACTTAATCTTTGTTTAAATTAAGATTTTATAAATTTTTTAATATCACGATTTTATAAATTTTTTCATCCTAGCTTAAATCGTTGTTTATAATTTATTTAATCTTAGCTAAAATTGAAATTTTATAAATTTTTTAATCTTTTCTAAATTACAGTTTTATAAATTATTTAATCTCTGTTTATATCGAGGTTTTATAAATTATTCAATTTTAGCTTATAATTATTCAATTTTAGTTTATATATATATTCTATAATACTAGCTTAAATCACAGAAAACATTTTCATTAAAGTCTCGGGTCCAATAGTAGAGATTTTGATGATATTAAATAAAAAACTGCTGAGAATCTCAATAAATCATTTCCAGCTGACCCATTGAGCGTTTCACCATGACTTTCACAGACAGACAGACGGACAGGCAGACACAGCTATATCAACTCCGCTTGTTATAAGGATCCGGACTATATATTTTTTATAGGGCTATTATTTTGTTTTCTAATTATTTCAAACGGTATGCCAAACGGTGCACTGGTATGGAGGGTATAGAAACAAACCAAAAATATTCATGGCCACTTCTGAAATCAATATCACAATAAATTAAATAAACGTTTTAGTTCCCTTTTTAAGCAATATGCAGGCACGGAGGAGTGTGAAAATTGGCACAGTTATAGTTAATATGAAGGAGAAGCTGAGAATGATAAAATTTATGTTTAACCTGTCTTAAAAATATATTTAATTAAATAAAATAAAATATTTATAATAATTTGTTATACCCTGTTAATGCGAATCATTTAAATTATATATCATACGCTCTCTATTGATTCGTGGATTTCTAAAATTTGCACTCGAATTTCGAGTGCTGGGATATACTAGTTTTCATTAATAGGTAATTACATTTTAATTAGTTTCCGCACAAATGTGTTTTATAGATATTTTATATTGGAATGCATGCAATCTAACCATTTCTAGAGCTGTTACCTTTTATACTATATATTAATACGTGAAGGTAAATTTTTAGTTCCCTTTTTAAGCAATATGCGGGCACGGAGGAGTGTGAAAATTGGCACAGTTATAGTTCATATGGAGGAGAAGCGGAGAATCATAAAATTTATGTTTAGTCTGTCTTAAAAATATATCAAATTAAATAAAATAAAATGTTTATAATAATTCGTTACACCCTGTTAATGCGAATGATTTAAATTATATATCAGACGGTCTGTGTTGAATTTTGAATTGCTAAAATTGATTAACATACCTTTAGGGTCATTTAAATATTCATAAATTATATATATATATCAGGCATGGGCAAATGCGGCCCACGCACAGATTTTGTGCGGCCCCATATAAATTTAAAACAAAATAAAAAAAATTTGTTTGTTAATTAAAAAAAAATAATTTTAAACACGTAAGAAAATTATAGTCGGTCTAGCCCGATTATACGATACCCCATACCATGGTTTAGAGACCCTATCTCTTATGTCCAACTAATTAGATATAGAAAATAAGCATAAACAAAATTTAGTTGGCATTGTTATTAATTTTTTGGCTGCAGATATAAAAAAGTTCATATCGGGTGCTATATTTATATGGGGACTAGGTCGAAAAATGGACCGATCCTGACCATATTTTGTAAAGTCACTTATATTTTGAAAAAAATATATACAAATCAAATTTGAAAAAAATCTGTGCAATATTTTTGTTTTTTGATAGATTTAAGTGAATATCGGGAAGCAGCTCTTTATGGGGCCTATGACTAAGAATTGTCTTACAGGGATTATTTTTGGAAAGACGGACGGACGGACGGACAGACGGACGGACGGACGGACGGACATCGCTAAATCGACTCAGAAAGTGATTCTGAGTCTATCGGTATAACAAAAGATGGGTCCAGGGAAAATATTTTTGGTAGTTACAGACAGCAGCACAAAGTCATTATACCCAAACCGCATAGTGGTATAGGGTATAAAAATTTCAAAATGTTTTTTTAAATTTAGATATAATTCAAAAAAATAAATTCAAAACATTAATACTAAAATATCAAAGTATAGTTCCGAAATAGCATTAATATAACTTTTCAATAGGGCCACAAAAATAATACAAATTATTAATCTTAATAAATGCGAAATTAACCCTAAGCTCTCTTTTTTTTTTTTTTTTTTTTTTGTTGAATCTCTGCATGATGATTTGCTAAAGTATTTATTTTATTTATTTATTTAAATTTGGTATCCTGTTCAACAAGACATGAAATCTTCAAAACAGAACAGGTTTAAATATGTTAGTTGGAGTTTGATTTAATGTGTCTTATTTCTGACTTTCTGGTTGAATTTTCCGTTTTGGTGTATTCAGGGACTTATAGTAAAATTTCACGGCGAATATTTGTGGGGCACACTTTAACCGCTTAAATCACTGTTTTAGTGGTGTGTTTTTGCTCCTTTTAAAAGAAGGACAAAAATGACCCATAACTTGAGGAGTTAAACGGTTAACATATTATACAAAAAATTTCCTCCGTAACATCGGTATTTTTTTCTTTTTTTTTGGTTTGAAAGTGGATATTTGTACAGAAATATAATAGTGCGGCCCACCGTTAGTAGGTGAAATTCCAAATTTGACCCAACAAGCCATTTACGTGCCCACCCCTGATATATATTGATTAAAAACAGATTGAAAGACAAAAATTTAATGAAAAAATTATATTTCCTAAAATATGCACTCGAATTTCGAGTGCTTGGCTGTACTAATTTTCATTAAAAGTTAATTAAATTTTAATTAGTTTGCTCAAAACTATTGTCATCGAAAAAGTAATGGTAATGACGAAAATTAAATTTCAATGAAATCGCCAATAAATTAGTACATCTACTGGGTTTCCCCACAAATGTGTTTATACCCTATACCACTATGTGGTTTGGGTATAATGACTTTGTGCTGCTGTTTGCAACAACCAAAAATATTTGACCTAGACCCATCTTTAATTATACCGATCGAATCAGAACCACTTTCTGAGTTGATTTAACAATGTCCGTCCGTCCGTCCGTCCGTCTGTGTGTCCATGTAAAGCTTGTAATCAAACTGCAGGTCGCAAATATGAATGTATTTTGACGAAATTTGGTATATAAGCTTTTATCGGCCATGGGATGAACGCTATTGAAATTGGTGAGAATCGGTCCATGTTGAGACCTAGCCCCCATACAAATTACCCATATGAAATCGACATAAATTGCCATAAGATCCAAATTGTCATATAGATCTTACTCAAATTGGGTTTGTATGCGTTCATTATATCCACTAATGAGTAGTCCAAAAATGATCCCTTTGACCCCATATAGAGCTGCTTCCCGATCTTCACTTAAATCTATTAAAAAACAAAAATATTCCACTGATTTTTCTCAAATTTTGTTTGTACATATTTTTGCAAAATACAAGAGACTTTACCAAACATGATCAGGATCGGTCCATTTTTGGACCTAGTCCCTTTATAGATATAGCATCCGATATGAATTTTTTCATATCTGCAGCCAAAAAAAAGTAATAAAATTCCCACTCAAATTTGGTTTTTGCTTATTTTCAATGTCCAGTTAGTGGGGCCTAAGAGATACGGTTTCTAAACGCATGGTATAGGGTATCGTATAGTCGGTCTAGACCGACTATAATTTTCCTACTTGTTTATAGATATTTTAGTATGTCCTGGAATGGCTGGAGTGTAACCATTTCTAGAGCTGTTACCTTTTATCATAAGGTGTAGCAAAGTTGACCTAGATCTTTTATAGGATTCTTTCTTGTTTTTACAAGGGCTGTTCCAGAACAACCAAAACTGACAGAAAACTAAACACAACAAGTTTGGAAAAAATTTTCTTTTCTTTTCGATACATTTTCCTATGTAACATTCAATAGCTTCGATACCGTATTTATAGTAAGAACTATTTAGGTCCTTGAGCCACCAGATGCTTACTCCAACTCTATATTTTTTCAAGTTTGGAAATTAAAAATAATACTAGGTAACTAAATCTGCGTGATGAAGCAATTCGACCCATGGATTTTGGCCATCACAATAGTGGATGTGTGAACTGGTGCAATATCTTGATGAAGAATAACTTTCTTTTTCGCCAAATGCGGCGTTTTTCGCCCTAAGTTTCATAACTTTAACGCTGCCATAAGTTAGCATAATATGCGCCGTTGATTGTTTTTCCTTTTTAAAGATAATTAATAAAAAATAACCCACGCGCATCGCAAAACCTGACGCCATAACCTTCCTGTAGATGGCACTGTCTCCGTCTTCTTTAGATACGTTTCTCCCATTTCAGTCTACTGTATTGACTGGTTATTTGTTTCAGATGTGAGGTGACGGACCCATGTCCATGGTTACGAATCGATGCAAAAACTCAGCTTAATTGTGGTGAAACATCACCAAACACTCCATTGAAACATCTTCACGACGCTGTTTTTGTTTTATTGTGAGCAAACGCGGCATCCATCTTGCGGGCACCCTTCTCAGCTCAAAAATTTTCGGTCAATATGTGATATAGAGCACTTTTTAAAATGCTTATCATTTCAGCTAAGTCACGCACCTTAATCAAATACCATTTTGTTGGTTTTCTTAACCGTTTCTGGAGTGGCCACATCCATTGTTCGAATACTTCACTGTTCGCCTTAGCAGCTCCTACGATTTTGTTTAAATTCTGCCACCCAATATTTTATGGTTGTAAATGAAGGAGCAGACTCCCCCAGAGTAGAAACTAGCTCGGCTTTAATATTGATTGGACTGAACCCTTTAAAATTAAAGTATTGAATTACATAACAGCGACCAATTTTTTGAATGTTTAACATTTCACTGAGATCGTTTACTTTTAATGACTAAAAAAAAGTTATAAAAAATAAGGCTCCTTGAAACTTGAAAAATGTGTTCCATAAAGTTGCCACTTTCCATTAAAAATATTTTTTTTAAACTACTGCCGCCATCTATATGTCAGGTCCGGTGGTTTTGGGACAGCCCTTATATATTTCGGCTTTTAATAAATCCAGCTGAGGTTTTACCAAAATTAAATTATTTAAAAGAACTTCTAACTTATTTTAACATTATGTTAAGTACGGTTTATATAAATCAGTTTTTCATTTCCGTATTTTCTTCTAAAACATCCTTTAGAACTAAATGAATGTTAAATAACAAATTGTCGAGATTTATAACACTTAAATGGTTTTACGACAGTATTAATGATGACATAATTTATGATTAACTTTTACCAAGATTGCTAAAATTTAAGTGCAGCACATTTTAAGAACAAAGTTAATATTAGCTTAATTTATTCGTTTCTCTGTTGGATGAAAAGAAACCTTGATGTCTGCAAAATGTTTACACTTTGCCATAGTATTCATTGATTAATTGTACAAGCTTATTTGTTCACACAAATGAGTTAGGCTGTGTGTAAAATATTGTATGTGAGGATGTATGTATGTATGTTTTTCAACTAATCCATATAGAGACATTTATTCTTATATTTGCAATCTAAATATTAACTATTATGAGAAAAGTCTGTCGTTAAGTACAAAGAGGTGTCTAGAAAATGAACACCATGTTGTACTTGTGCCGTGTTATCTGTTATAGTGTGTGTGTGTGTTGTACAAAATATTAGCTTTCATATGGCTGAAAGGATAATGTTAAGTGGGAACATGATCTTTTATTGCGAAACATAAGTAAAGTGCTTAAGAGCAGAGAGGGTTAATTATAAGCATTAATAGCAATATGAGTAAATATTTAAAATTAAATTTTTTTCTAAAAGTCTTAAGCAACGTCGTATTTGTATTAGAAATTTAGAGAAGATCTTTTAAATGTCATAGAATATAATAATAAAAACAAATTAATTAAAAACAAAATTTTGTCCAAGTTGTTTGCAATCAATCTACCAACTTACCAACTTTTTTTCTTAGTATAAAACTATGTACTATGTATGGAAATATTTATTTTTTAAATTCAAAAAATGTCCATAGTAAATATATAGAGCAAGCAGAACAAAAATAGCTATATGTAAGTTTTGCAACTTTGCAATGTAGAAAGGAAAATAATATTCCAAATATTTTTACGCTCCGACATATAATGAATATTTTAAACTGTCATTTTAATGACAGTGAGAAAAAAAAAACAAAAATATTATAAATATTTGCACACAACTACAATTTTACAAACCTCATGCTACAGCTTAGACAAGAGCAATTTAAAAGACATTAATGAACTGGCCGAGAAAAACAACAGAGACATTAAAATAATAATAATAAAAAATTAAGTAACTCTGTATGTATTCTTGTTTATTAATTAAATAATGTAAATAAATATTTGCCATAAGTGCTTAGAAATGTTCATGCTAAAATTTCAAGAATGCCATATTTTTAGGACAATATCAATTGTGTTATTTATTTTATTTTCATTTGTAGTCTTTAAGGCCTTTTCATTTATTTTCTTTGTTTTTCAATTTATTTTCTCTTCTTGTTATATATTTTCTAAAGCATACTTTAAGGTTGACTTTTAGTATCACTGCTTAAAGTATACTTTAGGGCACTAAACAAAATGACAGTTAAAGGATTACCAGGCTTTTAACACATATTCTATAACAATAAGATTTGTCTTAAATGCCTACTAAAGCTACTTTAAAATGGCATTTTACATAATCTGTTAATAATTTATTGCACATTTTATTTTAATCTTCATATTACAATTATTAGACTAAAAATAATATAAAATTTTGTGAAACATAATTTTACAAAATTGTTTTAATTCAAACAGAATTTTATAAAGTGAGTGGTTTGAAAATATTATAATCATGGCTTAAATCGTTATTTGATTAGCTTAAACCGTCGCTCCACTGTGCAGAGGGTATATATAAGTTTGTCATTCCGTTTGTAATAATTAGAAAAAAATTTTGGACCTCATAAAATATATATATTTGTGATCCTTATAACAACCGGAGTTGATATAGCGATGTCCGTCTGTCCGTCTGTCCGTCTGTGGAAATCACGATGACGGCATCAATCGGGCAGCTAGGGTGCTCGTTGATATAAAAAATGATTCAATAGCATCCTGAAAAGTTTGCTATTTAAAATCGTCAAAATCGGTTGATTAGGGCCCGAGATTTGAATGAAGAACTAAAAAAAGTCTTGAAAAAATATAATTTTCTATGTTGTTCTTGTCACGATTACGCCCTCAATAGTGCAGCTACAGTGATCATTTTTAGTGAGGATGATTCACCAAATTCATGGGAAGATTTCTGTTTCAAAAATCATTAAAATCGGTGGAACAGGTCCAGGGAAATCTCTGAAAAAAAAAAAATGAATAATATGATGTTTCTATATTGTTCTTGTTGTTATTCTAAATGTTGTGTTATTGTCATAGCTGGACTTGTTGTTTTTGTGGTCGTTATGGTAATAATATAATAAAAACTAACCCTTTGTAAATTTTTTATTAACTCTGGTAGAAAAATTTAAAAGTTTCCATTGTTTTGGCATCACTTAAAAAATTTGTTAGATCATTTCTGTTATTACCACGAGCCTGCCTGCAAAATTTCAGATCGAACGGTTTACGGGAAAGGGGTTAAAATCGATCCAAAATTTTTTTGACATAAAAATTGTTATATAGTTAAATAAACGCAATTTGATGAGAATGTTATTTTTATATATAAATTTTCACAATTTTTTTTGGATGAAAATTTGAAGTTTTTGAGAAAATAAAGAGAACAAATTATTTTATTTCAAATGTTTGGGACATTTGGTTTTTTGCGTTTAGCATCCCTAATTTGAGTATTTATTATTATAAATTTATTCTCTATGTTTTCCAAATATGCCAATATTTTAATAAAAAAGTTGAGAGAGTTTTTTTTGGTTATTATTTTGTTACTCCATCCGACCTATATGGCCGCAATGAAGAAATATTTGGCCAGTTAAAAGAAACTATACAGCCATCTCCAATTAGCAAGACTTAATGCATGTAGCCACCCTACACAACCATTACCTTTGCAATGGAGGTTAGGGCGAGCTATTTAATTAGCAAAAACTAAATTAAACGAGAAGTTATGTCATATAACCGGAAACGCATGCATATAGGTATATAACCTAAATGCATGCCGATCAGCAACCACGATGACCAAAAAGCAAACACCAAAATAAATCCGAAATAATAGAAAAGACGAAAACCAACCCAAAGAATTTGCTGAAATAATTTGGTATTAAGTTTAACAAATTGTTTACTTTTTCATTTACATTTATTATCACGACTCAAACCGAGATGGAGGGTATCAAAGATTCGGCACAGCCGAATTTAACACTCTTACTTGTTAAACCTATAATCTAAACTTAAATCGTGGGTTTGTAGAACTTTTAATGTTAACTTAAATTGCAGTGCTTTTAATATTCTAAGAAAAAATCTTGGTTTTATAAACTCTATGACTTCAAGCCTAAATCGTGGGGTCTATAAAGTCTTTAATCCTAAAGTAAATCGTAGTTTTATAAATTTCTTAATCTTAGCTTAAATCACGGTTTTATAAAATATTTAATCTTAGCTTAAATCGTGGTTTTATAAATGCCTTAATTTTAGCTTAAATCGTGGTTTTATAAAATCTCACGTATTTGATCAAATCGTGGTTTTATAAAACTTTTAATCTCAGCTCAAATTGCAGTAGTGTTAATAAATTATTCGAGGCTAAAATTGCAGTAGTATTAATATTTTGATAGAAGCTTTGATAGAGCTATTGCTTCAAGCCTAAATCGCATTTTCATAAATTCTATAATCTTAGCTTAAATCAAGGTTTTATAAATTCGATAATCTTGACTTAAATAATGATTTTATAATTTTTGTAATCTAACCTTAAATCTAGGCTTTATAAATCTTTTAATCTTAGCTTAAATCTTGGTTTAATAAATTCTTAAATCTTGGTGTTGTAAAGCTACAACGTCAAGCCTACACCTACCATGGCTTATAAATTCTTTAATTTTAGCTTAAATTGTGGTTTTAAAAATTCTTAACCTGAGCTAAAATAACGGTTTTATGAATTTTTTAATCTTAGCTTAAATCGCGGCTTTATAAATTCATTAACATTAGCTTAAATTGTGGATTTATAAAATCTCAAGTATTTGCTTCAATCGTGGTTTGGTTTAACTTTTATCGTAGCTTAAATTACAGTTACAGAAATTTTTAATCTTAGCTTAAATCAAGGTTTTATAAATTCGATAATCTTAGCTTAAATCATGATTTTATAATTTTTTTGATCTTATCTTAAATCTAGGTTTTTAAATCATTTAATCTTATCTTGAATTAATATTTAATAAATTCGTATATCTTAGCGTGGTTTAATGAATTTTTAAATCTCGGTTTTATAAAGCTATAACTTCAAGCCTACATATACCATTGCTTATAACTTCTCTAATTCTGGCTTAATTTGTGGTTTCATAAATTCTTTACCCTTAGCTGAAATCATGGTTTTATGAATTTTTTTATCTTAGCTTAAATCGTGACTATATAAATTCGTTAATCTTAGATTATATCGTGACTTTACCAATTCTCTAATATAAGCTTAAATCGTGGATTTTTAAAATCTCAAGTATTTACTTAAATCGTGGTTTTGTATAACTTTTATCTTAGCTTAAATTGCAGTAAAATAAATTTTAAATCTTTGCTTAAATTTTGAGTTTATGACTTCTTTAATCTTAGCTTAAAGCGAGGTTTTATTAATTCTTTTATATTTTTTTAACTTCCGGCTTTGTAAATTCTTTACTTTTAGCTTAAATCGAGGCTTTATACAATTTTTAATCTTAGTTTATATAGTAGTTGTATCAATTAAATAATCTTAGCTTAAATTGTGGTTTTATACATATTTTAATATTACCTTAAATCAAGGTTTTGTAAATTCGTTTATCTTATCATAAATCATAAAATTTTTAATCCCAGCTTAAATTTCGGTTTTTATAAATCATTTAAATTAGATTAAATCGTGGTAGCACAAATTCGATTATCTTAGCTTAATAATACCCTCCACACACTGTGCAAAAGGGTAAATATCAATTTGTCAATCCGTTTGTAACTCATAGAAATAAATTTCGGAGACCCCATAAACTATATATATTCTTGATCCTTATAAAATGAGAAGTCGATCTAGCGATGTTCGTCTGTCTGTCTGTCTGTCTGTGGAAAATACGCTCTTTCACAAAATTAATTATTTACCTGGATAAAGTTACGATAATATTATTTGCCGCTATTTAGAGCAGGTTGGCATTTAAAATGGGGTAAATCGGACGTCATTACGCTGAGATCTGGCTAAATATTTGTATACACCTCTAAAAAAAACTAAAATACCCAGTGTGTTTGATGTAATATTTTGGTGGTTGAACATACTTGTTGTACAACAACATAGAAAAAAAATCCACAAACAAATGATGTTATGTTAGTAGTACTGCCACATATTTTTAATTGTTATCACGATATAATAAAAAAAAATCCCCATTATAGAAGAAAAAATATAATCCCTAAAAATGAAATATTAAAATTGAAAAATGAAAGTGAACAAGTAAGAATATATAGTCGGTCTAGACCGACTATACGATACACTATACCATGGTTAGAGACCCAATCTCTTCGGTCCAACTAATTGGAGATAGAAAATAAGCACAAACCAAATTTAAATGGCATTGTTATTAATTTTTTTGGCTGCAGATATGAAAAAGTTCATATCGGATGCTATATTTATATGGGTACACTTATATTTTGAAAAAATATATACAAACCAAATTTCAGAAATATCTGTGCAATATTTTTGTGTTTTGATAGATTTAAGTGAATAAGCAGCTCTGAATGGGGCCTATGACTCAGAATTGTCCCATAAGGACTATTTTTGGACTACTGATTAATGGATATAATTAACTAATGCAAACCCAATTTGAGTGTGAGCTGTATTATAATTTTGATCTTATGGCAAATTATGTCGATTTCATAGGGGTCATTTGTATAGGGACTAGGTCTGAACATGAACCGAATTTCACCAATTTCAACAGCGTTTATCCTATGGCCAATAAAAGTTTATAAACCAAATTTCATCACAATATATTTATAGTTGCGACCTGTAGTTTGACTACAAGGTTTACATGGACACACAGACGGACGGACGGAAAGACGGATGGACGGACATCGCTAAATCGACTCAGACAGTGATTCAGAAAGTGATTCTGAGTCGATTGGTATAATAAAAGATGGGTCTATGCAAAATAAACCAAACCACATAGTGGTATAGGTTATACAAATTAGAAATGAGAAATGAAAATTGAAAATTTAAAAATGATAAATGAAAAATTGAAAATTAAAAAATTAAAAATGAAAAATGAAAAACAAAAATGAAAAATGAAAAATTGAAAAATTAAAAATAAAAAATTAAAAATTAAAAATTAAAAATTAAAATTTAAAAATTAAAAATTAAAAATTAAAAATTAAAAATTAAAAATTAAAAATTAAAAATTAAAAATTAAAAATAAAAATTAAAAATGAAAAATGAAAAATGAAACATGAAAAATAAAAAATGAAAAATGGAAAATGAAAACTGAGAAATGAAAAATAAAAAATGAAAAAGGAAAAAGGAAAAATGAAAAATAGAAAATGAAAAAAGAAAAATAAGAAATGAAAATGGAAAAATAAAAATGAAAAAGGAAAAATTAAAAATGATTTTGGAAAAATTAAAAATGAAAAATGAAAAATTAAAAATAAAAAATTAAAAAATAAAAATGAAAAATTGAAAAATTAAAAATTAAAAAAAAAAAAAAAAAAATAAAACATGAAAAATAAAAAATGGAAAATGAAAACTGAGAAATGAAAAATGAAAAAGGAAAAGTGAAAAATAGAAAATGAAAAACGAAAAATAAGCAATGATAAAGGAAAAATGAAATATGAGAAGTTCAAAATGAAAAATGCAAAATGCAAAATGAAAAATGAGAAATGAAAAATTAAAAATAAACATTAAAAAATTAATAATAAAAAATTTTAAATTAAAAATTTAAAACGAAAACTGAAAAATGAAAAATAAAAAATTAAAAAGGAAAAATTAGAAATGAAATTGGAAAAATTAAAAATTAAAAATTAAAAATTAAAAATTAAAAATTAAAAACTAAAAATTAAAAATTAAAAATTAAAAATTAAAAATTAAAAATTAAAAATTAAAAATTAAAAATTAAAAACTAAAAATTAAAAATTAAAAATTAAAAATTAAAAATTAAAAATTAAAAATTAAAAATTAAAAATTAAAAATTAAAAATTAAAAATTAAAAATTAAAAATTAAAAATTAAAAATTAAAAATTAAAAATTAAAAATTAAAAATTAAAAATTAAAAATTAAAAATTAAAAATTAAAAATTAAAAATTAAAAATTAAAAATTAAAAATTAAAAATTAAAAATTAAAAATTAAAAATTAAAAATTAAAAATTAAAAATTAATAATTAAAAATTAAAAATTAAAAATTAAAAATTAAAAATTAAAAATTAAAAATTAAAAATTAAAAATTAAAAATTAAAAATTAAAAATTAAAAATTAAAAATTAAAAATTAAAAATTAAAAATTAAAAACTAAAAATTAAAAATTAAAAATTAAAAATTAAAAATTAAAAATTAAAAATTAAAAATTAAAAATTAAAAATTAAAAATTAAAAATTAAAAATTAAAAATTAAAAATTAAAAATTAAAAATTAAAAATTAAAAATTAAAAATTAAAAATTAAAAATTAAAAATTAAAAATTAAAAATTAAAAATTAAAAATTAAAAATTAAAAATTAAAAATTAAAAATTAAAAATTAAAAATTAAAAATTAAAAATTAAAAATTAAAAATTAAAAATTAAAAATTAAAAATTAAAAATTAAAAATTAAAAATTAAAAATTAAAAATTAAAAATTAAAAATTAAAAATTAAAAATTAAAAATTAAAAATTAAAAATTAAAAATTAAAAATTAAAAATTAAAAATTAAAAATTAAAAATTAAAAATTAAAAATTAAAAATTAAAAATTAAAAATTAAAAATTAAAAATTAAAAATTAAAAATTAAAAATTAAAAATTAAAAATTAAAAATTAAAAATTAAAAATTAAAAATTAAAAATTAAAAATTAAAAATTAAAAATTAAAAATTAAAAATTAAAAATTAAAAATTAAAAATTAAAAATTAAAAATTAAAAATTAAAAATTAAAAATTAAAAATTAAAAATTAAAAATTAAAAATTAAAAATTAAAAATTAAAAATTAAAAATTAAAAATTAAAAATTAAAAATTAAAAATTAAAAATTAAAAATTAAAAATTAAAAATTAAAAATTAAAAATTAAAAATTAAAAATTAAAAATTAAAAATTAAAAATTAAAAATTAAAAATTAAAAATTAAAAATTAAAAATTAAAAATTAAAAATTAAAAATTAAAAATTAAAAATTAAAAATTAAAAATTAAAAATTAAAAATTAAAAATTAAAAATTAAAAATTAAAAATTAAAAATTAAAAATTAAAAATTAAAAATTAAAAATTAAAAATTAAAAATTAAAAATTAAAAATTAAAAATTAAAAATTAAAAATTAAAAATTAAAAATTAAAAATTAAAAATTAAAAATTAAAAATTAAAAATTAAAAATTAAAAATTAAAAATTAAAAATTAAAAATTAAAAATTAAAAATTAAAAATTAAAAATTAAAAATTAAAAATTAAAAATTAAAAATTAAAAATTAAAAATTAAAAATTAAAAATTAAAAATTAAAAATTAAAAATTAAAAATTAAAAATTAAAAATTAAAAATTAAAAATTAAAAATTAAAAATTAAAAATTAAAAATTAAAAATTAAAAATTAAAAATTAAAAATTAAAAATTAAAAATTAAAAATTAAAAATTAAAAATTAAAAATTAAAAATTAAAAATTAAAAATTAAAAATTAAAAATTAAAAATTAAAAATTAAAAATTAAAAATTAAAAATTAAAAATTAAAAATTAAAAATTAAAAATTAAAAATTAAAAATTAAAAATTAAAAATTAAAAATTAAAAATTAAAAATTAAAAATTAAAAATTAAAAATTAAAAATTAAAAATTAAAAATTAAAAATTAAAAATTAAAAATTAAAAATTAAAAATTAAAAATTAAAAATTAAAAATTAAAAATTAAAAATTAAAAATTAAAAATTAAAAATTAAAAATTAAAAATTAAAAATTAAAAATTAAAAATTAAAAATTAAAAATTAAAAATTAAAAATTAAAAATTAAAAATTAAAAATTAAAAATTAAAAATTAAAAATTAAAAATTAAAAATTAAAAATTAAAAATTAAAAATTAAAAATTAAAAATTAAAAATTAAAAATTAAAAATTAAAAATTAAAAATTAAAAATTAAAAATTAAAAATTAAAAATTAAAAATTAAAAATTAAAAATTAAAAATTAAAAATTAAAAATTAAAAATTAAAAATTAAAAATTAAAAATTAAAAATTAAAAATTAAAAATTAAAAATTAAAAATTAAAAATTAAAAATTAAAAATTAAAAATTAAAAATTAAAAATTAAAAATTAAAAATTAAAAATTAAAAATTAAAAATTAAAAATTAAAAATTAAAAATTAAAAATGAAAAATTAAAAATGAAAAATGAAACATGAAAAATTAAAAATTAAAAATGAAAAATTTAAAATTAAAAATGAAAAATGAAAAATAAAAAATGAAACATGAAAATTGAAAAATAAAAAAAAAAATGAAGAAGGAAAAATGAAAAATGGATCATGAAAACTGAAAAATAAAAAATGAAAAAGGTAAAATGAAAAATAGAAAATGAAAATTGAAAAATGAAAAGTGACAAATGAGAAATTCAAAATGAAAAACGAAAAATGGAAAATGGAAAATGAAAATTGAGAAATGAAATTGAAAAGTGAAAAATAAAAATTGAAAAATGAAATATGAAAAATGAAAAATGAAACATGAAAAACGAAAATTGAAAAATAAAAAATGAGAAATGAAAAATGAAAACGACATATAAAGAAAAATGCAAAATGGAAAATCAAAAATTAAAAATTAAATGAAAAAATTAAAAATTAAATATTAAAAGTTTTAATTTCTATCTTTAGTTTCTTACCTGTTTTTATTATTTATTTTATTATTTTTTTTAGCATTATGTCTCCTTATATTACCAAATTACTAGATAATTCAGATAAAAATACTTTAAAATTAACTTTAAATTTAATTGGTATTGGGAATTAATGTTTCAGTATCGGCTACAGTTAAAGTGGTAGCCGTACCCAACATTGCGAGTAATCTTAAGTTTAAGACGCAAGTGAAGGTTATCAAAAAATTCGGCATAGCCGAATTTAAAACTCGTACTTGGTTTTTTATAAATTCCTTTATCTTACCTTAAATCATGATGTTATAAACTCGTTAACCTTAGCTTAAATCATGGCTTTATAAATTCATTAATATTAGCTTACATCGTGGATTTATAAAATCTCAAGTATTTGCTTCAAACGTGGTTCTGTATAACTTTACTCTTAGCTTAAATTGCAGTTACATAAATTTTTAATCTTTGCTCAAATCGTGGTTCTAACAATTCTTTGTTCTTAGCTTAAATATAAAATAATAAATTCTTTGATCTAGATTATAATATATATATATAAATATATAATAAATATATATATAATAAATAAATATATAATATATATATAAATTATAAATTCTTTGACCTTAGTTTGTAATATAGTTTAGAAATCCTCTTGAAATCATGTTTTTATACATTCTTTCATCGTACCTTAAGTCGTCTTTTTCTTAGCCAAAGTCTTAGTTTTGTAAAGCTTTTGATCTTAGCTTAAACCTTGGTTACAAGAGCTTTTGTTGCTAACTTAAACCTTGGTTTTATAAAGCTTTTGCTACCTTATAATTCAAATTATAAATCCTCGTAAATTATTTTTTATAGCTTAAATCGTGATTCTAGAAATCCTTTTGAATTAATTTTTAGCTTAAGCCATGATTTTAGAAAACCTTAAGTAAGGGTTATAATTTTAGCTTAAATGTTAACTTTTCTAAAGCTTTTGATGTCAACTTTAATCATAGATTCAGAAACCTTTAAGCTTAGTTTAAATCGTGGTTTTAAAAATCTTTTGATCTTAGCCAAAATCGTGGTTTTATAAATCATTACCGATTCTTTCCAGCTTAAATGGTAGTTTTATAAATCCTTATCAATTCTCTTCTACCTTTAATAGTGGTTTTACAAATTCTTTTATATTAGCTTATTATATACATTATAAGTCTTTCGACCTAAGTTTACTATATAAATAAAAACTCCGCTTGAATTCTATTCTATGTTGAATGAAGGTATTATTACGCGTTTCACCTTAGCTTAAATTTTGTTGTTATCTTCACTTATAATACAAACGCCCG
Source organism: Cordilura impudica (assembly GCA_963682025.1). Lineage (NCBI taxonomy): Eukaryota > Metazoa > Arthropoda > Insecta > Diptera > Scathophagidae > Cordilura > Cordilura impudica. Next base: position 35,130,372 of record OY821521.1, read on the forward strand.
AATTCTTTACTAACTAAAATCGTGCCTTTATAAATCCTTTGCTCTTAGCTTAAATCGTAGTTTTATAAATCCTCTTAAATTTTGTTCTAGCTTAAATTGAGGTTTTAGAAGACCTTTATATTAGCTTAAGTAGTCTGTCAATTCTCTTGAAATCTTTTCAAGCTTAAATCGTGGTTTTGGAAATCCTTTGATGTTAGCTTAAATAGCGGTTTTATAAATCCGTTAAAAAAGCTTTAATCTTAGCTTTAGTCGTGGTTTGAACTCTTTACTAACTAAAACCTGGTTTTATAAATTCATTAAAATCTATGATCTGGGTTAAATCCTGGTTTTATATATCGTCTTGATTTCTTTTCTGGCTTAGGTCGTGGTTTTATAAATTTTTAAATCCTAATTTAAATCCTGGTTCTATAGAGCCTTTAATTACAACTTAAACCATGGTTTAAATCGTAGTGTTATGATTTCTTTAATATCAGCGTAAACCATGGTTTTATAAAAACTTCAATCTTAGCTTAAACCTTTACCTTTAATTGTAGATTAAGTCATAGTTTTATGAATTCTTTTATTTTAGCTTAAAATGTAAACTATATTGAGGGTTTATAGAGCTTTTAATCACTTTAAAACTTCAACTAAATCGAGGTTTTATAAAGTTTTTGATCTTAGCTTAAATCATTGTTTTTAAAAGCTTTAAATATCCTCTTAAGTCGTATTTTAGAAATATTGTAATCTATAATATTAATAGGCTAGGCGATTTATTGTGACCGATGTTTTGTTCTACCGTTTTATCCCGATTTTGACCAAACGTATATCATTTGAAAGGTATTTCTCTTTAGCGAATTTACAAGTTTACAGATTTTTAAATCTTTTCTTTTATTTTAAGTAAATTGCATTTGAAGTTGCTACTAACACATACATATATAAAATTATACAATGCTATGTGTGTGTTTATTAAATTTGTTAATGTGCTTGTATTGAAAATTAGTTTGTTTTTTGTGCTGATTTGTGAATTGGCTATAATTGATTAGCATACTTTTAGGGTCTTTATTTAATGAAAAAATAAAATTTCGTAGAATTGCACTAGAATTTATAAAGATTTCATCAAGGCTTTTGACATCGATGTCAACTTTTTCCAAGCAAAAGGCATAAAACAGTACACCAAAAAGCGATAAACAGCGCTAGTTATATACTAGAAAAAAATTATTATTATTAATTTAAAAAAAATTAGCATTTGAGGTCATTTCGTTTTTTTATTACAAATGTTCTGTTTTTTACTAGAAATGTATCATTTCCCGACTCGTCTTTAGGTCATAGTATTGGTTTTATAAAAATATTTATTTATGTTTGAATTGAACTAACTTTAGTTAAAACATTTAAAGAATTAATAGTTAAAAAATTAACTCATGCGACAATTTAGCGTTTTTTTTTTTCTAAATGGCACTAAATAAAAAAAATACGGTTTTTGTTTGCTAAATTGCTCTAAATTTAGTGCAAAAGCCTTTAGAATACAATTTTTTTTTAAGTGATTTGGCAAAAAATTTTGGTACTTATTGGCAGACAGTTAGTGTCTCCAGTTACCGAAATTTTTTCTACATTCACTTAATGCTGCAGCTTTAATAACCCATTCAGTTAAACGCTTCAGTATTTTTTTTTTTTTTTTTGTTAATTGTGTATAAAAATCCACTCATATTTCCCTAGTATCGTTTAAGAAAACCATATTAAAAACATTTTACTTAATCAGGTCATACTTATACATATAAACACAAACAAATTCTTAAGAACTTAACACAACAATTTTAAATAATCATGCATAGAAAGTGTGGATTACTTAAACCGTCCTATGCTGGTAGTGGTGCGGTAAGCAATTACGCAAATAATCGTAAAACTGAACCAAATTTTTAAAATATAATATTATAACATAAACAAGGTCAATATGCATGTTTCGTCATGTTCAGTATTTAATAAATACGCAAAATAGACTAAGCATCCTGGGAGACCATGTCTAACATGCTCGTAAACTTTTATTATATTTGCCATTTTAATATTGTACATCTTTTTGGCTGTAAATACATTTTATATAAAAAATATAAAAAAAAAAACGAAAACAATATTTTGTATCCACTGCCAATAAAATCTTTCATTATTTTAAAACTTTCACAACTTTCGTACGTTACCGAATAAAAAAGTAACTGAAATATAATAAATTATATACGATGTCGTAGAAATAGTTTAAAAACAAAAAATAAAGAAAAACAAGAAGGTTACGAGTGTATTCGGCCAAGGTTGATAAAATAAGCACACGCCAAAGCAAATGTGAACAGGAAACGTATGTTTATCTGGGATTTGAGTAAGTTGAGATGAACTTAGAGGGAAGGGAACAAGGCTTTTGTTGACTAAGAACTGACTATTGTCTTTAAGGTTATTTGGGACGTTGAATCCAAATCTGCACTTGGCTCAACTTTTCACGTTATACCGTTATGTCCAAAATTAAGACACTTCGACTACATATGTGACCTTCTCCGAGATAAGGGACCTAGTGTGTCAAAAAACGGGTTGTGTCAAAAACGGTGGATTCTGGTACCTAAAAGGGTGTAGAAAGAAACTTTAAATGCGTTTTTTTCTCAAAACTTAATTTTCACACGCTAGGTTTCTTTTCTCGGAGAAGGTCACATATATTGAAATAACTTGAAAACAGTTCACCATATTCAGTTAAAAAAAATCCAAAATTCGCCAATAATATTATCTTTAAGGCATGCTTGCATTGATTTTACATTTTCTCGGTAGTTTCAGAGATATCGTTGAAGTTTTGAAAAAACTAAAGATTTTAAAAAACAAAAAAATTTTTTTTTGATTTTAAAAAACAAAAAAATTTTTTGTTTTTTAAAAATTCATAAAAAATCAAACTGCGACAAAAATCACAGTTTTGGTCTAAAAACACTTAGATAATCATATTTCGAATGAAATGAAGTTTATTTCATTGTAATCGGTGCACAACTTTTGAATTTGTTCACAATTTACTAAGAAAACTGATTTGATAAAAATCGCGATTTCCATACAAAAATATTATTTATTTTAATATGTCTGTGTTTGCTGCTGTTCTATTTATGTAATAAGTTTTTGTTTATTATGAACTGAATATTGTTTTTAAGGTTATTTGGGACGCTGGATCCAAATCTGCACTTTTTCTATCAGCTCGACTTTTCGCGATATACCGTTATGTCCAAAATTAAGGCACTTCCACTGCGTATGTTGGAATAACTAACGTAATTACTTAATTTTTTTTTTTAATTTTGAGAAACATAAAAAAGGCATGAACGTTTCTGTTATTCCAAGGCTACAAGTACATCTTTAAAAAAAAATTTGAAAATCACCAGAAAATGGTGTACCGTTTTCTAGTTATTCCAATATTAGTAGTGGAACTATGGGAAAATTTAAAACCAGTGTAAGCAAGCCTTAAAGATAATATTGTAGGCGAATTTTGGTTTTTTTTTAACTGAATATGTTGAACCATTTTGCTTGAAAGCAAAAGCAGCTGGATTTAGCGGTGGATCTCAAAGACACATTAGCCGGCCCAACGAGGCCATCTAAACTGATGAAAATATCATCAAGTACGACGAAGAAGCTATCGTTTATATTAGAAACCAAATTCACAATGGCGCAATATCCTACTAGGTTTAGGTTAGGTTTAGGTTAGAAGTGGCTGCTAATCTAAGGATAAGCAGACTTAGACTCTGGGGTCCGTTGTGATACCACGGGACGAATGTGTAAGAGGATGTTCAAGTCATCCGAAGGTGTAGTACCAAGGGTTGCAGTGATGTACTTAGAAGCCATTCTCTGTACCCTTGCGAGAAGGTTGTTATTGGAGGCCTTTTCCAAAGCAGGCCATCAAACGAAAATTTACCCTTATATGCTCCTGGGATTAAAATGAACCAAAATTGAGCAGTTTTTTAAAATATTTTGAATTTTTTGACTTAATCGTCCTTAATCGCTTGGGGCGCCAAGTCCAAATGGGTTAATGACGTCAAAATATAAAATCATCATAATCATCAAATCATAAAAATCGGTAAAATATAGCACAATTTTATTTCCCAACCCATAGTAAGGGTTTCATCTAATTTACTAGAACAATTAATTTTTTTAAATATGCCAAAATTCAAAGTTTGGCCTCGGCAAGGAATGGATTAACGTTGTTCGATTTACTCCGTACTTTTAGCAAGGAAGACTTGCACATTTGGTTATTATACTTTAAGCGTCACTTCTACAAATTCAACAGTATTTACATAATATTTGATTTTTTTCAACAAATTGTCTTTCATTAGCTTGGGGTCATTTGTGACCCCAAGTCCAAAAGGGTTAATGGGGTCATATTATTTTTTTCAGAAACCCTGGGCTATTAAGATAAAACATAACATTTAAAAGTAGAAAACTGATCAATTTTTGATACAAAGTATTTAGAAAGAGTATATTTAGTGAATATTTCACAAAAACGCATTTTACTCGGAATACGCAAAAAAATCTTTGTAAAAAAAATTCTGGCACAGGAATTTCCTTAAAAATTCACACAGTTAATCTATAACATATATTTAACAAAACGTTAAAGTGCCAGATCCATCTTTTGAAATTTTGTTACAGAAAATTTTTTAAAAATTAAAAAAAGGAGTTTTCCAAATTTTATCAAAAAAAATTTACATCTTTGGTCTCGTTTCGCAATAGGTTAACAACGTGTTAAAAAAACAATACTTCATATCTGTGTACTTAGAGGTATAGAAACCAAAAAAAAAAAAAAAATTATGGCTAATTACTTTGATAAAGTTGAAAAAATGTTCATCACATTTCATGACCTAGAGTTTTTTTTTTTGGCACAAAAGTGGTCTGGGGATTTTGTGATTTCTTGTGGTTGTGATTTCATTTAACAACTTGTCGAAAAAATTAAGCTTTAGAACGAAATTTCGTAAAATTTGAAAAAATGTAATATTTTCCCCATATAAACGCACTTGGAATTTTCAGTCGCGTTGAGGCACCTCTAAAATTTTTTTGATTGACCCAAAACTTTGTATTTCTCAGTTTTTTTCCTATTCGCATATTTCTAGGGGTGAGACCGAGAGTTTGAAAACTTTTTTTTATTAAAATCTACCCTAATGTACATATTAACCCAATTTGAAAAGATGCGAAAAAATGGGCTGAATCGGGCCAATGGGCGTGGCATCCACCATACAAAGTAAATACTTAATGCCATATATCTAGGGTACTGTAATAGATAAAGTCTTGGGACTTAGTGTGAGTTCATAAGTTATCAACGTAAGTACTCGGAAAAAATTGGCGGGAACAAACCAGTGGGCGTGGCACCTTCCACATATGGTAAATATCTAGAGTAATATTATGACCAGAGTCTAGAAACTTTCTGCGCGTCAATTAGTTATTAATGTAAGTAGTCGTACCCAAAATGGGCGGGATTGGGTTAGTGGGGCGTGCAACCTCCTATACAAAAAAAAAATTATCTGGTGTACTATACACCCGACAGCCTTGATTAGTATGAGCAGTTATATGAGAAACGAGCGGGATAAAACCAGTGGGCGTGGCCCTCCCATACAGAGATGCATAGAAATAAGTTATATGGCAAAACAACAGCCGGGTCAGCTAGTATAAAACAAAATATCTATGTCAAAGCCCAAAAAATTGATTAGATCATTTTTGTCGTAGCCACGAGTCTGCCTGGATTACGGGAAAAGGTTTAAAATCGATCTAAAGTTTTGTCGAGATGCAGACAAGCAGACAGTACGACTTAATATAAAGGGAGTAAAAACGTAAAGGTACGCCCGAAATTTGTGTGAAAAACTTTGAAATGAATTTAGAAAATACAAGTTTTTTATACAAATTCAAACCGAAACGCAAACCCAAAAGAACGAAAGGGAGGGCCTAAGGCTAATTGTAGCTTTTTGATTTATAAAACTAAAATATTGCATCGATTACAATCGACCACAATAAATTTAATTTTCAATTGTTAGGATATATATTCTTTACGTTTCCATTAATAAAAATAAATTTTGATGATCAATAATGTCCCCATTATAAAAAAAATATTAGAAAGTATTTAATCTCATTTTTAAGAGATTTTAAATTACTCTAAAAATTTAAAGAAACGTGATGAAATGATGTGAATATATAAAATGTTTTTGATGGGGCCCGGGCCCCCCATGGCTACAATCCTGCTGCTGAGGGTTGATGTTTGACCCCTTGTAGAATATAGATTTTTTTTTTTAAACAAATGTGCTAAGGTTTTAGTTTTATTAAAAGGAAAAACATTTGATCTTGAGCTTGATTAACTTCTAACTCAATAATTGTATATTAATCTTATATATTTATATTTATTATTTTTTATTATTATTAATACAAACTAGCATAGGCCAGCACTCGAAATTCGAGTGCAAATTCTAGAAATATTATTTTTCATTCAATTTTTGTCTTCCAATGTTTTTTTAATCTATATAAATATATAAAAAATTTATGAACATTTAAATGAGCCTAAAGGTATGTTAGTCAATTTTAGCAATTTACAATTCAAATAGTTTTTATTAATGTATTCTTGCAGAACTCTGGCTAAAAACACATTTAACTTTTCTCTCTTTGTTTTCTTGTTTTTTTTTTTACATTTATTTTAATGTTTCTATATTGTTGACTTAACATAATTCTTTTGCAATTTGTCTTGGAGCTTACATTCTGTGTTTTATATTTTTTTTTGCTATAACCTTAGTGTTTCGAATATCTTGCAGTGTCGTTCTCCAACTCCTGCAATTTTATTATTATTAGAATCACATCTTATTAGAGATGATTTTCATATTGTTCATGTTTTTTTGCTTTTTCTTTTTTACAGACCTTGTGACCGTAATCTACGCGACGTTGAATTGATATCATGTCGCCTGCGTCGCGTGGAGCCACTATGTCGCCTGCCTGGCTCAGCATTGCAGCAATTGGCCATGTGCGGATTCTACGAAGATCTTGAAAAAGGTGTTACACGTAAGTAGTTGAGAGCAAGATAAATGAATAACAGCACCCGCTTTATACTAACTACACACTTAAGTGGTTATTTGTAATTGTCAGTGGTGTGTGGAATATAATTTGCCACAAACTAACAACCATTTTAGCAAACATTTTTTTTCTGCTGTTCTTTTTTGTATTTTTTTTTTTGCATATTGCCTAAATGTATGCTAATAAATTACATTCTTTTATTTATTTTTGTTTTCATATATTTCTTTTTTTTAAGTTTTTCGTGCCGGCGAACAAGGTCGTTTTTGGTATGCTGTGTTAGGTGGCTCTTTAGAAGTTCGCTATCATGCCACTGATGCCGATGGAAAGGTTAGTAGTGTTTTTCTGTTTTCTTTTTACGACGAAGTTGTTGATGGAAATGTTGCGGATATAATAAATTTTTAATAAGTTAGTTTTTATTTTTCGTTTAATGTATTCTGGGTTTATCATCCAGAAAGTTGGCTATTAGAAAATTTATTGTACGGAAGTTATGGATTAAAAAAAAAGATATTTCCTTGGATTTACTACTTATGCCACAAAAGTTATGATGATTTATTTTTTTTTTTCACAATTGATAAGCAATCTAATGTACTTAAAAGTTTTTTAATTAAGATTTGGTGAGAAAGAATTATGCCATCATCGCTTAACCCTCTAACTTGTTTTGGAGAATAATTTTTTTATAAGAAAGGGTTTCGAATGAAAACTATTCAAAAATATTAAAAATTAATATAATTGGGTTTTTTAGATTTTATGGACCAAAACGCGAAGATCAATAAAAAGCGGCCCTGGACAATATGAAATTGAAAATTTAAAACAAACCTATAAGTCTTTTACCAAAAAATAACTGCACAACGTATTAAATTACATTAAAAAACTAAAATTTCACTTTTTATTCACAACTAAAACAAAAACTTATAATTTGCATATTTATGGATAATTAAAATAAATTTAAATGCTATTATATGTTGCGAAATTTGTAAAAACAATTATTTTTAGATGAGTTACGTGAATTTAACTAGCATTTTGTACAATATGCTTGTGTTTCGGATGTACAATTATGCACTTTATATTTTCTTCTTCCAGAACTATCTAGGAACTCACATTAATAATTTAGTTGATCACATCTAATAATAATTTTCTGATATTTCGGTTCGAAAATCAGAAGGTTTTCTGGTACAGTGTTGCCCGTGCTCCACAATAAACTTCGAAAGCATATGAAAAAACTTTTGAGTCGCGTTGATAGGGATTGTATGATGAGTGGGATTGGCACTTATTTTTTTTCACACATTTTATTTATCTTTTATTTTTTTATTTATTTATTTGTTTGTCAGCCTGTGCAATAAGACTGAAGTCTGAAAACAACACAGGGGGTACATTAAGGATAATATAATAATTTAACATTGTTTTTGGTGAAAGTAACAGCAAAATTGATAACAAGAGCATCAGAAAAATTAATACATTAAAATCATAAAAATTAAAAATTAAAAATTAAAAATTAAAAATTAAAAATTAAAAATTTTAAATTAAAAATTAAAAATTAAAAATTAAAAATTAAAAATTAACAATTATAAATGAAAAATTAATAATTAAAAATTAAAAATTACAAATTAAAAATTAAAAATTAAAAATCAAAAATTAAAAATTAAAAATTAAAAATTAAAAATTAAAAATTAAAAATTAAAAATTAAAAATTAAAAATTAAAAATTAAAAATTAAAAATTAAAAATTAAAAATTAAAAATTAAAAATTAAAAATTAAAAATTAAAAATTAAAAATTAAAAATTAAAAGTTAAAAGTTAAAAATTAAAAATTAAAAATTAAAAATTAAAAATTAAAAATTAAAAATTAAAAATTAAAAATTAAAAATTAAAAATTAAAAATTAAAAATTAAAAATTTAAAATTAAAAATTAAAAATTAAAAATTAAAAATTAAAAATTAAAAATTAAAAATTAAAAATTAAAAATTAAAAATTAAAAATTAAAAATTAAAAATTAAAAATTAAAAATTAAAAATTAAAAATTAAAAATTAAAAATTAAAAATTAAAAATTAAAAATTAAAAATTAAAAATTAAAAATTAAAAATTAAAAATTAAAAATTAAAAATTAAAAATTAAAAATTAAAAATTAAAAATTAAAAATTAAAAATTAAAAATTAAAAATTAAAAATTAAAAATTAAAAATTAAAAATTAAAAATTAAAAATTAAAAATTAAAAATTAAAAATTAAAAATTAAAAATTAAAAATTAAAAATTAAAAATTAAAAATTAAAAATTAAAAATTAAAAATTAAAAATTAAAAATTAAAAATTAAAAATTAAAAATTAAAAATTAAAAATTAAAAATTAAAAATTAAAAATTAAAAATTAAAAATTAAAAATTAAAAATTAAAAATTAAAAATTAAAAATTAAAAATTAAAAATTAAAAATTAAAAATTAAAAATTAAAAATTAAAAATTAAAAATTAAAAATTAAAAATTAAAAATTAAAAATTAAAATTAAAAATTAAAAATTAAAAATTAAAAATTAAAAATTAAAAATTAAAAATTAAAAATTAAAAATTAAAAATTAAAAATTAAAAATTAAAAATTAAAAATTAAAAATTAAAAATTAAAAATTAAAAATTAAAAATTAAAAATTAAAAATTAAAAATTAAAAATTAAAAATTAAAAATTAAAAATTAAAAATTAAAAATTAAAAATTAAAAATTAAAAATTAAAAATTAAAAATTAAAAATTAAAAATTAAAAATTAAAAATTAAAAATTAAAAATTAAAAATTAAAAATTAAAAATTAAAAATTAAAAATTAAAAATTAAAAATTAAAATTAAAAATTAAAAATTAAAAATTAAAAATTAAAAATTAAAAATTAAAAATTAAAAATTAAAAATTAAAAATTAAAAATTAAAAATTAAAAATTAAAAATTAAAAATTAAAAATTAAAAATTAAAAATTAAAAATTAAAAATTAAAAATTAAAAATTAAAAATTAAAAATTAAAAATTAAAAATTAAAAATTAAAAATTAAAAATTAAAAATTAAAAATTAAAAATTAAAAATTAAAAATTAAAAATTAAAAATTAAAAATTAAAAATTAAAAATTAAAAATTAAAAATTAAAAATTAAAAATTAAAAATTAAAAATTAAAAATTAAAAATTAAAAATTAAAAATTAAAAATTAAAAATTAAAAATTAAAAATTAAAAATTAAAAATTAAAAATTAAAAATTAAAAATTAAAAATTAAAAATTAAAAATTAAAAATTAAAAATTAAAAATTAAAAATTAAAAATTAAAAATTAAAAATTAAAAATTAAAAATTAAAAATTAAAAATTAAAAATTAAAAATTAAAAATTAAAAATTAAAAATTAAAAATTAAAAATTAAAAATTAAAAATTAAAAATTAAAAATTAAAAAATAAGAATTAAAAATTAAAAATTAAAAATTAAAAATTAAAAATTAAAAATTAAAAATTAAAAATTAAAAATTAAAAATTAAAAATTAAAAATTAAAAATTAAAAATTAAAAATTAAAAATTAAAAATTAAAAATTAAAAATTAAAAATTAAAAATTAAAAATTAAAAATTAAAAATTAAAAATTAAAAATTAAAAATTAAAAATTAAAAATTAAAAATTAAAAATTAAAAATTAAAAATTAAAAATTAAAAATTAAAAATTAAAAATTTAAAATTAAAAATTAAAAATTTAAAATTAAAAATTAAAAATTAAAAATCAAAAATTAAAAATTAAAAATTAAAAATTAAAAAAAAAAAATAAAAATTAAAAATTAAAAATTAAAAATTAAAAATTAAAAATTTAAAATTAAAAAGTAAAAATTAAAAATTAAAAAAAATTTTAATTAAAAATTCACAATTCACATTTGTTGCATTTGGAATTATTAAAGCGTTTAATAAGAGGACGGATTTTGTGAGGGCGATTATGGTTTTCGTTGAAAGTTATGGAAGATTAAAATGAAGATTGCTAATGAACTCCTTCGTCATTGTATTTTTATCGCTTCGAATGATGTTTTGCCCAAAAAAACCAAACATTTGTATAGCGATACACATCGATAAACATCAATACTCCATTTAGTTTTCTGAGCTCTAGTTCATCGGTCTGAAATTTGGTGCTAATGTCCTTTTGGTGAGCGTAGAGATTCATTTGGTTCGAAAGATTCTACAAAATCTCTTTGTTAAGAAAATAAGAAAAAAGTTCATAGGGGTTTTTGAGTTGGCTAGTTCTTGCGGCATGATATTATTCCTCTAAAGTGAAGATCAGTTGCTGATATCTGAACGTAACCTTTTTGCCAAGACAAATTCTGGCGTGTCCTGTTTTATTTCACTTACATATCCACGGAATGTTTGAAGTTGGTTCCTCTGAAGAAGATAGCTTTGTTGTTTCGTAACTAAAATCTTCATCAAATAGAGAAATATCACAATCGTGATAGCAGATTCCATTAAATCGTTTACATTATTATCCGTTAGGTTTTGTAGAACATGGAAATCTTTTCTATATGATATTTATTTATCTTGAAAAAAGTATTATAAAAAATGATTCATTAAAAAATAATCAATGGCCAAAATTGTAAAAAGCTGATTTTTGGCGGCCTTAGGATATTAATCGACTTTGACAACCAAACAAAAGATTTTTTTAATTGAAATTACCAACATAATTATTAAATTAATACTAATAATAGAAATATTTTTTATTTATTTTTCAATAATAGTTTTTGTTAGAAACATTTATTAACACGCTTTTTTTTAAATTTCTACCTTACATTAAAATAGCTATTAAATAAAACAAGACAAAGGGGATAAAGGACCATAATAACAATCTTTGGAATGTAAGCTTTAGAAAGAGTGTACTCCCTCTTTTTTAATGACTCCTTTTAAAAATTACAACAACAAAATTGAACACCGATTTTTAGCGGCCTTGGGCATTAGAGGGTTAAGTAAAAGAAAGAAAAAAGTGTAATACATTCAATAATATAATAATAAATGAATATTTTAAGTACTACAAAGTTTTTTATTAATTATAGTTTTAATTGCAATTGTTATCTAAACAACTAAATTCAAATCTTGAATTTAGTGTAGCAACAACAGCTCTACATAATATATGTGAAAATATTAAATACTCGTGTACATACAACACATTTGCTAACTCTTATGAAAATTAGTCATAGTGCAAATAATAATATAACAATAGTTACGCTGATTAGTGTTGTGTATTCTGCAATTAGAACAACCATAAAAACCCATCTAATGTTAACTAACCTGCTTAAATAAGACATGATTTATGTTCGCGATATGCGGCTTGGTAAGTCTCCTTTACGCACTAATGTGCGTAAAAAACATGACTCTGTGTGTTAAAGGCACATACTTTGTAAAATCCATTTAAAAATTTTAGCAGTAGAGATAGTAAAAACTACAATACTTCTCCGTGTATAACTTATACACTTGTAGTTACTTATACAGTTACACTTATCTTTTTAAAAATAAAACAGTTTTAATAAAAATTTGAACAAAAACAAGTTCTATTTATTTAGCTTAATTAAATACTAGTGAATTAATTACCAAACCTTAAAAAAATATTCATTGTAAATACTTCTTTTTGTGCAAAGCAAATGTAAGTCTTATATTTTATGTGGACATATAATTTGGTTACCCGAAAAAACCATTTTTTTAATTTGTTTAAATTGGTTTATTTTTAATTCAAACTATTTTGAACCTTTAGGACCGTATGCAAACAAATTAAAGTGCACTTCAAGTAAATCGTAAGCCTATCTTCCGCTTGTGTCGTTTTGCGTTGTTTATCAAAACTCTTACTTAGAAAAGTATATTGCATGAGTAACTTAATTGCATGTTCACACGTGCATATGATGTATCACATATTTAAATTTTATCCTTAGGGATATGAAATAATAATTACAATATATTAATACGTGAAGGACAATTTTTTATTCCCTTTTTAAGCAAAAGGCTGACACGGAGGAGTGTAAAATTTGGCATAGTTATAGCTCATATGTAGGAGAAGAGGAGAATGATAAAATTTATGTATGATATGTTTTAAGAATATATTAAATAAAATAAAATATTTATACTAATTCGTTACACCGAATAATTTGAATTGTATATCACACGCCCTGTGTTGAATTGTGAAATGCTAAAATTAATTAGCATACCATTAGGCTCACTTAAATATTTATACATTTTTTTTTATATATTTGTGGCCACAAGCGATAACCGCCTAAGTCGACTTAAGTACGATTTGAATTATGTATGCTATCATATTATTTTTTAATAGTTATTAATGAAAACATGCTGACCTAACGCGTAATGAAGCCCCACTACATTTATATAAAAAGCTATTTTTCTCGTATGCATGACTTTCGACGATCTAAGTTATGTTGCTATCATATTTTACTAAAAAAACTTTATGTTTACGTGAAATCCCCACTTCTCTAGCACTGTTTTTTTTTTTAAAGTCATTAATAAAAATATATTGACCTAAGTCGTAAATAAGTATCATTACATTTATATAAAAAGCTATTTTTCTCGTAAGCATGATTTTCGACTTAGTTAGTTAATGCTTGTGACCACAGATATAGAGATTTAAAAAACATTGAAAGAAAAAAATTCAATGAAAAAATATTTCCTAAAATTTGCACTCGAATTTCGAGTGCTGGGCTATACTAATAATACATTACTAACATTAATATTAATATCTTTAAATAACTACTCTAAATTAGAGATTATCCTCTTTCATTTGAAATCCCCATATACACGAAAAATCTGGTATTTTATTATAATGGGTGTATATTTTTTTTGCTTAGATTAGTCTTAGTCTTACAAACTGTCATACTGCGCTCACTTTTTGACATATATAATCAGTATACTCCTCCAAATGATGATGATAATTTGAAAAAATGGATGACATCGATCCGGGCGTTACGTACCTTACGGCGACCGCAACAATCCATATTTTGAAATCAAAGTTTGGCGATAAGTTGATTTCAAGAAATGGACCTGTCAATTAGTCTCCGAGGTCGTGCAATTTGACACCTCTGGATTATTTCCTGTGGTGTTACGTGAAGTCACTGGTTAAAGTGATAACCCAGCAACAATTGAGCCTTGAAGGCCAACATAGTTCATGTTGTTCGTAACATACGTCCAGCAATGCTCGAAAAGGTGCCCCAAAATTGGTCGTCAGCGGCGGTGACCATATGCCCGAATTAATTTGCAAGTGTGGTTCTTTAAAACTTTTATTTGGTAAAAATTGATTTTTTGTGATATTTTTTACAGTTTCAAGTTCTATCAGGCTTTGCTTATGCGACTAGCCGATATCCTATACCATGGTTTTGATAAAGCGTTTTAGGTCCATCTAATAAGATATATAAAAATAAGCTTAAACCAAATTTTTTAGTTACATTGTTGCCTACCGATATAAAAACGATCACATGGGATGCTATTTTTATATGGGAACTAAAGTAACTTGTATTTCAATATTCTTGTTTTGCGATAGACTTAAGTGAAGTCCAGAAAGCAGCTTTATATGGGGGCTATGACTAAAAATTATCGTATAGGGCTTACTTTTGGACTAATGATTATTGCGTGTAATAAGGAACATAAACCAAATTTGACCGATATATGTATATAAATGATAATCTGAATGTGTAATTGAGGTCGATCTCACACGGGGTAATTGTAAGGGGGCTAGGTCTGAAGATGCATCGAATTTCACCGATGACAGCTTATATACCAAAATTCTGGAAAATATATTTATAATTGTGATCTGCAGTTTGGTTACAAGGCTTGCACGGACATAGGGACAGACAGACAGTTAGACGGATGGACTAATGGACAGACATACGGTCAACGCCTAATCAAGTCGAAAATTGCTTCTGAGTTGATCGGTTAAAGATAAGGTGGGTCTAGGCCAAATACTTTTGGTAGTTACAAACATCAGCACAGATACAATATAATCTGACCTCTGAGTCGTATACAAAGGGTGATCCATTTCGAGGTTCCCTACTTTAAAAAAAAAAAACACAGAAAGTTCAAATTTAATGGGGAATGTTTATTATCATTTGAAAGAACATTCTTTGGCATTTATTTTTTGAAGATTATATCTATCAAATGTTGGCCGCGGCTACTTCTCATATGGTCCATCCGTTGAGTCCAATTTTCGATGACTCGTTCGAGCATTTCGACTGGAAACTGGCGAATGACATGCGTGATGTTTTGCTCCCAGGCCTGAATCGAAGCGGGATTTTCCGCATAAACTTTAGACTTTACATATCCCCACAGGAAAAAGTCTAACGGTGTGTATCACAAGATCTTGGTGGCCAATCGACCGGCCCAAAACGTGAAAATATCCGCTCTCCGAAGTGTTCTCTCAATAAATCCATTGAATGATGCGGTGTGTGGGAATTGGCGCCGTCTTGTTGAAACCAAATGTCGCCGAGATTACGAGCTTCAATTTCAGGCATCAAATAGTCGGTTATCATGGCACGATAACGGTCGGTTACGTTCTCACCGGCATCATTTTTGAAGAAATATGGACCGATGATTCCACCGGCCTACAAACCACACCAAACCGTTGTTTTTTCCGGATGAAGTGGCAGCTCTTGAATCTCTTCAGGGCTGTAAAATTTTACAAACTACGGTTTCTGTAATCTGGAGAGTTTAAGATGAACCGATGATTAGACGATCGCATCCGATTCTGGTATCGGGTTTGCCGATTGAAGCCTCCAGAAATGCTTTTTTGTTCAACTATTTGTTGAGATTGGCTATGGAGTGGCGCTAATTACTCGCCACGTCATTCCAAGGATCATTGGCAACTCGGGAATTTAGAGGAGTAATAACGAGACCCCCGAGACTCTCCTCTTGAAACCGCTGAATTGTCCGCGACTACTTGTTTCATTCGCAGCATTCCAGCATATCTGCTGGGGTTTCCACTATCTGCAACCCGTGGACACGTCTGATAGCATTCAGCTACGCTTCCCGAGGCAGGAAGTACCATGTAGTATGTGATTTTACATATCATTCTACTTAACCACCACTTGGCAGACTTTGAGTCGTATAGGGTATAAATATATGTGCAATCCATATGTAACGACAAAAAATTGAAAAAAAAATCAAAAAATTCATACATATTTCTAGAACGAAGTTGCCAGGAAATAATTTATTGTGGTTCATCATAAGTGAACCAGTAGTATTAGCTGTAAATCTGCATAATTATAATTAACAAGTAGGAAAATTTTAGTCGGTATATACCGCTACTCTAATCGATTCGTTTCTTGGATCCAACTTTACTAACGAAATAACTGGATATAGAAAATAAGCATAAACCAAATTTTAATTTATGATATTCAGATTGAAAAAGTTCATATCTGATGTTATTTTTATATGGAGACCGGGTAAAAAAAATGGACCGATCATGACTATACTTAGCAAATTCACTAATTTTTCTCAAAAAAATTCCTCCTG
This sequence comes from Cordilura impudica, assembly GCA_963682025.1. Taxonomy (NCBI): domain Eukaryota; kingdom Metazoa; phylum Arthropoda; class Insecta; order Diptera; family Scathophagidae; genus Cordilura; species Cordilura impudica. Next base: position 35,146,871 of record OY821521.1, read on the forward strand.
TAGTTTGATTGCAAGATTTAAATGGACACACAGGCGGACGGACGGGCATTAATAGATTTAACCAGACAGTGACTATTCTATTCTACTAACCATTTTGGCATAGATCAGATCAATCTTATAGTTTCAGCAAGTCTTATATTGACCCATTCCTGCTGCATAACCATTTTCAACATTGCCTTTGAAGTTATTCGGGGTTCATGATTTTTTTTTTTGTGGTAAAACCTAATGGTTCTGGCGATTAGAAATGCATTTGTAATTGTTTCGAAACGCTATGCAGTACCAAATGAACCAGGGTTGGTTGTTAAAATAGTTAACTTATCATCAAACATTTAGATTTTAATGTGTTTAAAAAGAACTAGTTTGCCGTATCCCAACGATGCATATTATTTAATTCCTCTGCGAGTTTCCTTATACTGTGATTACTTGAGGCAGGCGGACTGCTGCTGCTTATCGGCGAACATATGAATTTTGCAATGACGTAGTTGTGACGGCAGATTATTAGTATAGAAAGAAAAAAGTAGAGGCCCTAGAATGGAATCCTGAGGCACTCCTCTCGTAATATTCAACAATGTTGTGATTTTATTTTTCACATAAGCGGATTGGATACAATCAAATAGGTAGGATCGATGCAGATTCATATATGATGAAGAGAAACTAAACAAGTAAGAGTGTTAAATTTGGCTGGGCCGAATCTTTGATACCCTCCACCTTTTTCATTTTCAATTTTCATTTTTTTTATCATTTTCCATTTTTCACATTTCAATTTTCACCTTTCGTTTTTCATTTTTAGTTTTTCATTTTTAATTTCTCATTTTTCATTTTCCATTTTCCACTTTTCATTTTTCATTTTCCATTTTCCATTTTTCATTTTAGATTTTTCATTTTCCATTTTTCATTTTCATTTCTCATTTTCCATTTTCCATTTTAAATTTTTCATTTTTCATTTTCCATTTTCCTTTTTCCATTTTCCATTTTCCATTTTCCATTTTTCATTTTTCATTTTCCATTTTCCATTTTTCATTTTTTATTTCTCATTTTCCATTTTTCATTTTCCATTTTTAATTTTTCATTTTCCATTTTCCACTTTTCATTTTCCACTTTTCATTTTAATTTTTCATTTTTAATTTTCCATTTTTAATTTTTCGTTTTCCATTTTTCATTTTTCATTTTCCATTTTTAAATTTTAATTTTCCATTTTTTTTTATTTTTCATTTTTTATTTTCCATATTCCATTTCCCATTTTTTTTATTTTTATACCCTCCACTCCAGTGTGCAGAGGGTATATATAAGTTTGTCATTCCGTTTGTAATAATTAGAAAAAAAATTTTGGACCCCATAAAATTTATATATTTGTGATCCTTATAACAACCGGAGTTGATATAGCGATGTCCGTCTGTCCGTCTGTGGAAATCACGATGACGGCATCAATCCGGCAGCTAGGGTACTCGTTGACATAAAAATGATTCACTAACATCCTGAGAAGTTTGCTATTTAAAATCGTCCAAATCGGTCGATTAGGGCCCGAGATTTGAATGAAGAACTAAAAAAGTCTTGAAAAAAAAATAATTTTCTATGTTGTTCTTGTCACGATCACGCCCTCAATAGTGCAGCTACAGTGATCATTTTTAGTGAGAATGATTCACCAAATTCATGGAAAGATTTCTACTTCAAAAATCATTAAAATCGGTGGAACAGGTCCAGGGAAATCTCTGAAAAAGTAAAAAAAAAATTAAAAACATGATATTTCTATATTGTTCTTGTTGTTATTCTAAATGTTGCATTGTTTTCATAGCTGGACTTGTTGTTTTTGTGGTCGTTATGGTAATAATATAACAAAAACAAACCCTTTGTACATTTTTTTTTATCAACTCTGGTAGAAAAATTTAAAAGTTTCCATTGTTTTGGCATCACTAAAAAAATATGTTAGATCATTTCTGTCATTGCCACAAGCCTGCCTGCAAAATTTCAGATCGATTGGGTCACGGTAAAGTGGTTAAAATCGATCCAAAATTTTTTCGACAAGCAGACACTACGAGTTAATATAAAGGGAGTAAAAATTCACCAACATCTAAAGCAAATAATGCTAAAATACCTAGTTGTTAATAAAAAAAAACAATTGGGCAATTCACAATGGGTAATGTATCGTTGTATCTCTTGTATCGTGTATCACTTTACAATAGTGTAAAATTGTTGTTGGTAATTTTCACTGAAAAATCTGATACACGATCCAACTTCATTTGCTATGTTTAGTAAATGTTGTATATTGTATCATAACATATCAGTTCCAAGTAAATGCCAGTTTTTATGAAAAAGAAAAAACAAATACATAGAATATTATCAGCATAAATAATTATAAAATAAAATATGGCAAATAATGCAAATAACGCAAATACATCGATAAGTTTATTTATATAAAAATTAATGTTTATATTTTTAGTATGTATTTTCTCTTTCAGTACCAACCAAAACATTTAACATTTTTTTTCATTATAAATTAAAATGCAAGAGGTACGTAACTAAAACTCCAGGGTATATCTCACGACCAAAAAGCAAACACTGACAAGTGTTTTCTCTTATACAAAATAGCAGAAGCAACGAAGCGATCTTTCCTCGTTGGATCGAAAATTACTAAAGAAAGCGTTTTACAATATGAAAATACAACTGAGTGTTCACAACAAATGATTGTATTGTGTATTTCAATACAACATACAATATACAACACCTGTTCTGAATTGCCCAAATGTAAATTTAGCAAAAAAATTTATGTATTAATTTATTTAAAGAGAAAAACACAAAAATAACGTTTGATGTTGTATTTTTTGTGTGTAATATTTAAATATACGTACATACACATATTAAATAATACAAATAATGTACATATATTATATATATGTATGTATGTATGTATATTCATAGTAACTGCATGTTAGAAATAAATCGGTTATTTTATTTACATAAAATTCTGCAGTATTTTGTTGTGGGGAAAATACATTTCTTTTGTATTAACAGAGTGTCACTTCATTTTGCTCAGCGTGACTATGCCACAGTAGATGCCGCCATAATTTTTGTTTGTTCTAATTAGCTTTGCAATAGTTATTTCTATTTTAACATGAATGTTAATATTTTCAACTAGATATCATACAGAACAATGTTAAGAGTATACACGGGTTGGTCTTTTATTTCATACGTTTTTTCATTATTCTTTTACAAATATGAACATAAGTTTGGCATATTACCCACCAATCTCACATCACACTGCAAGTTCGAAAAACTCAATACACTCACATTTTTTTTACTAATACACACACATTTTCCGCAGTGGTCACACTAATGGCACCAAATTTTTCGTTCGAATAGTGGCAGACACTAACGATGATTAATGTTACCCTGTTATAAATTTAATGCAAATTTACTGGATTCTGTAAAATTGTAATTAAAGTTTTAACTTGTTAAATCTATTATAATGATTTATTTTTTGAAATGCGCATACAAAAACGCAAGTTTGTTAATTATAGAGCATAAATATTATTAACTATTATTAAAATAATACTAATAATAATAAATGTAAACATTTTCCCTCAAACATGTGCCTGTATAATAAACTTGGTAACTCTACTTAAAATAAAATAAGAGAGAGAAGTATACAAATTTTTTCAAGTTTACGCTTCGACAACATTTTAAAAATGAGATTGCAGTCAGATGTTTGAGCATAAAATTTAATGACGATGGATTCGACTAATCCGAACAATATTTCGTTGATAATACGTACACAACGATTTTACAATTTCAGTGTGATGTGAGATTGGGGGGTTAACTTTTTGTTGTCTTTACAAAATAGAGTTACCGAGTTCGTCAATGAGTTTTTTGCTTACAAAACAGTTCTACATAGTTATATAGAATTATTATTCTGCTTTACCTATAAAATATCTGATTGCGATTACATCTAATTTTTAAAAATTGTTTATAATTAATAAAGCATTATTATTCACATAAATACAAAATTTCACTTTTTAAATTTTCCATTCAAATTTAAGAAAATATCAATTATAATAAAAACTGAAAATAAAATTTCCAATTATAAATTAGAAAATATTAATTGAGTTTCAGAAAATCATATCAAAACGTCGGAAATAATAACTTGAAATTTAGAAATATCTTTACATTTAAAAATGTTTACATTTAAAAAAAATATTGCCATTCAGGAGAAATTAATAGCTTTTCAGTACCGCGATTCAGTAACTTCTTTTGACGATAGTCGAATTGTAAAAAAAAGGAAAATTGCAAAATTATCATTAAAATTTTGAAACGATATTCGCTATTGTTAAAGTCAGCTGTTGTTGTTATCTAAACGACAACCATTTTTGTGTTGTTTATCCAATCGATAAAAACTTAAATTTTTAGGTTGAAATGTCGTCATACATAAATAAAAATCATGAAATAGTGCAAATATTTTGCTTTAATTAAAAAACTTTTTTATATAAATAAAAAAATTAAATAGCATATTCAATTCATTACTTCATTTTCAAATAAATAAACAGAAATATTAGTAAAAAAAATAAAGATATTAAACATAAACATAAAATCATCCTGTCAAACACGAAGTAATTTGTTTTTTTCTATTCTTTGTGTTTTTCGCTTATTTTGACAGAGATGCCACTCCTTTACAATTTAAATAAATAGAAAAACAGATTTGTCGATATTAATTTAAATTCAATGAATTTAAGAAAACCTCAAATGATATTTAAGAATTGCTAACATAAAAATTGTTACATAAGTAAACGTAATTTTATGAGAATGTTATTTTTTATATATAAATTTTCACAATTTTTTTTTGGATGAAAATTTGAAGTTTTTCAGAAAATAAAGATAACATTAAATTATTTTATTTAAAATGTTTGGGACTTTTCGTTTTTTGCGTTTTTCATCCCTAATTTGATTATTTATTATTATAAATTTATTCTCTATGTTTTCAAAATATGGCAATATTTTAAAAAAAAGTTGAGAGAGCTTTTTTTTTTTGGTTATTATTTTGTTATTCCATCCGACCTATATGGCCACAATGAAGAAATATTTGGCCAGTTAAAAGAAACTATACAGCCATCTCCAATTAGCACGATTTAATGCATATAGCCATCCTACACAACCATTACCTTTGCAATGGAGGTTAGGGCGAGCTATTTAATTAGCAAAAACTAAATTAAACGAGAAGTTATGTCATATAACCGGAAACACATGCATATAGGTGTGTAACCAAAATGCATGCCGATCAGCAACCACGATGACCAAAAAGCAAACACCGAAATAACTCCGAAATAATAGAAAAGAAGAAAACCAACCCAAAGAATTTGCTGAAATAATTTGGTATTAAGTTTAACAAATTGTTTACTTTTTCATTTACATTTATTATCAAGACTCAAACCGAGGTGGAGGGTATCAAAGATTCGGCACAGCCGAATTTAACACTCTTACTTGTTCATTTTCAATTTGTCATTTTTCATTTTTAATTTTTCATTTTCCATTTTTCATTTTTCATTTTCCATTTTCCATTTTCCATTTATCAATTTTCATTTTGCATTTTTCATTTTTCATTTTTCATTTTAATTTTTAATTTTTTATTTCTCATTTTTCATTTTCCATATTTCATTTTTAATTTTTCAATTTCCATTTTTTATTTTTCAATTTTCAATTTTGATTTTTATTTTTCATTTTTCATTTTCCATTTTCAATTTTTCGTGTTCCGTTTTCCGTTTTCCACTTTTCATTTTCCTTTTTTCATTTTCCATTTTTCAATTTAAATTTATAATTTTCCATTTTTTATTTTTCATTTTACATTTTCCATATTCCATTTTTTCATTTTTCATTTTCCATTTTCCATTTGTCATTTTTCATTTTTAATTTTTCATTTTCCATTTTGCATTTTCCGTTTTCCATTTTCCATTTTTCATTTTCCATTTTTCATTTTCCTTTTTTCATTTTCCATTTTTCAATTTAAATTTATAATTTTCCATTTTTTATTTTTCATTTTTCATTTTCCATATTCCATTTTTTCATTTTTCATTTTTCATTTTTCATTTTCCATTTCTCATTTCTCATTTTTCATTTTCGATTTTCAATTTCTCATTTTTCATGTTCCATTTTCCATTTCTCATTTTCCATTTTTCATTTTCCATTTTCCATTTTTAATTTTTCATTTTCCATTTTCCACTTTTCATTTTCCACTTTTCTTTTAATTTTTCATTTTTATTTCTCATTTTTCACTTTCCCTTTACCATCTTCGATTTTCAATTTTCCATTTTTCATTTTCCATTTTTCATTTTGCATTTTTCATTTTCCATCTTTCATTTTAAATTTTTCAATTTCCATTTTTCATTTTTCAATTTTCAATTTTCAATTTTGATTTTTATTTTACATTTTTCATTTTCCATTTTCAATTTTTCGTTTCCGTTTTCCATTTTTCATTTTCCATTTTTCATTTTCCTTTTTTCATTTTCCATTTTTCAATTTAAATTTATAATTTTCCATTTTTTCATTTTTCATTTTCCATTTTCCATTTGTCATTTTTCGTTTTCCAATTTTCATTTTTCATTTTCCATTTTTCAATTTTCATTTTTCATTTTTCATTTTTCATTTTTAATTTTTCGTGTTCCATTTTCCATTTTTAATTTTTAATTTTCATTTTTCATTTTCCATTTTTAATTTTTCATTTTCCACTTTTCATTTTCCATTTTTCATTTTCATTTCATTTTTCATTTCCACTTTTCATTTTCCATTTTTCATTTTCGTTTCATTTTTCATTTTCCATTTCGCATTTTCCATTTTCGATTTTCAATTTTTCACTTTTCATTTTTCATTTTCCATTTTTCATTTTTAATTTTTCAATTTTCAATTTTAATTTTTGGTTTTTTATTTTTCAATTTTCATTTTTCATTTTCCATTTTTTATTTTTATTAATTTTCAATATTTAATTTCAATGATAAAAAAAAATATGTGGTAAAACTTGCTTAGGCCAATGTGACACGGGCAGTATTAATATACACACAACTGTAATGACTTCAACAAAACGAAGAATTACAACGTATCTTAAGAAAAACAACAAACACACTGAAAAATTTTATTTTTTCAAGAGTTTTTTCAAAGTTTCATTCATAGCTCGTGAACCCTTTGACCGATTTTGACGATTTTAAATAGCAACTCCTTTGGGATGTTAGTAAACGATTTTATACAAAAACGAGCGGTCTACCTTAGATATTGACGGCGTGATCGTGATTTCCACAGACAGGCGGACAGACGGTCATCGGTAAATCAACTTCCCTTGTTATAAGGATCAAGAAAATATATATTTTTGGGGTCTCAGGAATTTATTTCGATGCGTTACAAACGGAATGACGAACGTATATATAACCTTTGCCACTGAGGTGTGGAGGGTATACAAAGATGTTTTAGCTTATTACATAGCATTAAGTGGTGGTCTGTAAATGGTCGAGTAAGACCAAAATATTAACTTTATTAACATCTTTATGTTTTCAGTTACTTCAATCATGATTAGATCGAAAAACTGATCGTATATTCGACAACAAGCCAATATCATTTATGTAAGTAGTCATTTGCTTGTGAAAGACCTTTTCGATTCTTTTGAAAAGTAACACAGGATTGCTGTGGGGCGGTATTCCTTAGTAGATTTAAGAACAGATATTAATTTGGCATGTCTTCATTTGTGAGGGAAAGTGCTTGTGGTTCTAATAGAGTTAAAAAATGTGACAACTAAAAATATTAAGAAAATTAGAGTCGGTCCAGACCGACTATACGATACCCTATACCATGCGTTTAGAGATCGTATCTCTTAGGTCCAACTAATTAAATATAGAAAATAATCATAAGCCAATTTTGAAAAAGTTCATATCGGATGCTGCTTTTTTTTGGGGACTAGGTCAAAAAATGCACCGATCCTGATCATTTGTGGTCGGATCACTTATATTTTTCAAAAACATATACAAACCAAATTTGAAAAAATAATCTATGCAATATTTTTGTTTTTGATAGATTTAAGTGAAGATCGGGAATCAGCTTCATGTGGGGACTATGACTAAGAATTGATTTATTGGGTTTGTTTGGAAATCCCCAATATGACCGTGATGTATATGACATTTATGACAATTTATGACAATATTATGACAATTTAAGTCGATCTCATAGGAATCATTTGTATGGTGACTACGTCTGAACATGAACCGATTTTCATCAATTTCAAAATCGTTCATCTTACGGCCGATATAAGTTTATATACTAAATTTCATCAAAATATATTTCTTATTTGGGACCCTTAGGTTGAGGTTTACATGGCACACAGACGGACGGACAGACATCGCTACATCGACTCAGAAAGCGATCTTAAGGCGATCGGTCAAATATTTTCGGTAGTTACAAACATCAACACAAAGTCATTATACCCTGACTGCATAATGGTATACGGTATAATTAAAATAAATATAAATATTTTCACCATGATATGTAAGCAGACTACGTATATAATGGAAAATGCTTCTTCATTTTAATTTTTTACAGTTTCCTTTATTTTTACCCATATATTTGCTGTGAATCTTTTTAAGCTGCATGGAGTTTAAAAAATTTAGTTCATTCTGTATGTCGATATTCTAGCATTCATCATGATAATACTTTAGTGAAAATTTAAAGATATAATCATAATATATGTACATGTATGAACTATAGTAATACAAAAATGGATATTATTTTCATAAAACAAAAAAAAAAAAAAACAAAACAAGAAAAAAAAACTGATTACAATAAAAAATGTATATGAATATGTCCTTGACTAAGAACTGCATAATATAGATGTTCTGCATATGCGAAATAAACTTGAGTAAGTAATAAATAGTATTTTTGAGAATAACATTCTGAATAAATTATTGTTTGCTACTATTGTTTTGTGTAGTGACATTAAAAGCTATGAGACAAGAGACTGCCTTGTTGACAAATATGAGTTTCAATTACAAACTCAAACATTAATAATACTACGGATATAAGCAAATGACTACAGAGCATTGAACATGTCAAACAACTAAATGAAAATATCAATGTATGCAAAAATGTTTTCGTAAATGTTCTGTTATACACATGGATATAAACATTCTTCATACTACAAAACAGTTCAATCTATCAGCCATGAATATTAATAATCTATTTTCGTATTTCGTATTTGGCATTTCTATTTCTATTTTTTTGTTTTGTGAAAATTCCCATTAGAATTGTATTGAACGTTTATACGCAGCCAACAAGTGTAGAACAACAAAAAACCAGATCAAAACTCACCAACATGACAATCATAATGTCATAATACAAAATATAAAAAAAAATATCTGGAGAAAACTGATGTACCCTTAAAAAAGAACAAAATCTTTAAATATGCACAATACGCATTAGGGTGGCCCTTCATTATATGGAGGGGAAAAAAAGTGTTCGAATTTAAAGTCTCACCCCACCAGAAATATGTGAATAGCAAAAAAATTGAGAAATACAAAGTCTTGGGTAAATCAAAAAAAATTTTACCGATTTTTATGATTTGATGATTATGATGATATTATAATTTGATGTCATTAACCCATTTCGGCTTGGCGCCACAAATGACCCCAAGCTAATATGGGGTTATTAAGTTAAAAAATTCAATTATTTTGTAAATACTGCTGAATTTTAGATTATTTTATTCCTAGGAGCACATAAGGGTGATTTTTGTAAAATATAGCACAATTTTATTTCCCAACCCATCTAGTTTACTAGCACAATTAATTTTTTTAAATATGACAAAATTCAAAGTTTGGCCCCGGCAAGGAATGGGTTAACGTTGTTCGCTTTATTCCAAAATTTCAGCATTAAATACTTGCACATTTGGTTATTATATTTTAAGCGTCACATCTAAAAATTCGAAGGCACTTACAGAATATTTGATTTTTTTGAATAAATTGTCTTTCATTAGCTTGGGGTCTTATGCGACCCCAATTCCAAAAGGGTTAATGCGGTCATATTCTTTTTTTTTAGAAATGCTGCGCTAAAATATAACATTTAAAAGTAGAAAACTGATAAATTTTTGATACAAAGTATTTAGAGAGAGTACATTTACTGAATATTTCACACAAAGCTCATTTTTCTCGAAATCCGCAAAAAAAAAATTATTAGTAAAAAAAATTCTGGCACAGGAATTTACTTAAAAATTCAGATGATTAATCTCTAACATATATTTAACAAAACTTGAAAGTGCCAGATCCATTTTTTGAAATTTTGTTGAAGAAAATTTTTTAAAACTTTGAAAATGAGTTTTCAAAATTTGATCAAACAAATTTTCCATCTTTGGTCTCATTTCGCAATAGATTAACAACGTGTTAATAAAACAATACTTCATATCTAAGTACGTACAGGTAGAGAGACCAAAAAAAAAATTATGGTTTAATCAATTTGTTAAAGTGAAAAAATGTTCACCACATTTCATGGCCTAGAGTTTATTGGCACAAAAGTGGTCTGGGGCATTTGTTATTTCTTGGCGAGTTTTTGTTCGCTTTTGAAGTCATGTAACTTTTTTAGTACTGATAACGATTCACATAACAACTTGTCGAATAAATTAAACTGTAGAACGAAATTTTCGTAAAATCTGAAAAAAGTCATATTTTCCCCACACTTGAAATTTTCAGTTGCGTTGACGCACCTCTAAATTGTTTTTGATTGACCCAAAACTTTGTATTTCTCAGTTTTTTTCAGAGTTCAGAAAAAAACACACACTGAATAAAAAACTCGTACATATATGTAAACAAACATAACTTAGACCAACACACACATATTTTTATTTTCATATCAATTATGTTTGTTTTTAAATTTTCTTCGGTGCCCAACACAACCATGACTGTGCTCGTTTTAATATTTCGTTATTTACACGAACATTTTTGTATCACGTACTTTTTGTTTCAATCACACATAAAGCACACATTTTTGAGTGTTGCTTTATTTGAAGTTCATGTTCTGGTACGTGTACTGAAAAAAAAAAAAACAGAACATGTACAATAAACAGGTTCGAGTTCAGTTATATTTTAAGTCGTGTTGTGGCTCGTGTAGTAAGAAAAAACAGAACATGTACAATAAACAGGTTCGAGTTCAGTTATATTTTAAGTCGTGTTTAAAATTTAGAAACGCACATAATTGATATAAAAATAAAGATATGTGTTGGCTGCTTTTGAACAGAACATTGTGTGTTTCATGTGTGTATTTTCTGAACCTTGGTTTTTTTGCTATTCGCATATTTCTAGATGTGAGACCGAGAGTTTGAACACTTTTTTTTTTATTAAGGGCCACCCTAGTACGCATACACGAGAGCCACCAGAATTTCAAAATTGTTTATTCTTGACACGAAACTGAGCGAAAAATGGTAGGTATGGGTTAAAGTTCAGTATTCAACTGTTTCCAAAAAAAATTGCCACAATTGTAATTGAATTATCTCTTAGAAAAGCGATTACCCATAAGGATAGCAGTACTATAAACCAAAAACAAGTAAGAAAATTTAATATTCATACTGGACCGACTACACTATAGCACAGCCATTCGGTGTAGCAAAACATGCAAAGAGTTTGACGTTCTCAGGCCAAACTTTTTTTCTCTTTATGTTTGTTTAATTAGTTATTCAGCTAAACTGAAGAACCATAAAATAAAATCCAATTCACAAGTTATCCGTCAAATAATTGAATATATCACTAACAACAACATGAAAGTTAAAGAATATAGGAATGTACATATATTGTTTTAAAGCAAGGGTTGCCAAACCTAGTGAATTATTTTTGTAACGTCTTGGCTAAACGCTATTCTAGTTTGGACCTCTGGACACCTGGAGTACAATTATATATACTAGCAGATTCCAGCCCTCGAAATTCGAGTGCAAATTCTAGGAAATTTTATTTTTTCATTAAATAAAGACCCTAAAGGTATGCTAATCAATTATAGCCAATTCACAAATCAACACAAAAAACCAAACTCATTTTTATTACAAGCACATTAACAAATTTAATAAACACACGCATGGCATTGTATAATTTTATGTATGTGTTAGTAGCAACTTTAAATGCAATTTACTCAAAATAAAGGAAAATACGTTTAGTCATAAAACGGCATAAAACGGTAGAACAAAACATGGGTCTCAAGAAGTCGCCTAGCCTATTAATAATATAGATACATTCATGAAGCAAATGCTATTAAAAACAATAACAATTAGAACATAGTGGGGTCATGGGAAACGAGCTGGCTGACGAGTGGGCGCGAAAGGGCTCAGAATCTGTTGAATCTAAGGACAATATAGACACAACTGACCTTTCTCAGAAATTTCAGATCCTCTGGGCCTTACCTAATCCAAGGAGAACAAAAGCAGTCCTTGGTTTTGGTAAAAGAACAATCAGCCAATTTATAGGACTACTCATTGGACCATGACGTCTGTAGGAGCTATATGGATGTGGACGAGGAGGAGTCAGTGCAACATTTGCTATGTGAATGTCCAGGATTGAAGCAGCTGCACATCAGATATCTAGGACAAAGATTCTTCTAATACCTGGGATGCAGAGTAGATGTTTCACTCGGTGACCTTGCGTAATTCTTGAGGGAATCTGGTAGGTTCAAGAGGAAGCAATAGCGGACGAAAGGGTTTCACGTTCCTTTCCCTTCCGTACTCTTTAGATATTCTATATGTATTTTTATAATCTCAGTTCCTATTTATATTTTCGGACACTATCTAAAGGGCATCACAAAGGGCCATATGGCCTCCAAGTGTACTCGCCTGCGGGCGGGCCACCCATCTAACCTAATCTAGCCTATCAAGAACAATTACAGCTACCACACGGAAAAGAAAGAAAAATTAAAATAACAACAATAACAATACGAGTAACAATATAGAAGAAAAATAAGCTTTCATAGAAATCCCGGAACTTAACCCAGCTGACCAATTCAGGAAGTGATCCTGATTTTCACAGATGGACAGTCTGATATCGCTATAAAAACTTCGCTTGTTCTAAGAATCAAAAATATATGTTTTGTGGGATCCAGAATTTTCTAATTTTTACCACCAGAATGACAAACTTGTATACACCCACTGGTCTGGAAGATGCCACTGGGATACAGATACAGATACAAAAAATAGGCGGCAGATTCCACTAGAAAAATTCACTAGATAGAAAATCCACTCGACACAATTTCTGTCTGACAAATCTACATACTTAACATATTTTCACCACTTGGACAATTCCACTTGTTATAATTCCACTATGAAATAAAAGGAGCGCTAGGAACTTGTAACGAAGTAGTTTTCTGAAAAATGTTAAATTGCAAAAGGCAGCTAAAATTCTTTTAAGGCAAGTCCGCATTCATTTTTTTTTTTTAACAATCGATTAGTTGAGACAAATTTTGTTATATTTGAAAGGTAAAACACTTAAAGAAATCAAAAGACAAGTTAGACGAAGATCATAGCACATCAGTACGTGGCTGTACATCAACAAATGATGGACCTCGTTCTGGACGTCTTCTTGAGAGAGCCACTTCGGTAATCATCAATCCACGATATAGTTTTGAGTGATCGAGACGCTTTAAAATACCTGAACTAGTTGAGGCCACGGACATATCACATGCTTGAGTGATTTCAATTTTCCACGACAAATTGTGTACGAAAAAGCTATGGGGAATTTGGGTGCCACGTTTACTCACAATCGAGAACAAACGCAATTCGTGTGACTGAATCAGATGGTGGTTTATACATTTCCCCTTGTGATGGTAATGAATTTCTTCGCTGACACATAACATGGATTCACTACTATCTATATATGTATACTAGCAGATACCAGCCCTCGAAATTCGAGTGCAAAATCTAAGAAATTTTATTGTTTCATTTAATAAAGACCCTAAAGGTATGCCAATTTTAGCCAATTGACATTTAAACACTTTTTAAATATTACTGGTATAGCCCAGAACTCGAGGAAATATTATTTTTTCATTCAATTTTTGTCTTCCAAAGTTTTTTTTAATCTATATATATAAAAAATTTATGAATATTTAAATGAGCCTAAATGTATGTTAATCAATTTTAGCAATTCACAATTCAACATAGAGCGTCTGACATATAATTTAAATCATTTCCATTAACGGGGTGTAACGAATTATTATAAATATTTTATTTTATTTAATTTAATGTATTTTTAAGACAGATTACAAATAAAGTTTATCAATCTCAGCTCCTCCTCCATATGAACTATAACTATGCCAATTTTCACACTCCTCCGTGCCCGCACATTGCTTAAAAAGGGAACTAAAAATTTACCTTCACGTATTAATATATAGATTATTTATTGGTATATGACCAAGACTATTTTTCAATTCAACACAATTATTATTGTGAATGAAGAAAACAAACTAATTTTTTATTACAAACACATTAACAAATTAAGTAAACACACACATCCCAACAAACATTTTTGTTTGCTATAACTTGAGGTGCATTTGAGATCACATACATTTCTCAAATCTCCAATTTTCAAATGCAACTCAATAGCCCGATTATAGTCTTCTCTCAACTTAAAAGGCACATTTTTTTATATGATGATTTTCTTAGTTTTCAAATTGAGAAATTTGTAATTCTCAACTTGATGGTAAAGAAATTTCTCCAATCGGTATCAAATGGAAGGTACGGAATTGCCATATTAAAAAAAATTATACTAATTTTAGAAATGAAAACAATGTACTTTTTTTGTGTGTTTCAATTTAATTTCAGTACATATTTAATATTACTAGCGGATTCCAGCCCTCGAAATTCGAGCGCAAATTCTAGGAAATTTTATTTTTTCATTAAATAAAGACCCTAAAAGTATGCCAATCAATTATAGCCAATTCACAAATCAACACAAAAAACAAACTAATTTTTATTACAAACACATTAACAAATTTAATAAACACACACATAGCATATTATTAATTTTATGTATGTGTTAGTAGCAACTTTAAATGCAATTTACTCAAAATAAAGGAAAAAATTTAAAAATCTGCAAAACGGCTAAAAAGAAATACTTTTCAAATAATATACGATTGGTCAAAATCGGAATAAAACGGTAGAACAAAACATCGGTCACAACAAATCGCCTAGCCTATTAATATTATAGATTATGTTCATGTTAATATTTGTTTAAATTTAGAATTAAAAATGAATGAATTATTTATTTTTACATTTTATGAATATTAAATTTAAATATGTCATAAATGAGAATTTAAATTAAAAAATTCGAAAAAATTGAAATAATTAATGATATAACAATTAATGATTTTAACTTTTTTGACATTTTTTAATTTAACTTATTATTTATGACATATTTAAATGATATCTCAAACTTAACACAAATCGTATTCAAGTCGAAAAAATGTTTGGTCTCAAGTGAAGAAAAGTGTTGGATATCCAATGGATCACAGATTGGAAAAAAAATTTAAGTCTCAACTTGATGTCAAGTTGAAAGCAAACAAGGAGAAAAAATGTTCAACTCAAGTTGAGAATTACATTGTACATTCGTTTTTTTTTGTTTCGTCTTTGAATGAACAAATATAAAAAATGAATTTTTCGACATAAATTGAATGAAATCGATATAGGTCGTATATGGGTACTCCACATAATTTTCAGCACTGAATATTTTGGGCTATTTTAAATATGAGAAAGCCAAAGATTCGGCGATTTGTACAATAATTTCCAGACCAAAAACCCCCGCTTTACACATTTGCAAAATTTTTTTACATTTGAATGAGTATTATGAAAAATATCTTGAAAATATCTTCATCGTAATTCTGGTAGGCTGGAAAATGATTCTAGAGGTATAGCTCCTTGGGCAAATATACTTGTTATGGCCCATAGTACCAGAATTGCGATAAACCCATGGAGCAAAAATAATTGAAAAATAATTGATAATAAAAAAAGTGTTCAAACTCTCAGTCCCACCCCCTAGAAATATGCGAATAGCAAAAAAACTGAGAAATACAAAGTTTTGGGTCAATCAGAAAAAATTTTGACGCGACTGAAAATCCCTAGTGTGTTTATATGGGGAAAGTATGATTTTTTTAACAGATTTTACGAAGATTCCATTCTACAATATAATTTTTTCGACAAGTTGTTATATGAATCCTTATCACTACTAAGTTATCTTTTCAAAAAGCTACATAACTTCAAAATCGAATAAAAACTCGCCAAGAAATAACAAATGTCCCAGACCACTTTTGTGCCAAAAAAAAAAAAAACTCTCGGGCATGAAATGTGATGAACATTTTTTGAACTTTAACAAATTGATTAAAGCCATCATTTTTTTTGTCTCTATACCTTTAAGTACTCAGATATGAAGTATTGTTTTATTTCCATGTTGTTAACCTATTGCGAAATGATACCAAATATGGAAAATTTTATTTGATAAAATTTTGAAAACTCATTTTTTACGTTCTAAAAAATTTGCTTAAAAAAAATTTCATAAAATGGATTTGGCATTTTACAGTTGGGTTAAATGTATGTTAGAGATTAACTGTGTGAATTTTTAAGTCAATTCCTCTGCCAGAATTTTTTTTTACAAAGAATTTTATTTAGCGGATTTCGAGAAAAATAAGTTTTTTGTGAAATATTCAGTAAATGTACTCTTTCTAAATACTTTGCATCAAAAGTATATCAGTTTCCTACTTTTAAATGTTATATCTTATCTTACTTATCTAGGCTTTCTGAAAAAATTAATATGACTCCATTAAATAAAATTGTGTTATATTTTACGAAAACTTACCTTTATGCTGCTAGGGTTAAAATGATCTAAAATACAGCTGTATTTGCAACATATTTGAATTTTTTGACTTAGTGGTCCTGTACTAGCTTGCGGTCATTTGTGCCGCCAAGTCCAAATGGGTTAATGATTTCAAATTATAAAATCATCATAATCATCATATCATAAAAATCGGTAAATTATAGCACAATTTTATTTCCCAACCCATAGTAAGGGTTTCATTCAGTTTACTAGAACAATTAATTTTTTTAAATACGGCAAAATTCATAGCTTGGCCTCGGCAAGGAATGGCTTAACTTTGTTCAATTTATTCCAAATTTTTTGCATAGGATACTTGCGTATTTGTTTTTATATTGTATGCGTCACATCTAAAAATTCAACAGCGCTCACAAAATATTTGATTTTTTTGAATAAATTGTCTTTCATTAGCTTGGGGTCACATGCGACCTCAAGTCCAAAAGGGTTAACGGGGTCATACTACTTTTTTAGAAATGCTGCGTTAAAATATAACATTTGAAAGTAAAAAGCTGATAAATTTTTAATGCAAAGTATTTAGAAAGAGTACATTTACTGAATATTTCACAAAAATCTAATTTTTCTGAAATCCGCAAAAAAAAATTCTTTGTAAAAAAAATTTTGGTACAGGTATTTACTTAAAAATTCACACGGTTAATTTCCCACATATTTTTAACAAAACCTTAAAATACCAGATCCATTTTTTTAAATTTTTGTTAAGAAAATTTATTTAAAACTCAAAAAAGGAGTTTTCAAAATTTTATAAAAATAAGTTTCCATCTTTGGTCTCATTCCGCAATAGGTTAAGAACGTAGTAATAAAACAATATTTCAATTATTCAATTATGGCTTTAATCCATTTCTTAAAGTTGAAAAAATGTTTATCACAATTCATGCCCTAGAGTTTTTTGGCACAAAAGTGGTCTGGGGCATTTGTTATTTCTTGGCGAGTTTTTATTCGATTTTGAATTCATATATGTTTCTGAAAAGATAATTTAGTAGTGATAAGGATTCATACAACAACTTGTCGGAAAAATTAAACTATAGAAAGCAATTTTCGTAAAATCGGATAAAAAGTCATATTTTCTCTATATAAAAACACTTGGAATTTTCAGTCGCGTTGAGGCAACTCTAAATTTTTTTTGATTGACCTAAGACTTTGTATTTCTAAGTTTTTTTGCTAATCGCATATTTCTAGGGGGTGGCACTTTAAATTCGAACGCTTTTTTCCCCTCCATATAATAAAGGGCCTTCTTAATTTATATATAGTCGTATCCAACATTGGTTGTAATATTGAGTTCAACATGCAGGTGGTGGTGATCAAAGTTTCGGCACATCCGAATTTAACACTCTTACTTTTTCTGTTTAATTTAATGTGCTTTTATTATTTTTTTTTTAATTTTTCCCCATTATAAATAAGAGTATGTTTTTTATGTTAACATTGAATTAAAAAAAAATATTTTTAGCGCTAGTTTTTTCTAATTGGGAATATGTCATGCTGCGTGTATTTTACTATGTAATGTTTGAACGGGATCACACGACATGTAATTATTTTGGAATGGGCATCTCAGCTGACAGATACATGTCTTTTGGGGAAACCTTAACTGTTACTGCTTTTAAACCTGGATGCCCAACCATATTTTTTATTAGTTGATTCGACTAACATGTACGAAATATCGATTCTGTGGAATCGGCAGTACACCAAATTTTTAAAAGGTTATGAAGAAGATTTATACAATACCTTACCACGTATGAAAATAAAAAAACATTTATATTTGCTTTGGTTTTTGAGTTCTTTTTTAATGTAATCACAGGGTAGCTTTAGTCTTAGATAGGAAAAAAGACTAACATTTGGCATCCAGCGTTAAATAAATAAAAAAAAAAAACAATTTCACTGTGACACATTTTTTTTTCATTTTATAGGACACATTTGGTAGTGTAATTCAACAAAAAAAAGCGTTTGTTGATTATTGCCATTTGAATGCATGGCACAAAATGAAACAAGTAAGAAAATTATAGTCGGTCTAGACCGACTATACGATACCCTATACCATGCGTTTAGAAACCCTATCTCTTAGGCCCACCTAACTGGACATTGAAAATAAGCAAAAACCAAATTTGAGTGGGATTTTTATTAATTTTTTTGGCTGCAGATATGAAAAAGTTCATATCGGATGCTATATCTATAAAGGGACTAGGTCCAAAAATGGACCGATCCTGATCATTTTTGGTAAAGTCTCTTGTATTTTGCAAAAATATGTAGAAACAAAATTTGAGAAGAATCAGTGCAATATTTTTGTTTCTTAATAGATTTAAGTGAAGATCGGGAAGCAGCTCCATATGGGGTCAAAGGGATTATTTTTGGACTACTCATTAGTGGATGTAATGAACGCATACAAACCCAATTTGAGTAAGATCTATATGACAATTTGGATCTTATGGCAATTTATATCGATTTCATATGGGTAATTTGTATGGGGGCTAGGTCTGAACATGGACCGATTCTCACCAATTTCAATAGCGTTCATCCCATGGCCGGTAAAAGCTTATATACCAAATTTCATCAAAATATATTCATATTTGCGACCTGCAGTTTGATTACAAGCTTTACATGGACACACAGACGGACGGACGGACGGACGGACGGACGGACGGACGGACGGACGGACGGACGGACATTGTTAAATCAACTCAGAAAGTGATTCTGATTCGATCGGTATAATTAAAGATGGGTCTAGGTCAAATATTTTTGGTTGTTACAAACAGCAGCACAAAGTCATTATACCCAAACCACATAGTGGTATAGGGTATAAAAAGGAATGTAAGTCTTATAATCGACATTAAGTTACGTGAACATATTTTTTTCTATGATATTATTTTTATTTTTTTGATTCAACCAAACAACAACCGTAAAAAGTATGAATGAATTTTATTCAAGTTGTTAAGCAAAAATATGAAAACAATAAAATACCAAAAAGCACCAAAAACGTACAAGAGAACATGGTGCAAAAAATATAAATAAATGGCAAAATGTCACCTACATTAACGAACGAACATAAAATGAATGCAAACTACAGCTGACAACCACCAACAAATAAAAAAAAAAAGAGAAATGAAGCAAATACTTTGTTAAGGCAAGCAATAAAATACAAATATGTATCTTTGTGGTGAAAAAATAAAACCAGCTAAAGAAATTAATGTACATTTCATAATTCGGTTAAATAATGCGAAAATTTAAATAAAACTTGTCAAAGATAAATTAAAATTAAAAACTGTAATAAATACTTGTGTGTTTGAATGTAACTAGCCAATTATATCGAATGTACTTGTATAATATGGCCGCTATAGTAAAGTGGCCGAGCAATTACTCGAATTTCATTTCGGGTTGTGTAAATACATAATGAGCGAAAGTTAACTAATGTTTACTGTCATTTCATAAAATATAAAACATAAAAAAATTGATCTGTAATGTTAAACAAAAAAATTCAAGTAAAATTTTCCACTAATGTACATTTCAATTACTCTATTTTTGAGATCTGCGTAAATACACTAAGTTTATTGTCAAATTGTTAAGAAAAATGATTTAAATGTTTAATTTTTTCCAAAAATGAGAGACTAGGTTTTTGAAAATTTTTGAAAATTTTTTATTTTACCATATCACGACAAAAGGATGTCCAAGAATTACCCATTTCTAAAATGGTTTAGATTTTTTTCATATTTAACGAAAACATTTAGTTTTTCGGGCAAAACTTGAAAATTTTATTAACATTATCTATAATATTAATAGGCTAGGCGATTTCTTGTGACCGATGTAAGTTTCACATTTCTACCCCGATTTTGACAAAAAATTTATTATTTGAAAGGTATTTCTTTTTAGCTGTTACACAGATTTACAAATATTCATCGTCTGGAATATTTTTTTTGGAGTTATGATCGTTTAAAGTTGCTTCTAACACATACATAAAATTATACAATGCTATGTGTGTGTTTATTAAATTTGTTAATGTGTTTGCGTTAATGTGTTGAGTGTGTTTTCTTCATTTAAAATGGGTTGAATTGTGAAGCATATCTTCAGGGTCTACAATTTTCCTTAACATAATTTTTTTTCAAAAGAATTTATTATACTGATATTGTGAAACTAGTTGAAAAATATATGCAACAAATTTGTTGCAAAAAATATAATGAAAAAATAGATAAACCCAAAAAAAAAAAAATTTTTAATGTGCCAAAACAATGGAAACTTTTCTACTTTTGTACCAGAGTTGATTAAAATAATAAAAATAGAAGATTGTATGAAGATTTAAATATTTATAATTCTTACGTTTCTTTCAACTGTTTTTATACCCTATACCACTATGTGGTTTGGGTATAATGACTTTGTGCTGCTGTTTGTAACAACCAAAAATATTTGACCTAGACCCATCTTTAATTATACCGATCGAATCAGAATCACTTTCTGAGTTGATTTAACAATGTCCGTCCGTCCGTCTGTGTGTCCATGTAAAGCTTGTAATCAAACTGCAGGTCGCAAATATGAATATATTTTGACGAAATTTGGTACATAAACTTACATCGGCCAAGGGATGAACGCTATTGAAATTGGTGAGAATCGGTCCATGTTCAGACCTAGCCCCCATACAAATTACCCCTATGAAATCGACATAAATTGCCATAAGATCCAAATTGTCATATAGATCTTACTCAAATTGGGTTTGTATGCGTTCATTACATCCATCCATGAGTAGTCCAAAAATGATCCCTTTGGCCCCATATAGAGCTGCTTCCCGATCTTCATTTAAATCTATTAAAAAACAAAAATATTGCACTGATTCTTCTCAAATTTTGTTTGTATATATTTTTGCAAAATACAAGAGACTTTACCAAATATGATCAGGATCGGTCCATTTTTGGACCTAGTCCCCATATGGATATAGCATCCGATATGAACTTTTTCATATCTGCAGCCAAAAAAATTAATAAAAATCCCACTCAAATTTGGTTTTTGCTTATTTTCTATGTCCAGTTAGTTGGGCCTAAGAGATAGGGTTTCTAAACGCATGGTATAGGGTATCATATAGTCGGTCTAGACCTTCTTACTTGTTTAAAACATAATTGTATTTTCAAACTTTAAATATTATAATTAATTATTATAAAATAATGGCAAGAATTAAGTTTAGTGAAGAGTTATATATAAATCAGAATAATAGATTTTACTGCTGATTGTAACCAAAAGAATATATTCTATGAATAAATCCATAGTATTGTGAAAGTGTTACAGTGACGACTCAACAGGCCCCGTAAAACGAGTCAAAGACAGTATAATTTAACAGCAAAATTCCAAAAATTCTAGCTAAAGAGGTCATTCACACTCTGAAACTAAAAATATGTACTCGTACTGTTTCCCTTCAAAGAATTGATGCTGATCTTGCTAGTTATCGTCCTGTGCAGCAACCACTGATATCAGAGAAAAATCGTCTGACTCATATAAATTGTGCCAATACTGTTCTCTTTTCAGATGACCCCAAGTTTAAGTTAAATGACTATGATGGAAGAACAAAACTTGACCCAACATATACAAATAAAACTGTTAAGTTTGGTGGTGGCAATATTATGGTACGGGGTTGCATTTCGAGCCAAGGAATGGGTCCAATGTACTCTACAAATGAGGTTATATACCCATACGCATGTTGATATATTCAAGACTTTGTGTGTAAATTTTATTTAAATTACTTTCTAAAAGTTATGAAATAAATTTTAGATGGACAAACGTACATCGCTATATCAACTCCGCTTGTTACAAGGGTCAATAATATATTTATTTTATGGTGTCCGAATTTTTCTGTCTAATTATTATATCTATATAGTATATATCATCTGCACACTGGAGGGTATACTAAAAGAGTTCGCCAGCAAATTACAACAGAGGTGCCAAAAATAACTAAACCTTAAAACATGGCGCACAAAAGTGGGACAAAAATGGTACCGATATATATATGTGTATATAATCAACTAATTAGTAAAAATTCGAAATTTCAAAAAAAATGATGCAAGGATTCTCATACTTACCATATATCCTGAATTTTAAAAATGTAATTATAGCGTCACAAATGGTTAAAATACGACGAATAAAGGTTTTCATAAAAGAAGCGCATGTATAGATGCAAATTTAATAAGAAAATAGTGCAAGGATACGTATATCTCCAATATATCCTTAATATGGATATGTGTAATAAAAGCTACTAAAGTTGTCAAAATATTTTTAAAATTTGATACAGAAACAAAGATTTTACTATTTGCGACAATCTTTCCTTTAATTCAAGCAAGGACTCGCTAATCTGACATATGTCCTTTTTCTTAAAAACGTTGTAAAAATAGAATGGGTTATAATAGATATATGAAAAATCGAAAATTATTTTCTACAACTATAACAAGACTAAATACAAATTGTTAACAAAATTTTTGCAAGGATTATATGTATACCTCTCATATATCCTGGAATTAAAAATCATAGCTAAAACTACAAAAAAGGTCAAAACATGTTATAAACATTGAAGAATTACTGTATTTCCATATTCGTATTTCAATCAATGATAGGATTTGTTTACTTGTCATATGTCCTTTATCGTAAAAACGCTATGTGGTTTTCTGTAAATTACACATAGAGTGTAAAACAACTTATGTCGAAACAAGTATTTTTCTTGCAAAACAAAGTTGTCAATACAACCAGTTATGTATATAAAAATTAGTAGTTATAAACTGAAAAATAATTCAGAATTATTTTGCATTTTTTTTCATTAATAACAACTTATGTTGACATATTTTTTATTCATCTGAAATAAGTATAGTTTTAACATGCTGGTTCACTTAGGTGGAGGGTATCAAATATTTCATCTTGCAAATCAACATTTTCCCTGTGTATATATTTTTCAATACCGGCCAAATCAAAATTATTTTTTTTTTTTTAAGAGAACAATAACAAATATACGTTCTGTTCTTATGTTCTATAAATAGAATCACTTCAGAGGAACCTTTAGCAAATAATGGGTGTAAGTAGGAAAAAAAACAATGTAATAATTAACAATCATTCAAGCTACAGCTTAAACTTAATTTTTATGTTATTTCATATAGGTCGTTTTTTTACCTTAACATTGCCACTCTATAATTAATAACATTTTAAGTAAAAAAGTAAATTTAGAACTTTTTAAAAATCTTTTTTTTAAGTTGTTTCAAAAATTAGGCTCTAATTTTTTTTTGACCTTTTAACAACACTATAAACTGAATAAAAACAAAATAAAAAATTGTTGGATTTTTTCGGATTTTTTTTTGAATTCCACCAAACTTTTGTAATTTTTGAAATTTTTTAGAAAAAATTTTTTTTTCGAGGGATTAAAAATAATTCTAGTTAACAAAAACAACACAAATGGTATTTTTTCGGAGTTCAGAACATATTGAATAATACAAAAATCGAAATTTCATGCACTTTCTTAAAAAAATTAATTTTTAAGAATTATTTTCTTGAAGCAATAAAATTCAGTTTTTAATCCATTCATTTTTGCTTAAATTTCACTGACTTTAGCGAACTCTAGTGCATTCTAGGAGAGTCAAATGAAACCAGTTCCTTAAAATTTATTTGAGTTGTATTGTTATCTATCGATCACTATAACTTTCATCACATTTTGAGAAAATTTTCTTTTTTTGATTTATGTCTATGGGTCAAAGCACTGTGCAACGCACTGTGGACGATCTTTTGAGAAGGCGGCCAAAAATCATATTGTATCGAAAATGAACTTCCTCAGTATTTTGCTAAAATTAAAAATTTCTTTGTAAATTTTAATTTTTAAATGACTGTAACCTTTTTTTAAAAAAAAAGATTTTAAAGTAAAATAAATTTTGTAAATTTTTTTTACTTCTAAGCTATTAATGTTAGAAATATAAAGACACTAAATCGTTTAGAAATTAAAAAATTTCCCGAAAATGTCCTACTTAATCGAGCATAACTCCTGCCCATCAAAAGCCATCAAACAAAATCTTGCATTCTTCTGTAGGGCGAACCCACCATACACTCCTATACCCCATTGTATAACCGCCAGTTTCCGTCAGTATGCACCAGAGCAATTTTTCTGACCCAAGGTCAGATATTTTGTGCAAAATTTATCAATACAAAAGTTATCCACTATTTGGTTAGGGTATAATGAGTTTGCCCTGATGTTTGTAACTACCAAAAATATTGGCCCTATACCCATCTCTTATTATACGGATCGACACAAAATCACTTTCTGAGTCGATTAAACGATGTCCGTTCGCCCGTCTGTGTGTTATGAATACAAAAGTTGGTCGTACCGATGTATTTTTTTGCGTGAGTTTATTTGTCTTTTATACTGACCAAAAAGGAAACGGTAGAGTTGAGACGAGTTATTATATACATATAAAAAAGTTTGAGACATAATGCGCTTAATTGTTAAATTATATTAATGGGTAAAATCTTTTTTATTTTGACATGTACATTTACATAGATATTTTTCAAAAACATTAGTAGTCGGAAATTGAGTTATATAGTTTAAATACCTGACAAAATGAGGAAAAAATTTTAATAACAGGTAAATGGTACAATGCTATTGCGACACTCCCTTTTAAGATATGATCAGGTAAGCTTCACCTTTTAAAAGGGAGAATAAAAGATAAAAAAATTGTATTTTAATTAATTGCAAGAAAGAGTATTTATAATAATGTTTCCACAATTACTATTCATTACAGTTTGAACAATGAGAAAGTATTGTTATAGAGATATAATTTTGCACATATTGAGCAACCATTTCTTTAAGAATTGTAACCTGCAAGAAATTTGGAAAAACGGTGCTTTGATAGCAAGGCATAGATGTAGAAACGTCACCAAGACTGGTTATTAAAGGATCTTATTTTTGAGAGTTCATCTACAACTGCCAACGAAAGTGGAAAATAGGGTCGACCAGCAAAACCAATTGACGGATGAAGTGAAAGATCTCGAAGGCGCAAGCTGGAGAATATCAATGAAGAAATTTCTCAAAGAATTATTAAGTATTCATTTTGCACCAAATTCAACCAACACAAAACAAAATAAGAAAAATAAAATTGAAATAATTGAAAAAGTAGTCGAAGCGAGCCCAAGGCGTACAAAGAGGACTTTGAAAAGCATTCCTACACCAGTTAAAAATAATAAATTTACTCCAGAATAAGCGTTCGCCCACAAATCAATATAACGAATTGCGGAAGCGAACCAATGAAAAAAATTGTGGGATTTTTTCTAGAGTATAGAAATTTACTTCCTGCCAAAAAAGAATGCTTACCTTCACAATCTGCTATTAGTGTCACTTCAAGTTCAACAGAAATAAAATTGCAAGATCTCGTTGAACATGCTGCAGAACGATTGCTAAATTTGCTTAATACCGATCATAAAAAAAAAATTGGAAATCACGACATTACTTTAATTTCGAAATGGGGATGTGATGGATCTTCTGGTCAGAAACAATACAAACAATTTAATGCCGAAAATTCTTCAGATGCTAATCTATTTAAGGTATCTTTCGTTTCACTGCGCTTAACAAAACTTTATACCGGCTTAGAGCCGTCAACTAGTAGAGCAACAGATATTCATTATGGAAAAATGAAATTCCTTCTTCAACAAAGTATTGCAGACCAATAAAATTTGCATTCAAAAAGGAAACCAATGATGTCATAACTAAAGAAGTTCAAAAAATAAAAGCTCAAATTAAAGAACTTCAATCAGTAATATTTAGATTTGATGACCAAGACATTGAAGCAAATTTTAAAATGTGTCTCACAATGATTGATATAAAAGTTGCACAAGCTTTAACCGAAAGAAAGTCGTCGTCTAGTTGCATTATATGCCAAAAGCCATCATTAAGCCAACCCCCACCACAAGACGATAGCTTTAAGGAAGCCTACGAATTTGGAATGTCCCTCTTCATGCTAGAATACGTTTTATGGAGCATATTCTTAAATTGGGTTATGATTTGGAATTTGGTCTGTTAGGCGAAGCAGTGAGAAAAAACAAAGAAAATGAAGAAAAAAGAAAGCAAGAAAAAACAAATTCAAGAAAAATATCTAGGAGAAGGAAATTTAAATGATTGAAATACTGCAATTAGATTTTTTTCCGATCCAGAAACTGCAGCATCTATCACAGATGTAGATCAGGAATTAATAAGACGATTCAAATTCATATTATAAGTTCTAGCATGCAGCAGAAAGATAAATGCAAAATAATTTGGGGAGTACGCCAATAAAACAGCTATACTTTATAATGAAAAATACTCTTGGAGATATAAGCCATCCACAGTTCACAGGAACAAATAATTCAAAACAATATGCTACCAATAGGAGATCTATCTGATAAGCGCAAGAAAAAAGGAACGAAGACTACATATTTTTTTGCGAGCACAATACAAGAAAAATGTCCAGATGTTGTCACTATCATGTTTGTGCACTTCAGATCCATATACATATGTCCAATATTCGACGAAGAAGCTAAACAACTTCCAGAAGATGAAAATCAAGGCTATTTAGAAGAAATATTTACTAAGGTTCTTTGATTTGAAGTAATTTTTTAGTACACTAACAATAAGTTATATTCTTTTTTATATAGTTAACAATTTTTCATGATTTGAAAATTTATGTATTTTATAAATTTACAATTAAAATATATATAGAAATATTTAAAAAGATAATAAAAAAAATTTTTAACTAAAGTAAAAACACACGACTTTTTAATTGAAACTTCAATATCTTGAACCAATATCAGGTAACTTTTACTTTCGCTGCTTAATAAATTATATTTCAACTCGGACTCTTTCAACCAACCAAAAGCCATCCTTTGGCATTTTCTGACAAAATTTAACAAAATTTTCAAAAAGTATATACAAAAAAAATGAAATAAAAATGAAAAACGAGAAATAAAAAATTAAAATTAAAAAATGAAAAATAAAAAATGAAAAATAAAAAATTAAAGATGAACAAGTAAGAGTGTTAAATTCGGCTGTGCCGAATCTTTGATACCCTCCACCTCGGTTTGAGTCTTGATAATAAATTTAAATGAAAAAGTAAACAATTTATTAAACTTAATACCAAATTATTTCAGCAAATTCTTTGGGTTGGTTTTCGTCTTTCGTATTATTTCAGATTTATTTCGGTGTTTGCTTTTTGGTCATCGTGGTTGCTGATCGGCATCCATTTAGGTTATATACCTATATGCATGCGTTTCCGGTTATATGACATAACTTCTCCTTTAATTTAGTTTTTGCTAATTAAATAGCTCGCCCTAACCTCCATTGCAAAGGTAATGGTTGTGTAGGGTGGCTATATGCATTAAATCGTGCTAATTGGAGATGGCTGTATAGTTTCTTTTTACAGGCCAAATAATTCTTCATTGTGGCCATATGGGTCGGATGGAGTAACTAAATAATAACCAAAAAGAAAAAAAGCTCTCTCAACTTTTTTTCAAAATATTGCCATATTTTGAAAACATAGAGAATAAATTTATAATAATAAATAATCAAATGAGGGATGCCAAACGCAAAAAACCAAATGTCCCAAACATTTTAAATAAAATAATTTGTTCTCTTTATTTTCATCCAAAAAAAATTGTGAAAATTTATACATAAAAAAAATAACATTCTCAGCAAATTACGTTTACTTATGTAACAATTTTTATGTTAGCAATTCTTAAATATCATTTGAGGTTTTCTTAAATTCATTGAATTTAAATTAATATTTTCTGTAGTGCGATTCTGTAAATTTCAAATTCAACGATCTGACAATCGCAAAATATATCGACAGCTATTGTTGTTTGCACTAAGGATTAAGTGATTCACTAAGTACATAAATCTTAACGACAGTCGACAAATCTGTTTTTCTATTTATTTAAATTGTAAACTAGTGGCACCTCTGTCAAAATAAGCGAAAAACATAAAGAATAGAAAAAAACAAATTACTTCGTGCTTGACAGGATGATTTTATGTTTATGTTTAATATCTTTATTTTTTTTTACTAATATTTCTGTTTATTTATTTGAAAATGAAATAATGAATTGAATATGCTATATAATTTTTTTATTTATATAAAAAAGTTTTTTAATAAAAGAAAATATTTTCACTATTTTATGATTTTTATTTATGTATGACGACATTTCAACCTAAAAATTTAAGTTTTTATCTATTGAATAAACAACACAAAAATGGTTGTCGTTTAGATAACAACAACAGCTGACTTTAACAATAGCGAATATCGTTTAAATATTTTACTGATAATTTTGCTTTTCTTTTTTTTACGATTCGACTATCGTTAAAAGAAGTTACTGAATCGCGGTACTGAAAAGTTATTAATATCTCCTGGATGGCAATATTTTTTTTTAAATGTAAACATATTTGGTGTTTTTTTTTGGAATTTCAATTTGTGTTTAACGAATAAAATTTATATACATATTAAAGATGCAATTGATGTCTTCTAAATTTAAAATTATTATTTCCGACGTTTTGATATGATTTTCTGAAATTCAATTAATATTTTCTAATTTATAAATGGAAATTTTAATTTCAGTTTTTATAAGAATTGATATTTTCTTAAATTTGAATGGAAAATTTAAAAAGTGCAATTTTATATTTATGTGAATAATACTGCTTTATTAATTATAAACAATTTTTAAAAATTAGATGTAATCGCAATCAGATATTTTGTAGGTAAAGCAGAATAATAATTCTATATAACTATGTAGAACTGTTTTGATAGAAAAAAACTCATTGATGAACTCGGTAACTCTATTTTGTAAAGACAACAAAAAGTTAACATGCCAAACTTATGTTCATATTTGTAAAAGAATAATGAAAAAACGTATGAAAGAAAAGACCAGCCGTGTATACTCTTAACATTGTTTTGTATGATATCTAGTTGAAAATATTGACATTCATGTTAAAATAGAAATAACTAATGCAAAGCTAATTAGAACAAAAATTGTGGCGCCATCTACTGTGGCATAGTCACGCTGAGGAAAATGAAGTGACACTCTATTAATGCAAAAGAAATGTATTTTCCCCACAACAAAATATTGCAGAATTTTATGTAAATAAAATAATATACCGATTTATTTCTAACATGCAGTTACTATGAATATACATACATACATACATATATATAATATATGTATATTATTTGTATTATTTAATATGTGTATGTATGTATGTATATGTAAATATTACACACAAAAAATACAACATCAAACGTTATTTTTGTGTTTTTCTCTTAAAATAATTTAATACATAAATTTTTTTGCTAAATTTACATTTGGGCAATTCACAACAGGTGTTATATATTGTATGTTGTATTGAAATACACAATACAATCATTTGTTGTGAACACTCAGTTGTATTTTCATATTGTAAAACGCTTTCTTTTGTAATTTTCGATCCAACGAGGAAAGATCGCTTCGTCGCTTCTGCTATTTTGTATAAGAGAAAACACTTGTCAGTGTTTGCTTTTTGGTCGTGAGATATACCCTGGAGTTTTAGTTACGTACCTCTTGCTTTTTAATTTATAATGAAAAAAAAAATGTTAAATGTTTTGGTTGGTACTGAAAGAGAAAATACATACTAACAATATAAACATTAATTTTTTTATAAATAAACTTATCGATGTATTTGCGTTATTTGCATTATTTGCCATATTTTATTTTATAATTATTTATGCTGATAAAATTCTATGTATTTGTTTTTTTTTTCATAAAAACTGGCATTCAATTGGAACTGATATGTTATGATACAATATACAACATTTAAGGTGCTATTACATGATGTGTTTTTTTACATATGTAATGTCAAATTTTCCCACAACAAAAGTTGTACACATCGTGTGATACATATGAAACATTGTTTATGTACAATACATGAGGAAAGTCACATGTACATTTTTCAATTAGAACAGGTTCTATTTTTGCATGACAAACAAATGAAAATACAACACTGCTTGTGGCGAAATTTTCCAACATAGCAAATGAAGTTGGATCGTGTATCAGATTTTTCAGTGAAAATTACCAACAACAATTTTACACTATTGTAAAGTGATACACGATACAACAGATACAACGATACATTACCCATTGTGAATTGCCCAATTGTTTTTTTTATTTTATTAACAACTAGGTATTTTAGCATTATTTGGTTTAGATGTTGGTGAATTTTTACTCCCTTTATATTAACTCGTAGTGTCTGCTTGTCGAAAAAATTTTGGATCGCTTTTAACCAATTTCCCATGACCCAATCGGTCTGAAAGGCTCGTGGCAATGACAGAAATGATCTAACAAATTTTTTTAGTGATGCCAAAACAATGGAAACTTTTAAATTTTTCTACCAGAGTTGATAATAAAATGTACAAAGGGTTTGTTTTTATTATATTATTACCACAACGACCACAAAAACAACAAGTCTAGCTATGACAACAATGCAACATTGAGAATAACAACAATAACAATATAGAAATATCATGTTTTTCATTTTTTTTTTTACTTTTTCAGAGATTTCCCTGGACCTGCTCCACCGATTTTAATGATTTTTAAAATAGAAATCTTCCTATGAATTTGGTGAATCATTCTCACTAAAAATGATCACCCTAGCTGTCCTATTGAGGGCGTGATCGTGACAAGAACAACATAGAAAATTATATTTTTCCAAGACTTTTTTTAGTTCTTCATTCAAATCTCGGGCCCTAATGGACCGATATGGACGATTTTAAATAGCAAACTTCTCAGGATGTTAGTGAATCATTTTTTATATCAACGAGTACCCTAGCTGCCCGATTGATGGCTACATCGTGATTTTCACAGACGGACAGACGGACAGACGGACAGACGGACATCGCTATATCAACTCCGGTTGTTATAAGGATCACAAATATATATATTTTATGGGGTCCAAAATTTTTTTTCTAATTATTACAAACGGAATGACAAACTTATATATACCCTCTGCACACTGGAGTGGAGGGTATAAAAACGAATAATTAAAAATGAAAAGTTAAAAATAAAATATGAAAAATGATAATTGAAAAATATGAAAATGAACAAGTCAGAAAATTACAGTCGGTCTAGACCGACTATACGATACCCTATACCATGGTTTAGAGACCCTATCTCTTCGGTCCAACTAAGTGGAGATAGAAAATAAGCGTAAACCAAATTTGAGTGGCATTGTTAGTAATTTTTTTGGCTTCAGATATGAAAAAGTTCATATCGGGTGCTATATTTATATGGGGACTAGGTCGAAAAATGGACCGATCCTGATTATACTTCGTAAAGTCACTTATATTTTAAAACAATATATACAAACCAAATTTGAGAAAAATCTGTGCAATATTTCGGTTTTTTTGATAGATTTAAGTGAAGATCAGGAAGCAGCTCTATGTGGGGCCTATGACTAAGAATTGTCCAATAGGGATTATTTTTGGATTACTGATTGATGGATATAATAAACACATACAAACCCAATTTGACTGAGATCTATATGATAATTTGGATCTTATGGCAATTTATGTCGATTTCATTGGGTTCATTTGTATAGGGTCTAGGTCTGAACTTGGGCCGAATTTCACCAATTTCAACTGCGTTCGTTCTATGGCCAAATTTCGTCAAAATGTATTCATAGTTGCGACCTGTAATTTGATTACCAAGTTTACATGGACACACAGACGGACGGACGGACATCGCTAAAACGTCTAAGAAAGTGTTTCCGAGCCGATCGGTATTATAAAAGATGGCTCTAGGTCAAATATTTTTGGTAGTTACAAACAGAAGCACAAAGTCATTATACCCAAACTATAAGGTATAAAAAGTGAAAAATTAAAAATTAAACATGAAAACTGAAAAATGAAACATGAAAAATATGAAATGAAAAATAAAAAATGGGAATTGATAAACGAAAAACTAAAAATGAAAAATCAAATATAAAAAATAGAAAAATTAAAAATGAAAAAAAAAAAACACGAAAAATAAAAAATGCAAAATGAGAAATAAAAAATGAAAAATAAAAAATTTAAAATAAAAAATGAAAAAAGAAAAATGAAAAATAGAAATGAAAAATGAAAAATAAAAAATTAAAAATTAAAAACGTAAAATAAAAAACGATAAATGAAAAATATGAAAATGAAAAATAAAAAATAAATAATGAAAAATAAAAAATTTAAAATGAAAAATAAAAATGAAAAAAGAAAAATGAAAAATGAAAAATGAAAAATAAAAAATGAAAAATGAATAATAAAAAATTAAAAATAAAAAAGGAAAAATTAGAATAAAAGAATTAAAAAAGAAAAATAAAAATTAAAAATTTAAATTTAAAATATGAAAAATAAAAAATTAAAAATGAAAAAGGTAAAATTAAAAATAGCCAGATGAAATAATAAATAATAATAAATATTTTAATATTAGCAGAGCCCCCGCTGTTGATTGGTATAAGTGATACATAGATGACGCTTTCTGTTTGATTTTAAAAAAGTGCCATAAAAAAATCTTTTTAATTACTAAATTTACACATCTCGCCTTTGATCGGACTCACATGATTTTTTACACACAGAAAATAGATTTGGAATTGTGATGAAGTTTATAACCGAATAACGGATTGATTAGGTTACAATTAGGTAAATATTTAATCATAAAATAAAATAATTAGCTGCTTTTGAATTTTCGTTGATACAATCGAATATAGAGTTGTTGAATATTAGAGTAAATTCGGTTGGCATTTTTTGGCTCAGTGTGTTTTCTTATGAAAAATTTATTATTTTGTCACTGCAATAAACATACGTATGTATGTAAGTACATTTTCAAGTAACTGTATAAGTGAGTAAGTTTACAGTAATTTAGATATGCATTTCTCTAAAAACATCTGTATTATGTATACAGACGTTGTGCTGCAGAGCCATTCCTTTCGTTACTCGTTAACATTGGCTTTATATTTTCCTTAATTTTTTTCTTCTTCAATTCCATCCATGCATCAGCTACACACAGTTTGTTCTGTATTGTGACTTTGAAACATTTTTGCTTCCGTTTTCATTATAAATGTTATTTAGTGACTTGAAAAGGAAAACGTAAAAACTAAAGTAGATGTGCTTGGTAGGGAATACTAATTCAAAGAAGTTATTGTCTAGAATACTTAATGTGGGAAAAGCACTAAATTTTGCTAATAAATAATCTAAGAGCACCTTCTGGAATGGAAATTGAACTAAGAGAAACATTTTGATAGAAGTGAAATTGGCACCTGCTTTTCTGAGTAATGTTTACACCGAGAGTTTAGCATTTCGTTTTAAATAACCAAATTTCGAAATTGGTTTGTATATGTGATAGGAACACATGAGTGACCTAACTTAATATGGTCTAGATCGGACCATTTTTTGGGATCTGGTTCCCAAATATTAATCATTTCTGATAGATTTTTAGAAATAGTTGTTGTAAAAAAAATATCTGGCAATCTTGCTAACATTTAGTTTATGCTTTCCTCTCAAGTCCATCAATTCCCCACCCATTACGATTGCACCTAAGACCAATTTCCAAGCTCATGGTAGAGGCTAACGTGAGGTAGGATTAGAGCACCCAACTTGTTTTGGTGTGATTTTAGTTTTTTGCAATTAAAAGTAAAAACATTTTTGTGCAATACATTTTTTTCATTTTTGGACCAAATTTTGATGTTAAAATGCATGAAAATTCGGTCCCTACTTATAATATTTTCTACAAAATTAAATTACTTTCTATCACTCTATTTAACGTTTCACAAAAAAAAAAAAAAAAATCGAAATGTAATTGAGTTGTAATTTTTCTTGCATTTCTTCATTCATCTACCCAAAATATAAAATAAAAAATAAAGGGTTCGTTAATTGTTTGAATTGCAGTGACACTCTACCAAAAATTCATCTGAAATTCAACTGTCTAAACAATGGTTTGTTTTCCAAACCATAAAAAAAATAAATAATAAATAAATCGTATGGCGTGAAGCACGCAAACCCCAATTTTAGCACTTGGAAAGGTGTTGCTGTTGTTGTTGTTTTAACGTGTTACTATCATTTTCCCAGAAGAATTGAAAACGAATAAAAAAAAAAACAAATGCGCTATTTCTATAATGGGAGAAAAGAAGATTTGGTACCCAAAATTCAAAAGACACTAAATAAAATGAAACAAAAAAAAAAAAAAAGAAAATTTTAGCAATCTCGAATTAATGTATTGTAATACAATCTAGCTTATAAATTTAAAATAAAAATTTTAATTGGAATATTTATCATATATTGCTAATCGAGCCACCAATTACAAGCTACAATACAAACCATGCATAGCAAATTTGTGCTAAAATCAAGTGCTAGCTTTTCAATATAACGGGTGATTTTTTTGAGGTTAGGATTTTCATGCATTAGTATTTGACAGATCACGTGGGATTTCAGACATGGTGTCAAAGAGAAAGATGCTCAGTATGCTTTGACATTTCATCATGAATAGACTTACTAACGAGCAACGCTTGCAAATCATTGAATTTTATTACCAAAATCAGTGTTCGGTTCGAAATGTGTTTCGCGCTTTACGTCCGATTTATGGTCTACATAATCGACCAAGTGAGCAAACAATTAATGCGATTGTGACCAAGTTTCGCACTCAGTTTACTTTATTGGACATTAAACCAACCACACGAATGCGTACAGTGCGTACAGAAGAGAATATTGCGTCTGTTTCTGAGAGTGTTACTGAAGACCGTGAAATGTCGATTCGTCGCCGTTCGCAGCAATTGGGTTTGTGTTATTCGACCACATGGAAGATTTTACGCAAAGATCTTGGTGTAAAACCGTATAAAATACAGCTCGTGCAAGAACTGAAGCCGAACGATCTGCCACAACGTCTAATTTTCACAACGTCTAATTTTTATCGACAAATTTTGTTCAGCGATGAGGCTCATTTCTGGTTGAATGGCTTCGTAAATAAGCAAAATTGCCGTATTTGGAGTGAAGAGCAACCAGAAGCCGTTCAAGAACTGCCCATGCATCCCGAAAAATGCACTGTTTGGTGTGGTTTGTACGCTGGTGGAATCATTGGACCGTATTTTTTCAAAGATGCTGTTGGACGCAACGTTACGGTGAATGGCGATCGCTATCGTTCGATGCTAACAAACTTTTTGTTGCCAAAAATGGAAGAACTGAACTTGGTTGACATGTGGTTTCAACAAGATGGCGCTACATGCCACACAGCTCGCGATTCTATGGCCATTTTGAGGGAAAACTTCGGAGAACAATTCATCTCAAGAAATGGACCGGTAAGTTGGCCACCAAGATCATGCGATTTGACGCCTTTAGACTATTTTTTGTGGGGCTACGTCAAGTCTAAAGTCTACAGAAATAAGCCAGCAACTATTCCAGCTTTGGAAGACAACATTTCCGAAGAAATTCGGGCTATTCCGGCCGAAATGCTCGAAAAAGTTGCCCAAAATTGGACTTTCCGAATGGACCACCTAAGACGCAGCCGCGGTCAACATTTAAATGAAATTATCTTCAAAAAGTAAATGTCATGGACCAATCTAACGTTTCAAATAAAGAACCGATGAGATTTTGCAAATTTTATGCGTTTTTTTTTAAAAAAAAGTTATCAAGCTCTTAAAAAATCACCCGTTATTTATAAACTAGCAGATTCCAGCCAATTTAGCCAATTCACAAACCAATACTTTTATGGTTTATTATTATTGTGAACGAAGACAACAAACTCATTAACAAATTTAATAAACATTAATTTAATAATTTTATGTATGTATTAGTAGCAATTTTAATTGCAATTTACTCAAAATACAGGAAAAATTTAAAAATCTGTTAATCTGCAAAACGGCGAAAAAGAAATACCTGTCGAATAATATACGTTTGGTCGAAATCGGGATAAAACGGTAGAACAAAACATCGGTCACAAGAAATCGCCTAGCCTATTAATATTATAGATAAGATTCACAATTATTTGTTTCGTAAGCTGGTTAGGTAAGCGATTTTCATTATATTCGTATAGAGTACTTATTATATAACGAAGGTATAAATCTAATGTGTAAATTTGGTTATTTTCAATACCACTTTCAAACATTAATACATACTAGCAGATTTCAGCACTCGAAATTCGAGTGCAAATTCTATGAAATTTTATTAACTCATTTTAAATTAAGAAAACGAACTCAACATATTAACAAATTTAATAAACACACACATAGCATTGTATAATATTACGTACGTGTTAGTAGCAACTTTAAACGATCATAACTCCAAAAAAATATTCCAGACGATGAAATTCTGTAAATCTCGGTAATAGCTAAAAAGAAATACCTTTTAAATGATAAATTTTTTGTCAAAATCGGGGTAAAACTGTGAAACTTACATCGGTCACAAGAAATCGGCTAGACTATTAATATTATATATGTGGGTGTGCAAGTCGGCAATTTTAAAATCTTTTTTAAAAAATATTTTTGAAGCATGTGCACTTCATCGAAAAGGTAAAATCCCCACATTTGGGCTCCATATGATTGAATAGCTCGGCAAATCGATTTAAATAAATTTCACTTTGCATCTAAGCCAACTTTTTTTTTTTGCTAAAAAATCCTTCCTGGTTGCGTTTATAGAGTTTTTAGCGGATATGTATTTTGTTTCCAAATGTTTTTTAAAGGACATTTTTGGAGATAATGTAACACCAAGATATGTGTACTCGCTGCTTACAGTTATAGGCTCTCCTTTAAAAAACAAACCTTCTCTTGTTGAGATTTTTCCTCCATTTCTAAATATAATCATTTCTGATTTATTTAAATTTACCTCAAGATTCCGCATTTTACAATATGTTTCGAGGTTGTGTATCATGTTTTGCATTATACTGACATCATCAGCCAAAACTACGATGTCATCAGCATACATCAATAATCTAATGTTTGTAGATCCTTCGTTTATTCTCCCTTCTAGAGAAGAATACAGATCATTGAGGTAAATGAAAAAAAGCGTTGAGGATAACAAGCAATCTTGTTTACTCCTGATGAAGTCTCGAACTCGTCAGATAGATATTCTACATTCCAGACAGCAAGTTTAGTATGACTGTAAATACGTTTTCTATCATTTAACCAATTATACAGTTCATATATTAATGATTTTTCACAAAAAATGCGTACAGTTTTTTTCTTTCCTTAAACTTTAGCTGGGCAATCGCTACTAAATTACACAAATTATCGAATATCCTTCTCTAAAGCCAACTTTGTATTCAGTTAAAATATTGTGTCTGTTAAGCCAGACATTTATTCTTTTATTAATGATATCCATAAAAATCTTTGCCACTGTGTTCATAAAAGATATTCCTCGATAGTTGCTAGCAATATCTTTGTTACGTTTTTTTTAAATGGCAAAAATTATACTTGTAGTGAATTTTTCATCTACTATTGAGGATTCAAAAATAAGATTATAAGATTGTGTTAGTTCTTGTAGGAATGTATCAGATGCATTTTTAAAAAATTCCTGTCTGACTCTATCTTCTCCAGGAGCTTTGTTAAACTTGGCCTTGGCCAACACACTTTTTACTTCTAATGTGTTTATTGGGTAATCTCAATCATCACCAGTATAAAACATGGGCACATACATTATATTATTTGAAATTTGAGATGGATTGAGTAGATCAGCAAAGTATTGCCTAAAAACATGTATTTCCATTCCGGGATTTGGTTGTAATTCTTTATTTTTAATTTCTTTGATTAGCTTCCACCAATCTTTACTATTTTTAATTTTTTCACATGTAAGTTTAAATTTTTTATTTTCAATTAATGGATGTAATATACATACATAAACCCAATTTAACCGAGAACTTTATGATAACTTGGTTATTATGTTAATTTAAGTCGATCTCATAAGGGTCATTTGTATGTAGGTCTGAACATGAACCGATTTTTACAAATTTAAATAGCGGTAATCCCATGGCTGATGAAACTTATGTACTGAATTTCATCATGCGACCTGTAGTTTGATTACAAGATTTACATAGACGCACAGACGGACAGACGGACGCATAGATGGAAAAACATCACTAAATCTAAAACACTTTCTGAGTCGTTTTAGCTGCATAGAGCAATAAGTTGTAGGAAATTTGTCAATAGATGGCGCTGATGTATAGAACAATCAAAATAAGTAAGAAAACAAGTAAGAGTGTTAAATTCGGCTGTGCCGAATCTTTGATACCCTCCACCACGGTTTGAGTCTTGATAATAAATGTAAACAAAATATTGGAAAAATAGGAGTGCGTTTCCTATATGCATGCGTTTCCGGTTATATGACATAACTTCTCGTTTAATTTAGTGTTTGCTAATTAAATAGCTCGCCCTAACCTCCATTGCAAAGGTAATGGTTGTGTAGGGTGGCTATATGCATTAAATCGTGCTAATTGGAGATGGCTGTATAGTTTCTTTTAACTGGCGAATGGAGTAACAAAA
Source organism: Cordilura impudica (assembly GCA_963682025.1). Classification (NCBI taxonomy): domain Eukaryota; kingdom Metazoa; phylum Arthropoda; class Insecta; order Diptera; family Scathophagidae; genus Cordilura; species Cordilura impudica. The sequence goes on from OY821521.1 coordinate 35,186,195, forward strand.
TAATAACCAAAAAAAAAGCTCTCTCAACTTTTTTTTATATAAATATTGCCATATTTGGAAAACATAGAGAATAAATTTATAATAATAAATATTCAAATTAGGGATGCCAAACGGAAAAAACCAAATGTCCCAAACATTTTAAATAAAATAATTTGTTATCTTTATTTTCTGAAAAACTTCAAATTTTCATCCAAAAAAATTGTGAAAATTTCTATATAAATAACATTCTCATCAAATTGCGTTTATTTATGTATCAGTTTTTATGTTCGCAATTCTTAAATATCATTTGAGATTTTATAAAATTCATTGAATTTAAATTAATGTTTTCTGTGGTGTGATTCTATAAATTTCAACGATCCGACAATCGCAAAATATATCGACAGCTATTGTTGTTTGCACTGAGGATTAAGTGATTCACTAAGTACACACATCTTAACGACAGTCGACAAATCTATTTTTCTATTTATTTAAATTGTAAACGAGTGGCATCTCTGTCAAAATAAGCGAAAAACACAAAGAAAAAAGCAAATTACTTCGTGTTTGACAGGATGATTTTATGTTGATGTTTAATATCTTTATTTTTTTTTACTAATATTTCTGTGTATTTATTTCAAAATGAAATAATGAATTGAATATGCTATTTAATTTTTTTATTTATATAAAAAGTTTTTTTAATTAAAGCAAAATATTTTCACTATTTTATGATTTTTATTTATGTATGACGACATTTCAACCAAAAAATTTAAGTTTTTATCGATTGAATAAACAACACAAATATGGTTGTCGTTTAGATAACACCAACAGCTGACTTTAACAATAGCGAATATCGTTTAAAAATTTTACTGATAATTTTGCAATTTTCTTTTTTTAGTGAATCGCAGTACTGAAAAGCTATTAATTTCTCCTGAATGTCAAGATTTTTTTTAAATGTACAATTTTTTTAAATGTAAACATAGGTATTTGCTGTTTTTTTTTTGTTTTTGGAATTTCAATTCGTATTTAACGAATAAAATTTATATATTAAAGATGCAATTGATGTCTTCTAAATTTAAAATTATATTTTCCGACGTTTTGATATGATTTTCTGTAGTTCAATTAATATTTTCTAGTTTATAATTGGAAATTTTAATTCCAGTTTTTAGAATTGATATTTTCTTAAATTTGAATGGAAAATTTAAAAAGTGCAATTTTGTATTTATGTGAATAATACTGCTTTAGTAATTATAAACAATTTTTAAAAATTAGATGCACTCGCAATCAGATATTTTGTAGGTAAAGCAGAATAATAATTCTATATAACTATGTAGAACTGTTTTGAATGCAAAAAACTCATTGATGAACTCGGTAACTCTATTTTGTTAAGACAACATAAAGTTAACATGCCAAACTTATGTTCATATTTGTAAAAGAAAAATGAAAATACGTATGAAATAAAACCCCAACTGTTTTCAACTGGATTTCATACAGAACAATGTTAAGAGTATACACGGGCTTAACATTGTTCTGTATGAAATCCAGTTGAAAACATTAACATTAATGTTAAAATAGAAATAACTATTGCAAAACTAATTAGAACAAAAAAAAATTGTGGCGCCACCTACTGTGGCATAGTCACGCTGAGCAAAATGAAGTGACACTCTGTTAATGCAAAATAAATGTATTTTCCCCACAACAAAATATAGCAGAATTTTATGTAAATAAAATAATATACCATGCAGTTGTTATGGACATACATATATACATATATATAATATATGTATATTATTTGTTTTATTTAATATGTTCATGTATGTATATGTAAATATTACACACAAAAAATACAACATCAAATGTTATTTTTGTGTTTTTCTCTTTAAATAAATTTATACATAAAAATTTTTTTTTTTTGCTAAATATACATTGTTTTTTTTTATTAACAACTAGGTATTTTAGCATTATTTGCTTTAGATGCTGGTGAATTTTTACTCCCTTTACATATGTATATTAACTCGTAGTGTCTGCTTGTCGAAAAATTTTTGGATCGATTTTAACCCCTTTCCCGTGACCCATTCGATCTGGAATTTTGCACTCATGATCGTGGTAATAACAGAAATGATCTAACAAATTTTTAGAGTGATGCCAAAACAATGGAAACTTTTAAAATTTTCTACCAGAGTTAATAAAAAAATGTACAAAGGGTTAGTTTTTATTATATTATTACCACAATGACCACAAAAACAACAAGTCCAGCTATGACAACAATACAACCTTTAGAATAACAACAAGAACAATATAGAAACACCATATTTTTCATTTTTTTTTTACTATTTCAGAGATTTTCCTGGACCTGTTCCACCGATTTTAATGAATTTTGAAACAGAAATCTTCCCATGAATTTGGTGAATCATTCTCACTACAAATGATCACTGTAGCTGCACTATTAAGGGCGTGATCGTGCCAAGAACAACATAGAAAATTATATTTTTTCAAGACTTTTTTTAGTTCTGCATTCAAATCTGGGGCCCTAATCGACCAATTTGGACGATTTTAAATAGCAAACTTTTCAGGATGTTAGTGAATCATTTTTTATGTCAACGAGCACCCTAGCTGCCCGATTGATGCCGTCATCGTGACTTCCACAGACGGACAGACGGACAGACGGACATCGCTATATCAACTCCGGTTGTTATAAGGATCACAAATATATATATTTTATGGGGTCCAAAATTTTTTTTCTAATTATTACAAACGGAATGACAAACTTATATATACCCTCTGCACACTGGAGTGGAGGGTATAAATTATAGTCGGTCTAGACCGACTATACGATACCCTATACCATAGTTTAGAGCTCCTATCTCTTCCTTCCAACTAAGTGGATATAGAAAATAAGCATAAACCAAATTTGAGTGGCTTTGTTATTAATTTTTTTGGTTGCAGATATGAAAAAGTTCATATCGGATGCTATATTTATATGGGGACTAGGTCGAAAAATAGACCGATCGTGATCATATTTGGTAAAGTCACTTATATTTTGAAAAAATGTGAACAAACGACATTTGAGAAAAATCTGTGCAATATTTTTTTTTTTGATAGATTTAAGTGAAAATCGGGAAACAGCTTTATATGGGGGCTATGACAAAGAACTGCCATATAGGGTTTATTTTTGGACAACTGATCAATGAATGTAATAAGCACACACAAGCCCAATTTGACCGAGATCTATATGATAATTTGGATCTTATGGCAATTTAAGTCGATTTCATGGGGGTCAATTTTATGGGTACTAGGTCTGAACATGGACCGAATTTCACCAATTTCAGTTTCATCCTATGGCCGACAAAAGCTTATATACCAAATTTCATTGAAATAAATTCATATTTGCGACCTATAGCTTGATTACAAGGTTTACATGGACACACAGACGGACGGACGGACGGACGGACAACGCTAAATCGACTCAGAAAGTGATTCTGAGTCAATCGGTATAATAAAAGATGGGTCTAGGTCAAATATTTTTAGTAGTTACAAACAGCACAAAGTCATTATACCCAAACCACATATTGGTAGAGGGTATAAAAAGTCAAATATTATAGCGGATGTTTTTGAAAATTCACACAACTATGGTATCGGAACGTATTAAATGTTTGGACTTACAACCTATACCTAACAATGTAATAGATATGTTGACACCGAAGTAAAATTTTTCATTAATGTGCAAAAAAATTCTGAAGCACCTGGCACCGATGGAATAAAATCGATAGTTTTAAAGGATGTCAAGGAATTTTTCAACTTTATTACAAAAATTTTCAATTGCTTCAATTTCCCGAAGCAGTTGCAAATTGCGAATGTAATATCAAAACTAAAATCAGGAAAAGCTACCGTTTTATTAGCATGTTGAATGGTTTAGAGAAATTTTTTGGAATAATCTTACTAATACGACTAAATGAATTTACAGAAAAAAATGAATTTTTGAGTAAAGAACTGGTTGGTTTTAGATGAGATCATTCAACGATACACCAAGTGTGAATATGATAAATACACAGTACATGAATAGTTTTTTTGATCTTAAGAAAGCTTTTGACTCTATAAATGGAATAATTTTTAAGCTCAATAAATTTGGTTACCATGTATATATACAAAAAATTTAAAAAAGTTTATTTATCGGACAGATACTTTGCAGTCAACTTAGACAACGAAAAATCTACTCTCTACTACATTCCTACAGCAGTGCCACAAGGATCTATTTTAACACCAACGTTGTAGCCTATAAAATAAAAAACTGGATGGTATAATAGTTATACATAATCAAAAAAAAAAACAAGTAAGAAAATTATAGTCGGTCTAGACCGACTATACGATACCCTATACCATGCGTTTAGAGACCCTATCTCTTAGCCCAACTAACTGGACATAGAAAATAAGCAAAAACCAAATTTGAGTGGGATTTTTATTAATTTTTTTGGCTGCAGATATGAAAAAGTTCATATCGGATGCTATATCTATATATGGACTTGGTCCAAAAATGGACCGATCCTGATCATGTTTGGCAAAGTCTCTTGTATTTTGCAAAAATATATACAAACAAAATTTGAGAAGAATCAGTGCAATATTTTTGTTTTTTAATAGATTTAAGTGAAGATCGGGAAGCAGCTCTATATGGGGTCAAAGGGATCATTTTTGGACTACTCATTAATGGATGTAATGAACGCATACAAACCCAATTTGAGTAAGATCTATATGACAATTTGGATCTTATGGCAATTTATGTCGATTTCATATGGGTAATTTGTATGGGGGCTAGGTCTGAACATGGACCGATTCTCACCAATTTCAATAGCGTTCATCCCATGGCCGATAAAAGCTTTTGTACCAAATTTCATCAAAATACATTCATATTTGCTACCTGCAGTTTGATTACAAGCTTTACATGGACACACAGACGGACGGACGGACGGACGGACGGACGGACATTGTTAAATCAACTCAGAAAGTGATTCTGATTCGATCGGTATAATTAAAAATGGGTCTAGGTCAAATATTTTTGGTTGTTACAAACAGCAGCACAAAGTCATTATACCCAAACCACATAGTGGTATAGGGTATAAAAATTACTTCTCACCTATACTGGTTAAGATGACCACAATTAAATATATATTACAATAACGGGTAATTATAATTATACCCTATACCACTATGTGGTTTGGGTATAATGACTTTGTGCTGCTGTTTGTAACAACCAAAAATATTTGACCTAGACCCATCTTTAATTATACCGATCGAATCAGAATCACTTTCTGAGTTGATTTAACAATGTCCGTCCGTCTGTGTGTCCATGTAAAGCTTGTAATCAAACTGCAGGTCGCAAATATGAATATATTTTGATGAAATTTGGTATGTAAGCTTTTATCGGCCATGGGATGAACGCTATTGAAATTGGTGAGAATCGGTCCATGTTCAGACCTAGCCCCCATACAAATTACCCATATGAAATCGATATAAATTGCCATAAGATCCAAATTGTCATATAGATCTTACTCAAATTGGGTTTGTATGCGTTCATTACATCCACTAATGAGTAGTCCAAAAATGATCCCTTTGACCCCATATAGAGCTGCTTCCCGATCTTCACTTAAATCTATTAAAAAACAAAAATATTGCACTGATTCTTCTGAAATTTTGTTTGTACATATTTTTGCAAAATACAAGAGACTTTACCAAACATGATCAGGATCGGTCCATTTTTGGACCTAGTCCCTTTATAGATATAGCATCCGATATGAACTTTTTCATATCTGCAGCCAAAAAAATTAATAAAAATCCCACTCAAATTTGGTTTTTGCTTATTTTCAATGTCCAGTTAGTTGGGCCTAAGAGATAGGGTTTCTAAACGCATGGTGTAGGGTATCGTATAGTCGGTCTAGACCGACTATAATTTTCTTACTTGTTTTTATTTGAATTCATCAATGTTTTGGTTAAATAAGACCTTTTCGTCATTTCTGTTATAACTGTTACGTCCCTGGTAAGTATTCCTCAAATATTGTAGATAATAAATATATATTAGGGTCGGTCAATTATTTTTACTCCATAGGCTCATCTCAATTCTGGTACTATGGGCTATAGCAAGTATATTTGCCCAAGGAACCATAGCCCACATAATTTTATATGGGATACCCATATACGACGCAAATTGATTTTTCATCGAAATTTTGGAGGGTTCGAAAATGATTTTGGAGGTGTGGTTTGTTATGGCTCATAGTAGCAGAATCGCGATGAGCCCATGGAGATTTTTTCGGCCCTCGACAATTTGACCCACTCAAATATTTATATATATAAATTATTTTAATAATAATAATAAAAAATCGCTCAAATGTGTGTAAGTTTTCCGGACCTTTAGCTGATACACAACTCCATACTATAATTTTTTCATTGTCGGACGTAAGTTGAATATCTTAAGCTCATACGATTCGTCCATTAACAGAACCTGATTACAAAACCAGAAATTCATATGGCGAAATTGTTTTGTATTATCCATACGTTTTTATACCCTATACCACATGACTTTGTGTTGATTTTGTAACTACCAGAAATATTTGTCCTAGACCCATCCTATGTTATACCGGTCGACTCCGAATCATTTTTTGAGAATCACTTTCTGAGTCGATTTAGCGATGTCTGTCCCACCGTCCATCTGTGTGCATGTAAACCTTGTAATAAAACTACAGGTAGCAAATATGAAATTTAGTATATAATCTTCTATCGGCCATACGATAAACGCCATTGAAGATGGTGAAAATCCGTTTACGTTCAGACCTAGTCCCATACAAATGACTCCTATGAGATCGACTTAAATTGCGATAATATCCAAATTATCATATAGATCTCAGTCAAATTGTGTTTTTATGTGTTTATTACAGCAGTAGTCCAAAAATATATCCTATAGGACAATTGTTAGTCATAGCCCCCATATGAAGCTGATTCCCGACCTTCACTTAAATTTAGCAAAAAAAAAAAAATAAAAATATTGCACAGATTTTTCTCAAATTCGGTTTTATATGCTTTTGCAAAATATAAGTAACCTTACCAAATATAGTCAGGATCGGGCCATTTTTCGGCCTAGTCGCCATATAAATATAGCATCCGATAATAACTTTTTCATATCCGAAGGCAAAAAAATTAATGTCACTCAAATTTGGTTTATGGTATAATTTTGTTTTGATGTGTAAACATCTATACGCGCAGGGGGATAAATTTCTTTTTCACAATACAATCACAAAAACAGCGTAACATGGTTGTATTGGTTAAAAAATTATGATATAAAATTGTTTGAGCTAATTCAACAACCCTTTGCTGTAAAACGTTAAAAATTTCAAAATATAAACGTATAACATATACATAATTCAACAACCCCACAAGTATAACCAGAGCCCCTGCAGTTGTTTGTTATAAGTGATACATAGATGGCACTGGCTGTTGAATTTTACAAAATTGCAATGGGAATAGTTTCTTATTCTATTAATTTTGTGAAACATATTCGTGTTGACATGCAAATATCATAAATAATATAAATTGTAAATATTGAAACTTCAATTTTGAGAGCTGGTTGTTTGTTTTTATAAAAGAAACTAAAAATAAAAAAATTAAAAAAAATCAACGTGAGTCCGATCATAGGGGAGATGTGTAAACATCTGGTAATTAAAGTTTTTAATTATTTAATTAATTTAATTATTTAATTGATGTTTACACATCTCCCCTATGATCGGACTCACATTATTTTTTTTATTTTATTTATTATACCCTCCACACCACTGTGCAGAGGGTATATATTAGTTTGACATTCCGTTTGTAACGCATTGAAAATGCCTTTGCGAACAATAAAGTAAATATATTCTTGATCCTTATAACAACTTGAGTCGATATAGCGATGTCCGTATTTCCGTCCGTTCGTCCGACCGTCTATCTGTCTGTGCGTCTGTCTGTTGAAATTAGGCACATTCACGAAATAAACAATTTAACTGGGTAAAGTTATGATAATATATTTCGAGCAGGTTCGTACTGTGAATTGTGTAAATCGGACATTAATGTGCCAAAATGTGCCAAAAATATGAGAACACCTCTAAAAAAATTTTAAAAATTCAGTGTGTTTGACGTAATAATTTAGTATTAAGTTTATCAAATTGTTTACTTTATAAAATATTTTTGTTTACATTTAAATAGTGCAATAAATCTATACTAGCTGATTCCAGCGCTCGAAATTCGAGTGCAATTTCTAGGCAACTTCATTTTGCAACTTAGCCAATTCACAAACTAACACTTTTTGGTTTATTATTATTGTGAATGAAGATAACAAACTCATTAACAAGTACATTAACAAATTTTATAAACACACAAATAGCATATGTATAGTTTTATGTATGTGTTAGTAGCAACTTTAAATGCAAAGGAAAAAATTTAAAAATCTGTAAATCTGGTGAACAGCTTAAAATAAATACCTTTCAAATAATATGCGTTTGGTCAAAATCGGGATAAAACGGTAGAAGAAAACATCGGTCACAAGAAATAGCCTAGCCTATTAATATTATAGATATTTAAGAGAACGTAAGACCAATGTGGAGGGAATCAAAGATTCGACACAGCCGAACTTAAGAATCTTACTTGTTTTACTTATGAATGGTTTATCTCCGGCAATTCGGCCAGTGAACCCATGTTTGCGTAGAATTATACACACTGTTTCCGTGCTAGCATCGTTTAAAATATATTTTGGAGCTTGTGCAGCTAATTTTGGAGCACTAAAATGTGGATTGCACTCAATTTTCCGTACTAGCCATTACCCGCCATTATTTTAAATAAAGGGGTTTTCAATAAGAGCGCTACAAAAGTTTTTTTAAATAAAATAAAAACGGTTTTGGATATCAATGAAATTCTTTATTCCTGTGAATGTGCGTTCGATGCCATTATGTATGGAAATCGATCTCTTTTGCATGGCCACCACGGGCACGCTTGCAGAAGTCCAGACGCTGAACCCAATTTTCGACGCGTTTCAAGCATAAATCGGCCGATACTGCTGCAATTTCACGTTCGATATTCGTACATCGCTGGCTTGTTGGCATAGACCATAGACTTGACGTAGCCCCACAGGAAATAGTCCAACGGCGTCAAATCGCACGACCGAGGCGGCCAATCGACTGAACCATTTCGTGAGATAACACGTTCACCAAACTTGGTTTCCAATAAATTGATTGTGACATTCGCTGTGTGGCTTGTGGCGCCGTCCTGTTGGAACCACATGTCCTCCAAGTCCATATCATCCAATTGTGGCCAAAAATATTCGGTTATCATTGAACGGTAGCGATTCCCATTCACAGTAACGTGCCGGTCTTGATCATCACGGAAGAAATACGGCCCAATGACGACGCCGGCCCATAAATCGCACCAAACCGTAATTTTTTCGGGATGCAATGATGACTCATGGAGTACGTGTGGATTGCTGTCTGACAAATAACGCTATTTTGTTTATTGACGAAGCCATTCAGCCAGAAATGAGCCTCATCGCTGAAGATGATTTTTCGATGAAAATCCGAATCATTTTCAAGTTGTTGCTCAGCCCAATTCACGAACATGCGACGCTTCTGGTGGTCAAGCGGCTTCAGTTCTTGCGTCAATTTGATCTTGTAAGGATGCAGGCCAAGATCCTTTCGCAAAATTCGGCACAACGACGTCACAGAGATGCCCAGCACTTGAGAACGACGTGTGAAAGACACATTTGGGCTTTCTTGAACTGAAGCCTCAGCGGCAGCAATATTCTCGACACTACGGACACTTCTTTGTCTCACTGGTACGGGAACATTTTGTACTGTGCCTGTGGATTCAAATTTTTCCATTAGACGCTCAATTGTTGTTCTGCTAGGACGATTATGACGATCATAAATTGAACGTAGCGCTCTTAACGTTGACTCCGAATTTCGGTAGTAAATTTTAATAATTTCAACTCGTTGTTGGCTCGTATATCTTTCCATCATGAAATGGCAAACCTTGCTGAAGAGAAATGTCAAAAGAGCGGCAAGAAATATGGCGTCGTTTGCTGTCCCTGTCTTTCTACTTTTGTAGCGTCCCTGTTGAAAAACCCTTTACATACTGTAGTTAGTGCACGATCTAGAATTTGTTTCGCTTGATAATTTTTTTATACCCTATACCACTATGTGGTTTGGGTATAATGACTTTGTGCTGCTGTTTGTAACAACCAAAAATATTTGATCTAGACCCATCTTTAATTATACCGATCGAATCAGAATCACTTTTTGAGTTGATTTAACAATGTCCGTCCGTCCGTCCGTCCGTCTGTGTGTCCATGTAAAGCTTGTAATCAAACTGCAGGTCGCAAATATGAATATATTTTGATGAAATTTGGCATATAAGCTTTTATCGGCCATGGGATGAACGCTATTGAAATTGGTGAGAATCGGTCCATGTTCAGACCTAGCCCCCATACAAATTACCCATATGAAATCGACATAAATTGCCATAAGATCCAAATTGTCATATAGATCTTACTCTAATTGGGTTTGTATGCGTTCATTACATCCACTAATGAGTAGTCCAAAAATGGTCCCTTCGACCCCATATAGAGCTGCTTCCTGATCTTCACTTAAATCTATTAAAAAACAAAAATATTGCACTGATTCTTCTCAAATTTTGTTTGTACATATTTTTGCAAAATACAAGAGACTTTTCCAAACATGACCAGGATCGGTCCATTTTTGGACCTAGTCCCTTTATAGATATAGCATCCGATATGAACTTTTTCATATCTGCAGCCAAAAAAATTAATAAAAATCGCACTCAAATTTGGTTTTTGCTTATTTTCAATGTCCAGTTAGTTGGGCCTAAGAGATAGGGTTTCTAAACGCATGGTATAGGGTATCGTATAGTCGGTCTAGACCGACTATAATTTTCTTACTTGTTTTTTATTAATGCAGTTCGAGAAACTTTTGGCGAATTCTCGATGCCATTATCAAATTGCCGTATTTAAAATTTAACAGCACTATTGGACCTTAATTACTTACTGCTTATTTTTTGTAATTTTGACGAGTTTTACAATTTGTAAAACTTTTTAGCATTTACAATTTTTACAATTTGTAAAACTTTTTACAATTTGTAAAACTTTGTAGCAAGAATTGTTTAGAAATTTATGGCGTTTTCTTTTCTGAAAAAAATATGTTACACGTTATAATGTTACATTTTTATAATGTTTGCCTCACACATTAAAGATGTTGCATTTTTAATGGTCAGAATAGAACATGAAATTAAAACTATGCCACACTTTTTTTTATGACCAGCTGATTTTGTTGATATTTTTGTCGGAAAAGAAAACGCCACTAGTTTCGCCTTATAGTTCATTGCTCCATTATGACCTTGAGCCACTATATCATAAACTATTTATTTTCAATTCTTTTTAATTACTTCACTCGAACTTTTTTTGTTTACTTTTTTATTTTGTTCTTTTTCATTTTTATTTAAAATGATTTGAATAAAAAAAAATGTTGCCAACACAATAAATAATAATAAAAGCGCTAATATGAGAAATTTCTAGATAAACTACAAAATTCTGTTTTTGTAACCAAAACTAATATTATCCGTCACTACCTTAATTTTGTAAATATTCCAAAATCAATTTCTTTTTCGCCCATCCTTTTATTTGATATTCCCTTTTAATTTCAATAATTGAAATCGTTTAAATAAAAAAATGATTATTGCAAATTTTAATCGGGTTATTAATTTATTCTTAATTACTTAACAACTTTTGTAATCTTCTGTATACATTTGTCAGAAACCTACTTAGTTTTAAATTCTTAGTGTTGCTTATGCGATTTGTAAATACTTATCGACTCACCCCCGTTTTTTTTTACCTAAGCATAGAAACAAGAGATTTTAGTCGATTAAAAATAAATTTAATATAGGCTGACTTGAATGAAACGAAAAGGTAAATTTAGGTTAAAAACTCAAGCATATTTTTTATATTTCGTATAAAAAGCTTTATATACCACTATGAATATGCCAGCATGCGTGCCGCACGTTATTTGTTATCATAGATTATATATCCATTTTCCACAAAAAAAAAAAAAAAAATAGAATAGAATAGATAATACTAAAAATAACAATCAAAACATGTTTCCATTTCACTTGCATTCAAAATATCAACAGTTCTATCTTTCAAAACATCCGAAAGTCTGCAGTTTAATGAAGGCGCACGATATAGGAATTTCTCACGTGACACACTCTTCAACACTCAACATTAACGATAGCAATAATAGGAACAATAACAACATCATCATTCATATTTATATCGTCATTATCAGTGTTATTATTATTTTGAGCGTGAAAGAGTGATATACACTAAGCACAAAAAGTATGCGGATTTTATATAAAAACAAGTAAGTGTTAAATTCGGCTCCACCTCGGTTTGAGTCTTGATAATAAATATAAATGAAAAAGTAAACAATTTGTTAAACTTAATACCAAAAAAATTATTTCAGCAAATTCTTTGGGTTGGTTTTCGTGTTTTCTATTATTTCGGATTTGTTTCGGTGTTTGCTTTTTGGTCATCGTGGTTGCTGATCGGCATTTAGGTTATATACCTATATGCATGCGTTTCCGGTTATATGACATAACTTCTCGTTTAATGTAGTTTTTGCTAATTAATTAGCTCGCCCTAACCTCCATTGCAAAGGTAATGGTTGTGTAGGGTGGCTATATGCATTAAATCATGCTAATTGGAGATGGCTGTATAGTTTCTTTTAACTGGCCAAATATTTCTTCATTGCGGCCAATAGCGAATATCGTTTAAAATTTTGATAATTTTGCAATTTTCTTTTTTTGACGATTCGACTATCGTTAAAAGAAGTCACTGAAGCGCGGTAAAGAAAAGTTATTAATTTCTCCTGAATGGCAATATTTTTTTAAATGTAAAAATTTTTTATATGTAAACATAGGTATTTGGTGTTTTTTTTTTTGGAATTTCAATTTGTGTTTAACGAATAAAATTTAAATATTAAAGATGCAATTGATGTCTTCTAAATTTAAAATTATAATTTCCGACGTTTTGATATGATTTTCTGAAATTCAATTAATTGTAATTTATAATTGGAAATTTTTAATTCCAGTTTTTAGAATGATATTTTCTTAAATTTGAATGGAAAATTTAAAAAGTGCAATTTTTTATTTATGTGAATAATAATGCTTTAGTAATTATAAACAATTTTTAAAAATTAGATGTAATCGCAATCAGATATTTTGTAGGTAAAGCAGAATAATAATTCTATATAACTATGTAGAATTGTTTTGAAAGCAAAAAACTCATTGATGAACTCGGTAACTCTATTTTGTAAAGACAACAAAAAGTTAATATGCCAAACTTATGTTCATATTTGTAAAATAATAATGAAAATATGTATGAAATAAAAGACCAGCCCGTGTATACTCTTAACATTGTTCTGTATGATATCCAGTTGAAAATATTAACATTCATGTTAAAATAGAAATAACTATTGCAAAGCTAATTAGAACAAAAATTGTGGCGCATCTACTGTGTCATAGTCACGCTGAGCAAAATGAAGTGGCACTCTGTTAATGCAAAAGAAATGTATTTTCCCCACAACAAAATATTGCAGAATTTTATGTAAATAAAATAATATACCGACTTATTTCTAACATGCAGTTGTTATGGATATACATATATACATATATACATATATAAATAAATTTCTACATACATTTTTTTTTTTTTTGCTATATTTACATTGTTTTTTTTTTATTAACAACTAGGTATTTTAGCATTATTTGCTTTAGATGTTGGTGAATTTTTACTCCCTTTATATTAACTCGTAGTGTCTGCTTGTCGAAAAAATTTTGGATCGATTTTAACCAATTTCCCGTGAGCCATTCAATCTGAAGTTTTGCAGGCAGGCTCGTGGTAACAACAGAAATGATCTAACAAATTTTTAGAGTGATGCCAAAACAATGGAAACTTTAAAATTTTTCTACCAGATTTAATAAAAAAATGTACAAAGGGTTAGTTTTTATTATATTATTACCACAACGACCACAAAAACAACAAGTCCAGCTATGACAACAACACAACATTTAGAATTACAACAAGAACAATATAGAAACATCATATTTTTCATTTTTTTTTACTTTTTCAGAGATTCCCTGGACCTGTTCCACCGATTTTAATGATTTTTGAAATAGAAATCTTCCCATAAAATTTGGTGAATCATTCTCACTAAAAATGATCACTGTAGTTGCACTATTCAGGGCGTGATCGTGACAAGAACAACATAGAAAATTATATTTTTTCAAGAATTTTTTTAGTTCTTCATTCAAATCTCGGGCCCTAATCGACTGATTTGGACGATTTTAAATAGCAAACTTTTCAGGATTTTAATTAATCATTTTTTATGTCAACGAGCACCCTAGCTGCCCGATTGATGCCGTCATCGTGATTTCCACAGACGGACAGACGGACAGACGGACATTGCTATATCAACTCCGGTTGTTATAAGAATCACAAATATATATATTTTATGGGGTCCAAAATTTTTTTTCTAATTATTACAAACGGAATAACAAACTTATATATACCCTCTGCACACTGGAGCGGCGGGTATAATTAATATTGGAATACGTACGAATTAATGAAGAAATTTTGAGTTTTAATTCCGATTCAGCGCCAAATACCTTTTGTAACACATATTTTGAGTTCAGGATCATGAATTTTGTGGAAGATCTATATATATATATATTAGGGTGGCCCTTAATAAAAAAGTGTTCAAACTCTCGGTCTCACCCCCTAGATATATACGAATAGCAAAAAAACTGTGAAATACAAAGTTTTAGGTCAATCAAAAAAAAATTTAGAGGTGCTTCAACGCGACTGAAAATTTCAAGTGTGTTTATATGGGGAAAATATGACTATTTTTCAGATTTTGCGAAAATTTCGTTCTATAGTTTAATTTTTTCGACAAGTTGTTATATAAGTCAATATCAGTTCTAAATTATCTCTGCAAAAAGTAATATAACTTCAGAATCGAAGAAAAACTCGCCAAGAAATAACAAATGGCCCAGACCACTTTTGTACCAAAAAACTCTAATGAAAAGTGATGAAGATTTTTTCAACTTTAACACATTGATTAAAGCCAAAATTTTTTTTTCGGTCTCTATACCTATAAGTATACAGATATGAAGTATTGTTTTATTACTACGTTGTGAAACTATCGCGAAATGAGGCCAAAGATTGGAAATTTTTTTGATAAAATTTTGAAAACTCCTGTTTTAACTTTTAAAAAATTTTCTTTATTTCAAAAAGAGAAATCGTTCTTAATTGAATGAAATTGAAGAACAAAAACAATTAAATGAACAAGTAAAATGTTATTTTAAAAGAAATTGTTTTTTTTTTTTACTTTTTTGATAAACTTAAGGAAAAAGATGAAAAAGTACTTAAGGTTTTTTTTTGTGAAACTGACTAAAGAATCATACGGCACCTCGGTTTCTAGCTAAACCTTATGTTTTATGTCATTTGACAATAAAAAAATGATTTCGAAAAATACTTCGAAAATTTAAAATTTGTGTTTTCAAGAAACCCAAGAAAGTTGTTTATTTTTCGAAATAAATTGTTTCAAGTCTTTTTTCTTAATTCAAAAATTTGCAACCTCTGCTACTTGAAAAATTAAAAATTGTTTAATTTAGTGCACACAAACTATTTATTTAAAATTGCTTTAAATTTTAACCGCCTTAATTTTTTGCATTTTTACGATTTAGCGTTTTTACGATTTAGCGTTTTTGGATTTTTGCGAATTTAAGATTTGCGGTAGTGTGCTTTGGCATTTTTTTCTCAATTTTGTATTTTTGCTTTTTCCCGAGATAGTGTTCTTTCAATTTGGCAGTTTTGGAATTTTCTGTTTTTCCGATTTTTGCATTTTTTGTTTTGTGATTTCAAGTTTTTTGATTTTGCGTTTTTTCGTTTTCCGTTTTTGCCACTTTGCTTAAACTTTCATTATTTTCTAGTTACCTTTTAGCGCTTTCCCGATTTTGTGGGTTTGCAATTTTGCATTTTTGCAATTTTAAGGTTTGCGATTTAACGTTTTTTAAATTTTGTACTTTGTGATTTTGCGTTTTTTCCGATTTTGTGTTTTTGCTATTTTGCATTTTTGCGATGTTACGATTTTGATGAAATTAAATTTTGCTTAAAAAACAATGTCACTTTAATTTGACCGCACAGACTAACAGTTTTCAAAACTTTTTAATAATTTTTTAAAAACTCACTTTTGTATCCATTTCAAAACGACTTCACGTTTCATCATTAGCAATCACGATTAAACTTCAAATTAAGGTGACATTGTTTTTTTTTTAAGCAAAACTTAATTTCAATAATCTTGGACCACACGCCGTTAAACAATATGAATACATTTTATTCAGAATACTTATTACGATTTTGTATTCTTGCAATTTTTCGTTTTTGTGATTTTTAGCTTTTGTGTTTTTTCGGGTTTTTTGGATATTGCGTTTTACGATTTAGAATTTTTGACATTCTGCGATTTTGCATTTTTCTCGATTTTGTTTTTTTAAGTTTTGCATTTTACCAATTTTAAAAGTTGTTTTGTAGTGGTGGATTTTTGCGCCTTTGCGTTTATCTCGATTTTGGTTTTTGCAATTTGCATTTTTGCAATTTTGAGTTTTTGTACTCTTGCAATTTTGCGTTTTTGCGATTTTTAATATTTGTGCATTTCTGATTTAGCGTTTTTTTTTTGGATTTTGCATTTTACGATTTAACATATTTTCATTTCTGCGATATTTCATTTTTGCGTTTTCCTTTTTTGCCATTTTGTGATTTAGCTTTTATTAGTTTTGGATTTTTACAATTTTGAATTTTTTCGGATTTTTCGTTTTCGTATTAATATTTTTTTCAATTTTGTGATATTCCGCTTTTGAATTTTTCGTTTTTACGAATTAGTTATAAGCGTTTATTTAATTTTGGATTTTTGCTACTTTGCGATTTTCCATTTCTGCAACTTGGGTTTTTGCGATATTACGATTTCGCGGTTTTGCGATGTTTAGTATTTGTATTTACGATTTTGCTTTTTTTTTTGGATTTTACGATTTAAAGTTTTTTCCATTTTTGTGTTCTCTATTTTTGCCATTTTGTGATTTAGCTTTTATCAGTTTTGGATTTTCAGATTTTTAGTGTTCTGATTTCACGTTTTTTGAGCATCGGGGTTTTTAGTTTTCCGTTTTTGCCAATTTGCTAATTTGTGTTTTTGATATTTTTCGATTTTGTGATATTCCACTTTTGAGTTTTCCGTTTTTAGAGTTTATTTAATTTTGGATCTTTTCGACTTTGCGATTTACCATTTCTGCAATTTGCGTTTTTGCGATATTACTATTTTGCGGTTTTGCGATTTTTAGTGTTTGTATATTTCTCATTTATCGATTTTTTTTTAAATTTTACGATTTAACATTTTTTTCATTTTTGCGATATTCCGTTTTTGCGTTCTCTATTTTTGCCATTTTGTGATTTAGCTTTTATCAACTTTGGATTTTTGGGACTGAGATTTTGTATTTCTGCGATTTTCAGTGTTTGTGATTTCACGTTTTCTGGGCATCGAGGTTTTCCGTTTTTGCCAATTTGCAATATAGGGTTTTTTTTCAATTTAAAATTTTTGCACTTTGCATTTTTGCAATTTTGTGTTTTTGAAATTTTTCGATTTTGTGATATTCCACCTTTGAATTTTCCATTTTTAAAGCTTTGTTTTTAGCGTTTATTTAATTATGGCTTCTTGCGACTTTGCGATTTTCCATTTCTGGAATTTTCGTTTTCGCGATATTACGATTTCGCTGTTTTGAATCTTGCGTTTAACGATTTTGCTTTTTTATTTTGTTTTTGTGATTTTATGATTTTGCTTAAATTAAAAACAATCGATTTTCCTTACTTAAAAAAACCTTTTTGAAAAATTAACGTGAAGGATGAGCAATTCCATTTAATTAAAGATTAACTAGAATTAAACAAGTAAGAAAATTATAGTCGGTCTAGACCGAATATACGATACCCTATACCATGCGTTTAGAGACCCTATCTCTTAGGCCCAACTAACTGGACATTGAAAATAAGCAAAAACCAAATTTGAGTGGGATTTTTATTAATTTTTTTGGCTGCAGATATGAAAAAGTTCATATCGGATGCTATATCTATATAGGGACTAGATCCAAAAATGGACCGATCCTGATCATGTTTGGAAAAGTCTCTTGTATTTTGCAAAAATATATAGAAACAAACTTTGAGAAGAATCAGTGCAATATTTTTGTTTTTTAATAGATTTAAGTGAAGATCGGGAAGCAGCTCTATATGGGGTCAAAGGGATCATTTTTGGACTACTCATTAATGGATGTAATAAACGCATACAAACCCAATTTGAGTAAGATCTATATGACAATTTGGATTTTATGGCAATTTATGTCGATTTCATATGGGTAATTTGTATGGGGGCTAGGTCTGAACATGGACCGATTCCCACCAATTTCAATAGCGTTCATCCCATGGCCGACAAAAGCTTATATACCAAATTTCATCAAAATATATTCATATTTGCGACCTGCAGTTTGATTACAAACTTTACATGGACACACAGACGGACGGACGGACGGACGGACGGACGGACGGACGGACAGAGGGACGGACGGACGGACATTGTTAAATCAACTCAGAAAGTGATTCTGATTCGATCGGTATAATTAAAGATGGGTCTAGGTCAAATATTTTTGGTTGTTACAAACAGCAGCACAAAGTCATTATACCCAAACCACATAGTGGTATAGGGTATAAAAAGCATACATATATTCCTATTCCGAACTTTCAAAAGTGCATGAGAGGAAAATTAGTTTACCTTAAATTTCGTTTTTATACCATATACCACTATGTATAATGACTTTGTGCTGCTGTTTGTAACTACCAAAAGTATTTGACCTAGACCCATCTTTTATTATACCGATCGGCTCAGAATCACTTTTTGAGTCGTTTTAGTGATGTCCGTCCGTCCGTCCGTCTGTGTGTTCATGTAAACCTTGTAATCAAACTACAGGTCGCAAATATGAATATATTTTGATAAAATTTTGTACATGAGCTTTTGCCGGATGAACGCTGTTGAAATTGGTTAAAATCGGTCCATGTTCAGACCTAGTCCCCATACAAATAACCCCTATGAAATCGACATAAATTGCCATAAGATCCAAATTATCATATAGATCTAAGTAAAATTGGGATTGTATGTGTTTATTGTATCCATTAATCAGTAGTCCAAAAATAATCCCTATTGAACAATTCTTAGTCATAGGCCCCATATAGAGCTGCTTCCCGATCTTCACTTAAATCTAGCAAAAAAACAAAAATATTGCACAGATTTTTCTCAAATTTGGTTTGTGTATATTTTTTCAAAATATAAGTGACTTTGCCAAATATGGTCAGGATCGGTCCATTTTTTGACTTAGTCCACATATAAATATATAACCCGATATGAACTTTTTCATATCTGCAGCCAAAAAAATTAATAACGATGCCACTCAAATTTGGTTTTTGCTTATTTTCTATATCCAGTTAGTTGGACCGAAGAGATAGGGTTTCTTAACCATGGTATAGGGTATCGTATGGTCGGTCTAGACCGACTATAAGTTTCTTACTTGTTAATTATTCCCTATACCACTATGTGGTTTCGGTATAATGACTTTTTGCTGATGTTTGTGATTACCAAAAATATTTGATCTAGATCGACCTTTTATTATACCGATCGACTCAGAATCACTTTCTAAGTCGATTTAGCGATGACCGTCCGTCCGTCCGTCCGTCTGTGTGTCCATGTAACCTTGTAATCAAAATACTGGTTGCAAATATGAATATATTTTGATGAAATTTGGTATATAAGCTTCTATTGGCCATGGCATGAATGCTGTTGAAATTGGTGAAAATCGGTACTTGTTCAGACCTAGTGATCATATAGTGACCACTATAAAATTGACTTAAATTGCCATAAGATTCAAATTATCATATAGATCTCAGCCAAATTGGGTTTGTGTATGTTAATTACCTCCATTAATCAGTAGTCCAAAAATAAACCGAATAGGTTAATTCTTAGTCATAGCCCCCATATAAAGATGCTTCCATATCTTCACTTATATATATCAAAAAACAAAAATATTGCACAGATTTTTCTCAAATTCGGTTTGTATATGTTTTTGCAAAATTCAAGTGACTCTGTCAAATATGGTCGGGATCGGTCCATTTTTCGACCTAGTCCCCATAGCAGCCGTTATGAACTTTTTCATATCTGCAGCCAAAAAAAAAAATTAATAACAATTATATCCAATTAGTTGGACCTAAGAGATAAGGTCTTTAAACGCATTGTATATTCGGTCTAAACCGACTATAACTTTCATACTTGTTTTTGTTTTGTTTACAATCCAGTTATTATATATGCAGAGAGTTTGTGGGTGTATTGAAATTTATTTTCCATTCTTATGCACATCCACAAGTAAAAATAAATATGTATGATTATATTATCTGAAAATGATATGATTCTTTCATATTTTTTCTTTTATATTTCATGCTAGCACGCAGACTTTACGTTGACTTCTCGTTGTTGGTTTTTTATCTCAAAATAGAATTTCTATTTAATTCAATACCTTCACAAAACATCATTTTCTGGTTTATCATCAATGTACTCGATTTCAAATAAATATTTTTGGTCTCAAGGCAATTAATATATTTGTCAACATACCTACATACGTACGTTTCGAAATTACTGCATGTTTGATGTTCAGCTGCTACTTTCAATTTGAGTATTTTATCTTATAAACGAAAATATAAAGAAGTGTGAATAATATGGGAAATTGATATGGGTTATTGTAGTCTATTTAAGCATTTTCTAATTAAGTCTTTGAAATTAATGTTCGCCTAAACAACATTGAGATTATTTTAGAGGAAAATCATGAGTTCAATAGAAAATTAGGTTGAATGGCAGTTATTTTTTTCTTCTTTTGGATGAATGAAATGCGAACTAGGATAGATGAATAATTAAATCCTATTAATAATAAATTCCTTAACCATAATAGTACGATTAACTAATATGCTTCCAAGGAAAAAAAAACATTACCAAATAATGGTTTTAGAAGGAAAAGTAACTGGTTGAAGTTTGCCTGATAAGCTCATAATTTTAACACGGGGATGTCATTTGGAGGTAGCTAGTTGCCTAGGAACTCATTTTCATGTAATGAAAGTAATACAGTATGCAAGGAGCTGGCTTGATATATACATAAGTAGCTGTATAACACATTATTAGTTAAGCCTTATTTTCACTTTAGAAGTAATGCAGTGGGCAGCAGCAGGTCATTATTGGTAATGCAAAAATCAATGAGCTGCTATTACGAAATGTTTCCTGGATTCTTTGAGGTGTGTGTTAAGAGCACAATTTTCGTTTACAATTATAATTCTTCGAGCTAGAAATGAATTTTGAATCTAGGTGCTAATTGCAGAAAATTTTGTAAACTATTTCTTAAAGCTACAACAGTTTTAGAGGTCAGACAATAAAATATTAAAATATTTTTGATTAACAGCGAACATACATACATACATAATTGAAACTCAAAATTCCAACTATGAATATTCAAATTTGTTCTTATAGTTCTTATCATTAAATGGAAATTGATGCTTTTTTTTGTTTAACAAATTGACAACAAAAGAAATATAAAAACTTAAACCTGATGAAGCATGCAAATGTTGGATTCTCTAACACAACCAGACATCGAAATAAATCAACCAATTGTAGGTCGTACTGGGAAATGCTTAAAGATACGAGTATGCCAAACAACGTGAAGATGCATAGAGGAGGTAGACATAAATTACAAATGAGAAAAACACAACACAAAAAACATGATAATATTATGACAATATACAAATAAACTAATGAATTGTTTACAAAGCAATAAAATCAGCAAAACCAAAAAAAAAAAAAACAAGTAAGAAAGTTATAGTCGGTCTAGACCGACTATACGATACCATATACCATAACTTTAGAGGCCCTATCTCTTAGGTCCAACTAATTAGATATATGTAGAAAATAAGCATAAACAAAATACAAGTGGCATTGTTGCTAATTTCTTTGCCTTCGGATATGAAAAACTTCCTAACGGATACTATATTTTTATGGAGACTATGTTGAAAAAGGGACCGATCCTGACCATATTTTGCAAGGCCACTTATTTTTTGCAAAAACATACACAAACCAAATTTGAGAAAAATCTGTGCAAGACTTTTGTTTTTTTGATAGATTTAAGTGAAGATCCGGATTCAGCTTCATATGGGGGCTATAACTCTGTGGTTTTCTGGAATAACCGCGTATGTCAATTTTTGTCAGTTTTGAGTTAACGATACCAAATAGATTAATTTTTAACGCTCTTTACATGTGTTAAATTTTTTTTTAAAAAATATTGACCATTTCTGAGTTTTGTCTTTAAATAACGACGTAACTTAAATGTTTATTAAATTAATTTGCAGCACTATCGACGTATGTCAACCTTCGTTAGATCGCTGACAAATTATTTTCTCAGAAAACGATACATAGCGACATACGTTGTTATTAATGAAAAAAAAAATACAAAATAATTTTGGTTTATTTTCCAGTTAATAACCACTTATAAAAACTTCTGTTTTTAATTCTGTTTTTTGTTGTCACTATTATTCTTGATACGTTGTTATATTCTCATCCTAAGTCCCGTTAGCTTTTTGTTGACGAACAAAAAAATCCATTTTTCAAGCAACAACAACTTATCTCTACATGGGTGGTTGCATTGAAAGTTTTCTTTTTCAAAGAAAACGACGTTTGTCAACAAAGTTGTTTTATCTGCACACACTTTAAGTGTTATTTACATATTGTTTTTTCATCCTTCTCTAGGATCTATTCCTCTGAAGATTTTTGACTCAAAATTTTATATTAAGTATTTATTGCCCATATCTACAGGACTGTTAAATAAAAAGCTCCAAAAACTTTATATCGAGCCCATAATTTCAAATATAACGTTTTTTGGCTCCCCTGAACATTTTGATTTTATGACATACGCGGTTATTCTAGAAAACCACAGAACTAAGAATTGACTTATAGGGCTTATCTTTGCACTACTGATAAAAGGATGTAATGACCTTACACAAACCCAATTTGACCAAGATCTATATAATAATTTGGATATTATGACAATGTAAGTCGATGTCATTTGTATGGGGACTAGGCTTCAACATGAGCCGAATTTCACCAATTTCAATAGCGTTCATCCTACGGCCGACAGAAGCTCACATATAACATTTCATAGAAATATATTCATATTTGCGAACTGCCGTTTGATTAAAAGGTTTACATGGGCACACAGACGGACGGACGAACATCTCTAAATCGACTCAGAAAGTGATTCTGAGTCGATCGGTGTAATAAAAGATGGGTCTAGGTTAAATATTTTTGGTAGTTACAAACATCAGAACAAAGTAATTATACCCTATACCACATAGTGGTATAAGAAAAAAAAAACAACATAAACTCTGATACTGAATGTAGAGACAAAATAGCGGCAAACAAACAACAAGCACATAAATCATAATTGTAGAGAGAAAACAACAATTTAAAATTTGTACATAAAGAGCAGCAATCATAGATTAAGTCACTGAGAGAGATAGAGAGAGAGAGAGAGGGAGAGAGATATATGTAAATGGGAAATTAAAGTATTTCCGTTTTGCTTTTATGGTAAAAATCTAAGAATGAATTTATTTCGCTAAGTAAAAAAGTTATACGAGGGTGGACCAATAAGTCCGTAACTTTTAGAATGAAAAACATTTTTTTTTGCAAAAAAAAAAAAAAATTATTTTTCAACATGATCTCCTTTTAGCTCAATACACTTAGACCAACGTTTCTCCAATTTTTGTATCCCTTCCAAAAAATAGGATTTTTCGAAGTCCATAAAATAGTTAAGTTTGATCAATAATTTCATTGTTGGAGCTAAATCTCTTTCCACCGAGCCATTTCTTTAGGTTTGGAAATAGGAAATAGTTACTAGGGGCTAAACCCGGAGAATATGGCGGATGAGGTACCAATTCGTAGCCCAATTCATGGAATTTTGCCATTGAGACACGATTACTTTTATGGTCAATTGAGAGCAAACGCGGCACCCATCTTGCAGACAGCTTTCTTAAACCCAACTGATCATTTAAAATCGAAACCACACTGCCATATGAAATGCCTATGGTATTAACAATCTCACGCAGCTTTACTCTTCGATCGCCCAACACCATATCGTGGATTTTTTCGACATTCTCGGGTGTATTGACATCAATTGGCCGTCCAGAACGTTCAGCGTCATTTGTATTTGTGCAATAACAACGAAAGTCAGTATACCACTTTTTCACCATTGAAATCGATGGTGCAGAGTCCCCATAGTATTTACCAAGCTTTACCTTGGTTGGATTGACGTCTTTTTTTTCGCAAAAGATAATGTTTAATGGCACTCGAAATTCGCTTCTTTCCATTTAAAAAGCTGTTAAACGCAAAGCAAATGACGGAACTTGCTCAAAATTTTACAGTAGTCTATTAACAGGTGGTACTTGATGGGAGCAGTGTTGCATTTCATAAAACTACGAGGGAAGTTCGAAAAGTCACTGACTTATTTATCCGCCCTTTATTATTGATCTAGGTCGACTATATTATGTCCCATACTATTACTAGATAATATATTAAAATTTCAAGATTATTATATGGCGACTAGGTCCAAGGTCATATTTACTGAGGTAACTTATGTGTTCGAAAATACGATTTTTGAGTAAAATACAGTGAACCAATAACAAAGTTGTACAGCATACTTACATATGTTTATGTGACACTAGGGTGGCCCTTAATAAAAAAAAGTGTTCAAACTGTCGGTCTCACCCCCTAGAAATATGCGAATAGCAAAAAAACTGAGAAATACAAAGTTTTGGGCCAATCCAAAAACGTTTAGTCGTGGCGCAAAGCGATTGAAAATTTCAAGTGTGTTTATATGGGGAAAATATGACTTTTTTTCAGATTTTTCGAAAATTTCGTTCTATAGTTTAATTTTACCAACAAGCTGTTATATAATTCGAGATCAGTATTAAATTATCCTTTCAAAAGGCTATAAAACTACAAAATCGAATAAAACCTCGCCAAGAAATAGCAAATGCCCCAGACCACTTTTGTGCCGAAAAAAACTAGGTCATGAAATTTGATGGCATTTTTTTCAACTTTGAGAAATTGATTAAAGCCGTCATTCTTTTTTGGTCTCTATACTTATAAGTACTCAGATATGAAGTATTGTTTTATTACCACGTTGTTAACCTATTGCGCATTGTGACCGAAAATTGGAAATTTTTTTGATAAAATTTTTAAAACTCCTTTTTCAAGTTTGATAAAATTTTCTTAAACAAAATTTAAAAAAATTAATATATTACTTTAAGGTTTTATTAAATACATATTGCAGATTAACTGTGTGAATTCTTAAGTAAATCCCTCTACCAGAATTTTTTTGACAGTGATTTTATTTTTGCGGATTTCGAGAAAACTTGGATTTTTGTGAAATATTCTGTAAATGTACTCTTTCTAAATACTTCACTTCAAAAATTCATCACTTTTCTACTTTTAAATGTTATATTTTATCTTAATAGCCTAGGGTTTCGGAAAAAAATAATATGACTCCATTAACCCTTTCGGAATTGGGGTCACATATGACCCCAATCTAATAAAAGACAATTTATTCAAAAAATTCAAATATTTTGTAAGTGCTGTCCAATTTTTAGATGCTACGCTTAAAATACAATAACCGAATGTGTGGAAGTTTCATTCCAAAAACTGTGGATAAATCCGAGAACGTTAACCCATTATTTGCCAAGGCCAGCTTTAGATTTTAAGATATTTTTAAATAAAAATTACCGAAAACGATTATTTCTATTACACTCGATGAAACCACTATGTAGAATTTAAGAAAAATAATTCGGTTAATTTTTTTTTATTTAACCCTTCAGTGCTCCTGAGATCAAAATTATCCATTGTGATATATCTCTGGTGCAATTGTCTGCTTATTGCTCGCGAATATATGTTAAAACAACTTAAGTCATATGTCTAAAAAATAGGGCGTTTTTTGAAATTCACTTTGATTTAATTTTGTAATTTATTCCATTAAGATTAGTATTATATTTGAAATTTACTTTTATTTAATAAACTATTTAAAACTGAGAAATAAAATGGTAGAAGTTTCAAAACATGTAGGTGATATTGAAGATAATATAAAGCGACCGATTAAAAAAAATCAAAAAATGTCAACCATTATTAGTAATGGCATCTTCACCGATTGACCTGAAATTTTCTTTTTGGCGTTTTTTTATCAATATCCACCAAATTGGTGGGTGAGACAGCAAGAAATTCAATTATTACTTTATTACATAAAATAATTTTATAACAAAATTGGTTAAAAGTTGTTTTAATTTACATTCGCGAGCAATAAGTAGATAATTGCACCAAAGATATATCACAATGTATTATTTTGATCCCAGGAGCACTGAATGGTTAAATAAATAAAAATTAACCGAATTATTTTTCTTAAATTCTACATAGTGGTTTCATCGAGTGTAATAGAAAAACTCGTTTTCGGTAATTTTTATTTAAAAATATCTTAAAATCCAAAGCTGGCCTTGGCAAATAATGGGTTAACGTTCTCGGATTTATCCAAAGTTTTTGGAACGAAACTTCTACACATTTGGTTATTATAGTTAAGCGTCGCATCTAAAAATTGAACAGCACTTACAAAATATTTGAATTTTTTGAATAAATTGTCTTTTATTAGATTGGGGTCATATGTGACCCCAATTCCGAAAGGGTTAATGGAGTCATATTATTTTTTTCCGAAACCCTAGGCTATTAAGATAAAATATAACATTTAAAAGTAGAAAAGTGATGAATTTTTGAAGTGAAGTATTTAGAAAGAGTACATTTACAGAATATTTCACAAAAATCCAAGTTTTCTCGAAATCCGCAAAAATAAAATCACTGTCAAAAAAATTCTGGTAGAGGGATTTACTTAAGAATTCACACAGTTAATCTGCAATATGTATTTAATAAAACCTTAAAGTAATATATTAATTTTTTTAAATTTTGTTTAAGAAAATTTTATCAAACTTGAAAAAGGAGTTTTAAAAATTTTATCAAAAAAATTTCCAATTTTCGGTCTCAATGCGCAATAGGTTAACAACGTGGTAATAAAACAATACTGCATATCTGAGTACTTATAAGTATAGAGACCAAAAAAGAATGATGGCTTTAATCAATTTCTCAAAGTTGAAAAAAATGCCATCAAATTTCATGACCTAGTTTTTTTTTGGCACAAGAGTGGTCTGGGGCATTTGCTATTTCTTGGCGAGGTTTCATTCGATTTTGAAGTTTTATAGCCTTTTGAAAGGATAATTTATACTGATCCCAAATTATATAACAGCTTCTCGGTAAAATTAAACTATAGAACGAAATTTTCGTAAAATCTGAAAAAAAGGTCATATTTTCCCCATATAAACACACTTGAAATTTTCAATCGCTGTGCGCCATGACTTAACGTTTTTTGATTTTCCCAAAACTTTGTATTTCTCAGTTTTTTTGCTATTCGCATATTTCTAGGGGGTGAGACGGACAGTTTGAACACTTTTTTTTCCCTCCATATAACGAAGGGCCACCCTAATGTGACACATATAAAATAAAATGTGAAAATATTCTGTATTTTATTCACTTTTCAAATAGTTTGAAGAAAATTTGAGAAAATATCATGTTTAAAATTATTAAAAATTAACAAAAACCAAAAAAGTGCATTTCATGAAACAAAAAAAAAAAAAACTTGTATGATCAGTTGGGTTTAAGAAAGCTGTCTGCAAGATGGGTACCGCGTTTGCTTTCAATTGGCAATAAACGTAATGGTATGACAACTTCAAAGGATTGTTTGGAATTGTTTAACCGCAATTCGAATGAGTTTTTGCGGCGTTTTGTAACTGTGGATGAAACTTCGATCCATTAAAATACTTCGGAGACCAAGCAGCAGTCTAAACAATGGGTTTGTCCTGTATTAAGCTAAAATACAGATTATGTTGAAAAATACATTTTTTTTTACAAAACAAACTGTGCTTCATTCTAAAAGTCACGCACTTATTACACCGCCCTCGTACATTTCAGAAATTCTTACAAAAATAAAGATTTTCCTTGATTATTTTTAAAAACTAGTAATTTGTATGATGACATTTAGCAATTATAACGGTGTGTAACCTTTTTGGCATTGATAAAGACAAATTTTGTGTGATTTCAGGTGTAATTGATGCCCATATGTCTTGGAGTGCAGTTTTAATCTATGGACACAGAAATGCTCAATTGGATTTACATGGGGACATTTGGGTGGATGGTGTAGCACTTATTACATTTTTACAGCAGATATTCTTTAAACACAAACGACGAATGCTTTACATCGTTGCCGTGAACGTAGCTAAAAATTATCGGCAATTTCCAATTTTGCAGCTCTTTGTCGCAAATCTATATATTAATAGGCTAGGCGATTTCTTGTGATCGATGTTTTGTTCTACCGTTTTATCCCGATTTTAACCAAACGTATATTATTTGAAAGGTATTTCCTTTCAGCCGTTTTACAGATTTACAGATTTTTAATTTTTTGCCTTTATTTTGAGTAAATTGCATTTAAAGTTGCTACTAACAAAATTTTGCAATACTATGTGTGTGTTTATTAAATTTGTTAATGTGTCTGTAATAAAAATGAGTTTGTTTTTTTGTGTTGATTTGTGAATTGACTATAATTGATTAGCATACCTTTAGGGTCATTATATAATGAAAAAATTAAATTTCCTAGAATTTGCACTCGAATTTCGAGGGCTGGAATCTGCTAGTTTTTCTTTAAAATGTTTAAATAATCAAATTTATTCATTCAACAAACACAAAATTTCTAACTCTATAAGCTCTTATTGCACCCTCAACCATAACAATGCCGCTGCTATGTTTCAACGTTTTATAAAAATTTTTTGGGTACAATGCTCTTCCTTCTTTTTTCGCACAAAACGTCATCCATCGTATCCAAATATATTGAGTAAATATTACGGAGTACCAAACCTCTAGTGGCTTTGAGACATAATATTTTGCATACTCAAATCGCTTTTTATATTTGTTGCTTACAATGGAGGCTTGTTTCGGGGTTTATACCCTCTTATGCTTTCCGAGAGTTAAAAATTTCTTACAGTTTGTGGGTGTACCTGAATAATTCAATGTTCGCGCAAGTTTGGCGCTATTTCGACTGAAGATATTTTCGAATTTTCACTAATGTTTCGAACTATTTGCCTTTGCGTTTATAAAGACGAAATTTTTTTTCTTATTCCACTTGGTCTAATTAAAAAGCCATTTCTCTGGTCCATATCAATAATGAATTTGACGGTAGAGTGCTGCTTATTTTACAATTTCATAAATTTTCCTCAAAATCTTTGTCTCTTCTCAAAGATTTATAATAAATTTTTACATTTGTAATGAATTTTGCTTTGAATCTATATCTTTATTTTTTTTCGCGTAACCTGACATGGGCACTAGGGTGGCGCTTCATTATATAAAGGGAAACAAGTAAGAAAATTATAGTCGCTCTAGCCCGACTATACGATACCCTATACCCTATTTCTAAACTAAATTTGAGTGGCATTTTTATTAATTTTTTTCGCTGCAGATATGAAAAAGTCCATATCGGGTGATATGTATATTTATATGGCGACTAGGTCGAAAAATGGACCGATCCTGACCATATTCGGTAAAGCCACTTATACTTTGAAAAAATATATACAAACCAAATTTGAGAAAAATCTGTGCAATATTTTTGTTTTTTGATAGATTTAAGTGAAGATCGGGAAGAAGCTCTATATGGGGCCTATGATTAAGAATTTTCCTATAGGATTATTTTTGAACTACTGATTAATGGATGTAATAAACACATACAAACCCAATTTGACTGAGATCTATATGATAATTTGGATCTTATGGCAATTTATGTCGATTTCATAGGGGTAATTTGTATGGGGACTAGGTCTGAACATGGACCGATTCTCACCAATTTCAACAGCGTTCATTCCGTGGCCGATGAAAGCTTACATACCAAATTTCATCAAAATTTATTCATATTTGCGACCTGTAGTTTGATTACAAGGTTTACATGGACACACAAGACGGACGGACGGATGGACGGACATTGCTATTTCGACTCAAAAAGTGATTCTGGGTCGATCGGTATAATTAAAGATGGGTCTAGGACGAATATTTTTGGTTGTTACAAACAGCAGCACAAAGTCATTATACCCAAACCACTTAGTGGTATAGGGTATAAAAAGGTGTTCGAATTTAAAGCCTCACTCCCTAGAAATATGCGAATAGCAAACAAACTGATAAATACAAAGTTTTGGGTCAATCAAAAAAAATTTAGAGCTGGCTCAACGTGACTGAAAATTTTAAGTGTGTTTATGGAAAATATGATTTTTTTTTTCAGATTTTACGAAAATTTCATTCTATAGTATAATTTTTTCGACAAGTTGTTATATGAATCGATATCAGTATTAAGTAATCTTTTCAAAAAGCTATATAACTTCAAAATCGTTAAAAACTCGCCAAGAAGTAACAAATGCCCCAGACCACTTTTGTGCCAAAAAAAAAACTCTAGGGAATGAAATGTGATGAACATGTTTTCAACATTAACAAATTGATTAAAGCCATAATTTTTTTTTGTCTCTATACATATAAGTCCTCAGATATGAGGTATTGTTTTATTACTACGTTGTGAACCTATTGCGAAATGAGACCAAAAATGAAAAATTTTTTTGATAAGATTTTGAAAACTCCTTTTTTTAGTTTTAAAAAATTTTCTTAAACAATATTTAAAAAAATGCATCTGGCACTTTAAAGATTCGTTAAATATATGCTAGAGATTAACTGTTTGATTTTTTAAGTAAATTCCTCTGCCAGCATTTTTTTTACAAGGAATTTTTTTTTTTTGCGGATTTCGAGAAAAATTAATTTTTTTTGTGAAATATTCAGTAAATGTACTCTTTCTAAATACTTTGTATCAAAAATTTATCAGTTTTCTACTTTAAAATGTTACATTTTATATTAATCACCTAGGGTTTCTGAAAAAATAATATGACTCCATTATACCTTTTGGGCTTGGGGTCACATATGACACCAAGCTAATGAAAGGCAATTTATTAAAAAAAAAATCAAATATTATGTAAGTGCTGTTGAATTTTTAGATGTGATGCTTAAAATATAATAACCAAATGTGCAAGTATTTAATGCTAAAAATTTGGAATAAAGCGAACAACGTTAACCCATTCCTTGCCGAGGCTAAGCTTTGAATTTTGGCATATTTAAAAAAATTAATTGTTCTAGTAAACTATTTAGATGAAACCCTCACTATGGGTTGGGATATAAAATTTTGCTCTATTTTACGACAACTTACCCTCATGTGCTCCTAGGGTTAAAATGATCCAAAATCAGCAGTATTTGCAAAATATTTGTATTATTTTACTTAATCGTCCTATACTAGCTTGGGGTCATTTGTGCCGCCAACTCCAATTGGGTTAATGATGTCAAATTATAAAATCATCATAATCATCATATCATAAAAATCGGTAAAGATATAGCACAATTTTATTTCCCAACCCATAGTAAGGGTTTCATCTAAATAGTTTACTAGAATAATTAAATTATTTAAATATGCTAAAATTCAAAGTTTGGCATCGGCAAGGAATGGGTTAACGTTGTTCGCTTTATTCCAAATTTTTAGCATGGAAGACTTGCACATTTGGTTATCATATTTCAGGCGTCACATATAAAAATTCAACAGCACTTACAAATTATGTAAATTTGTTGAATAAATTGTCTTTCATTAGATTGTGAGCACATGCGACCCCAAGATTAAAGGGTTAATGGGGTCATATTATTTTTTTCCGAAACCCTAGGCTATTAAGACAAAATATAACATTTGAAAGTAGAGAACTGATACATTTTTGATACAAAGTATTTAGAAAGAGTACATGTACAGAATATTTCACAAAAATCTAATTTTTCTCAAAATCTTCAAAAAAAAAATTTTTTGTTAAAAAAATTCTGCCAGAGGAAATTACTAAAAAATTGAGACAGTTAATTTCTTACATATATTTAACAAAACTTTAAAGTGCCAGATCCAGTTTTTGAAATTTTGTTTAAGAAATTTTTTGAAAACTTAAAAAAGGAGTTTTCAAAATTTTATAAAAAAAAAATTTTCCATTTTTGGTCTCATTTCGAAATAGGTTAACAACGTCGTAATAACACAAAACTTCATATCTGAGTACTTATAGGAGACCAAAAAAAAAATGGCTTTAATCAATTTGTTAATGTTGATAAAATGTTCATCACATTTCATGACCTAGAGTTTTTTTTTGGCACAAAAGTGGTCTGGGGCATTTGCTATTTCTTGGCGGATTTTTATTAGATTTTGAAGTTATATATGTAGCTTTTTGAAAAGATAATTTAGTGGTGATATCGATTCATATAACAACTTTAGAACGAAATTTGCGTAAAATCTGATAAAAAGTCATATTTTTGCCCATATAAACACAATTGAAATTTTCAATCGCGTTGAGGCACCTCTAAATTTTTTTTGATTGACCCAAAACTTTGTATTTATCAGTTTTTTTGCTATTCGCATATTTCTAGGGGATTGGATCGAGAGTTTGAAAACTTTCTTTATTAAGGGCCACCCTAATATATACATATATGAAATTTTACCTATCCCGAAAATCATGGTGTTACATATCAGGCGTTTTAGATCGAACAGATAACTTGTTTACTCTAATATAAATTTTATCAAACAAAACTAACACAACTATATAGTGATAAGCCGGTATTCATAACTAATATTAAAGGTAGACCTATCCCAACATTTGTTACAAAGAGATTTTCTTTCTTAGTGAATTTTGCTCTGCGGGTCCCTCGGCCCTCTGGGTGAAAATCTACAAATCGCATACGAAATAAATTAATAAATTAGAGTATAATGTAAGAATATATATAATAAATTTTCCGTCTTTTCATAGTTCCACGTGGAACTTTAAATATTTTGAGGGACTTTTTCAAATACTAAGACTTTGTACCAATCTATAAAAAAAAAGCATCAGTCATGTTAGGAATTTATTCTATGGATAATGCTTGGATATTCATTAATAGTTGAATTAAATCTTGGAATCTCTCTCTGATACTTACTCACTCTTGACAGAGAGAAACATACATACATATCTTAAAAGAGCACAAAACATTTTGGTTGTTTTCTCTGTTTACATTTCTGTTATTTCTCGTTACACGAGTCAGAGGTGTGTTGTTCGATCGGTTTCATATGTGATATACATTTTGTATCTTGTTGTTTGGTATTTTTGTTCATAATTCTTGGCATTCAATACCAATTCGGCGCTGTAGCCAAACACTACACGTAACTACGGGCATCGCGTATTAGACCAACTAGCGACGTGTTTTGATTTTCTAGTTTGTTACGTTGAAATGTGCGTGAGTTACGTTTTATGAAATCAAATACTATTTGCGGTTTTTAGCAAACTGTTTTATTTTTTATTGTGTTTTTATTTTGAAAGCAAAAAAAAAAAAAAGGAAAAGAAGATATTTTACTTTCAAATGCAAGTGTGGGCTTTCTTTTAATAATTCTGTGGCAAAGTTTTTGCATTTAAATGAAAGCTAAACCGGTGTCTTATAACAATGATATTATGGCAATATTATATTTTGCGAGTGGGTAGAGTAGAAAAGTAACAACAAAAGCGCGGGCGTTATGCGTTAAATTTACTAACGTCTCGTGTGTCTTTCTTTAAGTAAACATTAAACTTAAAAGAAAAAAAAGAAAGGAAATTATTCTTTAATGAACACCTTTAATAATATTATAAAAACAACAAGAAAAGAGTTGAAAAACCAATCCAAATAGCTTAAAATAAGGAAAAAAAAATAACCATTAAAAAGCGCCAAACGTGAAAATAAGTTTTAAGCACCTCAATCATTAAATACTTTTAATCAATAAAAAAAAAGATCCTATAAAAATTAAAGAAAAACAAATGCATATTTAAATGTATTTACTTATTTCACTGATAATTTTTTTTTATTGAAAAAAAAAAAAAAAAACACTGTGTTGAATCTGTTTACAAGAAAAGTGTTGCTCATTATCAATTTTATGTAAATTTTCGATATTAATGTTTAATTTACTGTTATAATGTCAATCAATTGATATTTTTATCTTGTTATTTGTTTGCCTCTTTTATTTGTTGTGTGTATGTGTTTCTTATTGAATTTTTTAAATATTTTAACATTATTGTGGATTATCTTGTTGAACTGGCAATTTGCAAACAGATCATTTCTGACGATTTATATATATATTTTAAAAGGTATGTATAATTGAATTTGCTTATGAAATTTATATTTTGTTAACAAAAGAGAATTAAATTTAGCCATGAAATAGTTGAACAGTTAATATACATTGCCGTTGAAAAGTTATCGCTCACAAGAAAGGAATCTTATTCGGGTTGTCAATTATTGGGATTTTAATCAGAGCTCCTCGTTACTCGAATATGGAGCTACTCGAGCTGCTCGAATAGTAAATCCTTCCATTTAGCCGACTAATCAATATAAATTGACCGGATTGTTTTTTATTCGAAACTTGCCATTTTTACGTTCTTCGATAGATTTTTATATTAATTGAATTAGTAGTAGCATTTAGTATTTACTAGTATGGCCCAACAATCGAAATTCGAGTGCAAATTCTGGGAAATATTATTTTTTCATTCAATTTTTGTCTTCCAAAGTTTTTTAATCTATATATCTATAATATTAATAGGCTAGGTGATTTCTCGTGACTTATGTTTTGTTCTACCGTTTTATCCCGATTTTGACCAAACGCATATTATTTGAAAGGTATTTCTTTTTAGCCGTTTTGCAGATTTACAGATTTTTTAGTTTTTTTCCTTTATTTTGAGTAAATTGAATTTAAAGTTGCTACTTACACATACATAAAGTTATACAATGCTAATGTGATTGTAATAAAAATGAGTTTGTTTTTTGTGTTGATTTGTAAATTGGCTATAATTGATTAGCATACTTTTAGGGTCTTTATTTATTGAAAAATACAATTTCCTAGAATTTGCGCTCGAATTTCGAGGGCTGGAATCTGTTAGTATATATAAAATTTATGAATATTTAAATGAGCCTAAAGGTATGTTAATCAATTTTAGCAATTCCCAAATTCAACACAGAGCGTCTGATATATAATTTAAATCATTCGCATTAACAGGGCGTAATGCGTTATTATAAATATTTTATTTTATTTAATTTAATATATTTTTAAGACAGATTAAACAAAAATTTTATCATTCTCAGCTTCTCCTCCATACGAACTATAACAATGCCAATTTTCACACTCCTTCGTGCGCGCATATTGCTTAAAAAGGGAACTAAAAATTTACCTTCACGCATTAATATATATATTCTTAATTTTCAAATAACTTTATAAAAATTCTTTAATATATAATTACATTTTCAAATGTTAATAAACAACATTGACAATAGTCAGTCGTCTCAAAGTGGACCATATCACGAGAAGGCGGTCACAAATTCATAATTTTTGATTGGATTGGAATATTGATATGCGTTTTTTGTTTGGTAGGTGGGACTTTGCCCTTTAATTTTTGCTACAAAACGTAAATATCGACCGACAATAAAAATAGTTGTGGAAGGTTTAAAATCAAGGTTAAGAAAATACACACATGAAACAAACAATGTTCTGTTCAAAAGCAGCCAACACATATGTTTATTTTCATATCAATTATGTGCGTTTCTAAATTTTCTACGGTGCCCAACACAATCATGACTGTGTTCGTTTTAATATTTCGTTATTTACACGAACATTTTTGTATCACGTACTTTTTGTTTCGATCACACATAAACCACACATATTGGAGTGTTGCTTTATTTGAAGTTCGTGTTCTGGTACGTGTACTGAAAAAAAAACAGAACATGTACAACAAACAGGTTCGAGTACAGTTATATTTTAAGTCGTGTTGTGGCTCATGTACTAAGACAAAACAGAACATGTACAATAAACAGGTTCGAGTTCAGTTATATTTTAAGTCGTGTTCTGGCTCGTGTACTAAGAAAAAACAGAACATGTACAATAAACAGGTTCGAGTTCAGTTATATTTTAAATTCGTGTTCTGGCTCGTGTACTAAGAAAAAATAGAACATGTACAATAAAGAGGTTCGAGTTCAGTTATATTTTAAATTCGTGTTCTGGTTCTTGTACTACGAAAAATTGAAACATCAATTCGCGATCTGATACACCCCGATAAAAACGACAACAATTGTTTCAATCAAATTTATTAAAATTTTATTGACCTTTTTTTATGACACGTTGCAAACTGTTTACAATTGTAAAATATTTTAAAATTTTATTGGACATTTTTTTGTGATTTACTTTGAAATTATTTACAATTGTTTTTAGTGACTGGTTTTTATTTTAATAAAATATGGTAATAAAATACTTAAGACACAAAAACTATTTAGCATCATAAAAGTTACACTTGTTGGTTGTTAGGTTTTTTTGCATTACCCACCCCTATTTTCGCAACCAATTAGTGTCATAGACGAAAAACCGAATTTTACGGCATAAAAGACACACTTGTTGGTTGTTAGGATCTTTTGCAAACATTTTTTTTTTTTTGGTAACAAATAACTTTAGACACAAACAAATTTTGGATCATAAAAAACACAATCACCCACCCTTAATTTGCGAACCAATTAGTGTCAATGCACAATCCTTTTCTCAATGATTTTTTGGGATTTTTTGCATAAAAACGCAATGAGTGTCAATAAAAAAAAACCAAAAAAAAATATTTTCATATTTTATTGTCCCTTTTTTATGACTTACGTTACAATTTCACGCAATTGATTTTGCAATAAATAGCGAGTGCGTGCGTCATTTATTCATTAAAAGTGGTTCAGTTTTCATTAGATCGTGATCTATAAGTGTATTGTGTTATTGTGGAAATTGCAAATATTTTGTGAAAATTAAAACAATTTGAAAGCAATAACAGAAATAAGTTTTGCTATAAAAAATACGCAACTTTTAATAGCGAAACGAAAAAATTTACACGTCTGATTGAATCCTGCAAGAAAGATTTAAGTGCAGTGTGCAGTTTTTGTTTCTTAAGTGTTTTATTACCATCTTTTATTAAAATAAAAACCAGTCAATAAAAACAATTGTAAATAATTTCAACGTAAATCACAAATAATGGTCAATAAAATTGTAAAATATTTGACAATTGTAAACAATTTGCAACGTAAGTCATAAAAAATGGTCAATAAAATTTAATAAATTTGGTTGAAACAATTGTTGTCGTTTTTATCGGGGTGTATCAGATCGCGAATTGATGTTTCAATTTTTCGTAGTACAAGAACCAGAACACGAATTTAAAATATAACTGAACTCGAACCTGTTTATTGTACATGTTCTATTTTTTCTTAGTACACGAGCCAGAACACGAATTTAAAATATAACTGAACTCGAACCTGTTTATTGTACATGTTCTATTTTTTCTTAGTACACGAGCCAGAACACGACTTAAAATATAACTGAACGCGAACCAGTTTATTGTACATGTTCTATTTTTTTTCAGTACACGTACCAGAACACGAACTTCAAATAAAGCAACACTCGAATATGTGTGCTTTATGTGTGATTGAAAAAAAAAAGTACGTGATAGAAAAATGTTCGTGTAAATAACGAAATATTAAAACGGACACAGTCATGGTTGTGTTGGGCACCGAAGAAAATTTAAAAACAAACATAATTGATATGAAAATAAAAA
This sequence comes from Cordilura impudica, assembly GCA_963682025.1. Classification (NCBI taxonomy): domain Eukaryota; kingdom Metazoa; phylum Arthropoda; class Insecta; order Diptera; family Scathophagidae; genus Cordilura; species Cordilura impudica. The sequence goes on from OY821521.1 coordinate 35,224,215, forward strand.
TATGTGTGTGTTGGTCTAAGTTATGTTTGTTTACATATATGTACGAGTTTTTTTATTCAGTGTGTGTTTTTTTCTGAACTCTGTTTAAAATACATTTTCATTTTTAGTTGAATTTTAGTACAACAGTAAAGTGTTAACAGGTTAAAAAAAGTTTTTTTTTTTAAATGTTTTATTTTTTCAGTTAATTGTACAACTAATACTTTTTAAAAATTTTGTAAGTTTAATTTTGTCAGAAAATGCCAACTTTGGCCCCCGTAATCTTTTCAGTCCTAATGTTCACAAGGACCAAAAGTTGGTTTTTTTTTGAAGGGCGCGAGTTAAAATATAATTTATTAAGCAGCCAACGTAAAGGTGACCTGATATTGATTTAAGATAGAGAAGTTTCAATGAAAAAGTCGTATGTTCTTACTTTAGTTAAACAATTTTTATTGTCTTTTTAAATATTTCTATATTAATTTTTATAGTAAATTTATAAAATACATAAATTTTTAAATCAAGAAAAAATTTTAACCATATGAAAACAAGTAAGACTGTACGATACCCTATACCATGGTTTAGAGACCCTATCTCTTCGGTCCAAATAATTGGATATAAAAAATTAGCATAAACCAAATTACAGAGGCATTCTTATTAATTTTTTTTTTTTTGGCTGCAGATATGAAAAAGTTATTAATGGATGCTATATTTATATGACGATTAGGTCGAAAAATGGACCGATCCTGATCATATTTGGTAAAGTCACTTATGTTTTGAAAGAACATATACAAACCAAATTTGAGAAAAATCTGTGCAATACCTTTGTTTTTTGATAGATATGAGTTAAGATATGGAAGCATCTTTGTATGGGGCCTATGACTAAAATTTGTCCAATAGGGATTATTTTTGGACTACTGATTAATGGATATAATAAACACATACAAACCCAATATGACTGAGATCTATAATTTGGATCTTATGGCAATTTAAGTCGATTTCATAGGGGTCATTTGTATGGGGAGTAGGTCTAATATGGATCGAATTTCACAATTTCAATAGCGTTCATCCAATGACCGACAAAAGCTTATATGCCAAATTTCATCAAAACATATTCCTATTTGCGTACTGTAGTTTGATTACAAAGTTCACATGGACACACAGACGGACGGACAGACGAACGGACGGACATCGCTTAATCGACTCAGAAAGTGATTCTGAGCCGATCGGTATAATAAAAAATGGGTCCAGGCCAAATATTTTTCGTAGTTATAAAAAGCAGTACAAAGTCATTATACCCAAACCACATATTGGTATAGGGTATAAAGGGTATAACTTATTGTTAGTGTACTGAAAAACTACTTTAAATCAAACAATTTTAGTAAATATTTCTTCTAAATAGCCTTGATTTTCATCTTCTGGCTTCTTCGGAAAATTCAATAGAGGTAGTTTTCCATTTTTGTCGAATATTGGACACATATGGATCTGAAGTCTTCGTTAGTGCAACATATGGACCTTTTTCTTGTGTTGTGCTCGCGAAGGAATCTGTAGACTTTATTCCTTTTTTCTTGCGCTTCTTCAGATGGATCTCTTATTGGTAGCATATTGTTTTGAATTATTTGTTCCCCATGGTACAAAATTTTATGAACTGTGGATGGCATATATCTCCAAGAGCATTTTTCGTTATAAAGTGTAGCTGTTTTTTTTGGCGTACTCTCCAAATTTTTTTGCATTTATCTTTTCTGCTGCATGCAAGAACTTTTAATATGTCTTGAACCGTCTTACAAATTCAAGATCTACACCTGTGATAGATGCTGCAGTTTCTCGTTCAGAAAAAAATCTCCTTGCAGTATTTCCATCATTTGAGTTTCCTTCTCCTTGTTTTGGTTGGACGATTATGAGGCCTAGCTGTAGATATTTTTTCTGAATTTGTTTTTTTTTGCTTTCTTTTTTCATAATTTTCTTTGGGTTTTCTCACTGTTTCGCCTAACGGACTAAATTCCATAAAACGTGTTCTAGCATGAAGAGGGGACATTCCAAATTCGTAGGCTTCCTTAAAACTATCGTCTTGTGGTGGGGGTTGACTTAATTGACTTGATGTCTTTTGGCATATAATGCAACTTGACGACGACTTTCCTTCGGTTAAAGCTTGTGCAACTTTTCCATCAATCATTGTTAGACACATTTTAAAAGCAATTTTTAAGAGCAATTCAGACATATGAGGGACAGATTTGGGGATTTACACTCTTTGAAGAAGTAGATAAGCTTCAACGTTTTTTTCTTCAAAAAGGTTTTAAAATTACCAACGTGTACACCTACGCACGTATTAATGTTAGAAACTGGAATAGAAAATAATCACACCTTGGATCTACATCTTAGATATATAATAAAAACTCTTTTTCACTATAATTATCAAAAATATTGATACAAAACAGAGAGTGTAATACAACAGGATTGCAGAATGTGTCTCTAAAGAAGACTAGGAGCACGTAAGAGAAGGTGTTATAACACATTTGTTACTGCAAAAGGTTTCAGAGACAAATCGGTTCTATAAGAAGTTGAACTATGAGAGTGAACAACTCTATTTTGAAACCATACCAAATGTTAATACAATCAGTTGGATCTTTAAGGCGAGATGTGATTTAATTGAACTAAATGCCACCCGCTTCCAACAGCAAAGACTTACAACTTGCTCGTTATGTAACCTTAATGAGTTATGTAACCAAATGCCCTATACTTCGGCACATACGATATCAATGCTTCAAAAAAATATGTTTAACAGAGACAGAACTTATTAACATTTTAAACAATGTCAGTATAACTTATAAAGAATTGAATCGTTACATTAAAGCTGCATTAGATTATAGAAAGGACTTAATCATAGAATTTAATTATTAATATATAAAACTAATTAATTAATGTAAATAATTTATATTTGCAAATATTATCGACTGACGACAGTATGTCATAGTCGTATGTTCTCTTTTTCTTGTTAATATTTAGTTTACACTGTTATATGTTTAAAATTGTTAAAAGGAAAATGAACTGAAACTAAAGAACAAATAACTAATAACTAATAACTAACTAACTTATGACATCTTTGGTTTCCTTTTTGAATGCAAATTTTATTGGTCTGCAATATTTTGTTGAAGAAGGAATTTCATTTTTCCATACAGCAATTTCTGTTGTTCTACTAGTTGACGGCTCTAAGCCGCTATCAATTTTTGTTAAGCGCAATGGAACGAAAGATACCATAAATAAATTAGCATCTGATGAATTTTCGGCATTAAATTGCTTGTATTGTTTCTGACCAGAGGATTTATCACATCCCCATTTAGAAATAATAAGTAATGCTGTCATTTCTAATTTTTTTTTAATGATCAGTATCAAGCGTATTTACCAACCGTTCTGCAGTATGTTCAAGGGGAGCTTGCAATTTTATTTCTGCTGAACTTGAAGTGACACTAACAGAAGATTGTGAAGGTAAGCATTCTTTTTTGGCAGAAACTAAATCTCGATACTCTGGAAAAATCCCACAATTCAAATTTGATGCAAAAGTTGTAATTTTATCTTTGTGTATTTCAATTTCTTGCAGGTTACAATACTTGAAGAAATGGTTGCTCAGTATGTGCAAAATTATATTGTCTACATCTTTTTGTTGAAAATAAATATCAGCGAGATCTCTATAACAGTACTTAGCCATTGTTCAAACTGTAATGAATAATAGTTGTGGAAACTCTTTCTTGCAATTATGTAAAATACAATTTTTGTCTTTTATTAACACTTTTTGAAGCATAAAAACACTGACCCTTACCCTTTTAAAATGTGAAGCTTACCTTCTCATATCTTAAAAGGGTTTGTCGCAATAGTTTTTTACCATTTACCTGTTATTTTTTTAATTTTTTTTCCCATTTTGTCAGGTATTTAAACTATAAAACTCAAGTTCCGACTATTAATGTTTTTGAAAAATAAATGTACCTGTCAAAATAAAAAAGATTTTAGCCATTAATATAATTTACAATTAAGCGCATTATGTCTCAACCCTTTTTTATAAGTACATAGCAACTCCTGTCAACTCTACCGTTTCTTTTCTCTGCCAGTATAAACAACAAATAAACTTACGCAAAGAAATATACCGGTACGACCAACTTTTGTATTCATAACACACAGACGGACGGAAGGGCATCGTTAAATCGACTCAGAAAGTGATTTTGAGCGGATTCATATAATAAAAGATGGGTATAGGCCCAATATTTTTGGTAATTACAAACATCAGTGCAAACTCATTATACCCTAACCACCTAATGATACTACATTAAGTTAGACCTGTGATTTTGCGTGTACTGTGTTGTCAATATTTATTAAATTATTTATTTATATTTTTTAAAATTTTGTGTAGTAATGTCCAGTTTTTTATTCACAAATAAATTTTACAAATTATATTCCCTGACAACAAAGAATCATTTTATAATAAATTTACGCTCCTGAGGAAGTTTGAATAAAGTAATCGAAACGTCGAGCAGGAACATATTAAATTGATTTTTATTTACACATAAAAACAGATTATTGACCAAAATAGCCCGTAAGGTAACCCCTCTTTTTAAATCTAATTTAAATATTAACAATTGGTCACAACAACAAAAACACACTTTTTTGAAAACTTTTGTATTCATAAATTTTGCACAAAAATTGTTCTGGTGCACACTGGCAGAAACTGCCGGGTATACAATGGGGTACAGAAGTGTAGGGGAGGGTTCGTACTACAGAGGATGGCTTTTGATGGGCAGGAGTTATGCTCTATTAAATAGGAGATTTTCGGGAGATTTTTTAATTTCTAAACGACTCGATGACTATATTTCTAACATTCATAGCTTAGAAGTTACAAAATTATGCAAAATTCATTTTACTTTAAGATCTTTTAAAACAAGACAGTCACAGTCATTTAAAAATTAAAATTTACAATGAAATTTTTAATTTTAGCAAAATACTGAGAAACTTTATTTTCAAAGAGCCTGTTCGCTGTGAGATAGTTGAAATAGAGTTTAATTTTTTGGTTCCCGAGGTTCACTGGTATTTACTTTCAAATTAATAACATAATTTTAAAGTCGGTATTCATACAAGAGATAATTTTTGGCCGCCTTCTTAAAATATGGTCCACAGTGCAACGGCAGCTATGGAGAAAAAAATGCACATAGTTGATTAACTAAAATCTGGAATTTGCAATGAAAAATACAGCTTAAAAATGTTCTATTATAATATTCTGAAAAACTATTAATTATATTATAAAATGGTGAAAAATGGTAGAAAAATTAAAATTTTTGACATTTTAGCAATGCAGTATTTAGATGCAGGTATTTCGGGTTAGTTTGATTTACACTTTTCTTTTCTTAGTCTATAGGTATAATTATGTCTAAGACAGGAAAACAAATTTCCAATTGGTTATCGAGATACAGCCGTGAGAAAAATTACATGTTCTTCGGAAAATTAAAGTTTTAGGCAAAATATACAGGAGGCCATAAAATCTGAACAGCAGCTAAACTAGCAAAATCCAAAACCCAAAATGGGGTTTGTTTAGTTTCAATAAGTTATTCGAAAAACCGCACACGAGAAGGGGTTTGCTGTCGATAACATGCACTGTGAAGTTTATATACTACAATTCATAACATGGACAGACAGACAGACAGACGGACGGACATCGCTAAATCGACTCAGACCGTGATTCTAAATCTAGCGATATAATAAAAATATCGATATGAAATTATTTCGATCAAAACTGTGGAAATTCGACTGCTGACCTAACACAATATGGTATTGATCCGATAACATTTTGACCTAATTCTCAAGATAATCTCACTCAAATATACTTTTTGCTTAGTTCCCAAATCCATTAATGGCGACTAGCAGATCCCAGCCCTCGAAATGCGAGTGCAAATTCTAGGAAATTTCATTTTTTCAATTAATAAAGACCCTTAAGATATGCTAATCAATTTTAGCCACTTAATAATTCAACACTTTTTAAATATCGATTGCGTTATTGGTTTATGTCCAAAATTATTTTTCACGTTATTGGATTATGTCCAAAATTATTTTTCAATTCAACGCAATTATTTTGAATGAAGAAAACAAAACTCACAAACACATTAACAAATTTAATAAATACACACACAGGATTGTATATTTTATGTATGTGTTAGTAGCTACTTTAAATGCATTTTACTCCAAAAAAAATATAAAAATTTTAAAATCTGTAAATCTGATGGACAGCTAAAAAGAAATACCTTTCAAATAAGAAACTTTTGGTCAAAATCGGGAAAAAACTGTGGAACAAATAATCGGTCACAAGAAATCGCCTTGCCTATTAATATTACAGATAAGCAATATGGTTGAGATCTGAAAGTTTATGTACCTTTGCCCAAACTTATGATATAGTGCAGCCAGCCTAGACTGAGTATGTTCGAGATTAAATTATTGAAGACGAATTTCTTAATAAATTTAATTTTTTAGTTTTTTCTTTTTGTTTACTCATTTTTTATTAGCTTTTTTAGAAGACGCCTCTAGTTTGACTACCTATTTAACTACTTCTACTACCTCTAACCGACAGATCATTAACACTTACCTTCTGCATTGTATACAGTCATCTAAAAATAAATTAATTCTCAATTTAGTAAGAAAAAACAAAACTTACAAAGTAAGATTCATAGAGAGAAACTAAAATACGTTAAAAATATGCAATTATTTATATTTCTTTAGTCTATTATTAAATTGTTATGGAAAATAAAAAAAATAAGATAAGAAAATTAAGTACGGTCTAGACCGACTATATGATATTCTATACCACGAGTTTAGGGTAATGATTTTAGGTCCAAAAAAATGGATATAAAAAGTAAGAATAAACGAAATTTGAGTTGCTTCTCGATATGAAAAGGTTAATTTCGGTTAATATTTTTATATGGGGTCTAGATAAAAAAAATATGAACCGACTTGACCAAAATTTTTTAAAGTGACTTATTTTTCGGAAAAATGTATACCAACCAAATTTGAGAAAAATCTAAGCAATATTTTTGCTTTTTTGTAGTGAAAATCGGAAGCAGCTTCCCAGATAAATTTAATTTGACCGAAATCTATATCACGATTTTGATGTTCCGGCAATTTAAGTCAATATCATGCGTTTGAACGTATAAAGATTTTCACGTCCATGCCAACAAGACTTACCCGTATATACAAAATGCAAATATATTCATACTTGTGCCTATAGCTCGATTACAATGTATACAAGTACACACATACAGATCGACAGATAGACGGATGAACAGACATCTCAGATATTTTTGGTAGCGCCAACTCACTATACCCTGATCACAGAGTGGTAAGTGGTATAGAGTATAAAAATATTATAATTAAGTAATTATGACAAAACAAAAACTTCCGAAAATAAAACCAATGATTGACATTGCGGTCGTACATAAAAAATATGATCATTTTATATTACTAATATATTGTATTAATTACAGAAGAACTTCGGTATCGTGAATAGAGTTTTCAGAGTTGCACAAATCAATTGAATAAAGCAGCCATGTAAACTTCCTTATACATATCGAACATAATTATACCCTATACCACTATGTGGTTGGGGTATAATGACTTTGTGCTGCTGTTTGTAACTACCAAAAATATTTGAAATAGAAACACCTTTTATTACACCGATCGACTCCTAATCACTTTCTGAGTCGATTTAGCGATGTCCGTCTGTCCGTCTGTGTGTCCATGTAAACCTTGTAATCGAACTACAGGTCGTAAATATGAATATATTTTGAAGCTTTTATCGATCATAGGATGAACGCTATTGAAATTGGTGAAATTCGGTCCATGTTCAGACCTAGTCCCCATACAAATGACCTCTACGAAATCGACATAAAATGTCATAAGATCCAAATTACCATATAGATCTCTGTCAAATTGGGTTTGTACATGTTTATTATAGGACAATTCTTAGTCATAGGCCCCATATAGAGCTGCTTCCCGATCTTCATTTAAATCTATCAAAAAACAAAAATATTGCACAGATTTTTCTCAAATTTAGTTTGTATATATTTTTTTAAAATATAAGTGACTTACCATATATGGTCAAGATCGGTCCATTTTTCGACCTAGTCCCTATACAAATATAGCACCCGATATGAACTTTTTCATATCTGCAGCCAAAAAAAAAAAATAATAACAATGCCACTCAAATTTGGTTTATGCTTATAACGGGTGATTTTTTTGAGGTTAGGATTTTCATGCATTAGTATTTGACAGATCACGTGGGATTTCAGACATGGTGTCAAAGAGAAAGATGCTCAGTATGCTTTGACATTTCATCATGAATAGACTTACTAACGAGCAACGCTTGCAAATCATTGAATTTTATTACCAAAATCAGTGTTCGGTTCGAAATGTGTTTCGCGCTTTACGTCCGATTTATGGTCTACATAATCGACCAAGTGAGCAAACAATTAATGCGATTGTGACCAAGTTTCGCACTCAGTTTACTTTATTGGACATTAAACCAACCACACGAATGCGTACAGTGCGTACAGAAGAGAATATTGCGTCTGTTTTTGAGAGTGTTACTGAAGACCGTGAAATGTCGATTCGTCGCCGTTCGCAGCAATTGGGTTTGTGTTATTCGACCACATGGAAGATTTTACGCAAAGATCTTGGTGTAAAACCGTATAAAATACAGCTCGTGCAAGAACTGAAGCCGAACGATCTGCCACAACGTCTAATTTTCAGTGAATGGGCCCTAGAAAAGTTGGCAGAAAATCCGCTTTTTTATCGACAAATTTTGTTCAGCGATGAGGCTCATTTCTGGTTGAATGGCTTCGTAAATAAGCAAAATTGCCGTATCTGGAGTGAAGAGCAACCAGAAGCCGTTCAAGAACTGCCCATGCATCCCGAAAAATGCACTGTTTGGTGTGGTTTGTACGCTGGTGGAATCATTGGACCGTATTTTTTCAAAGATTCTGTTGGACGCAACGTTACGGTGAATGGCGATCGCTATCGTTCGATGCTAACAAACTTTTTGTTGCCAAAAATGGAAGAACTGAACTTGGTTGACATGTGGTTTCAACAAGATGGCGCTACATGCCACACAGCTCGCGATTCTATGGCCATTTTGAGGGAAAACTTCGGAGAACAATTCATCTCAAGAAATGGACCGGTAAGTTGGCCACCAAGATCATGCGATTTGACGCCTTTAGACTATTTTTTGTGGGGCTACGTCAAGTCTAAAGTCTACAGAAATAAGCCAGCAACTATTCCAGCTTTGGAAGACAACATTTCCGAAGAAATTCGGGCTATTCCGGCCGAAATGCTCGAAAAAGTTGCCCAAAATTGGACTTTCCGAATGGACCACCTAAGACGCAGCCGCGGTCAACATTTAAATGAAATTATCTTCAAAAAGTAAATGTCATGGACCAATCTAACGTTTCAAATAAAGAACCGATGAGATTTTGCAAATTTTATGCGTTTTTTTTTAAAAAAAAGTTATCAAGCTCTTAAAAAATCACCCGTTAGTTGGACCGAAGAGATAGGGTCTCTGAGCCATGGTATAGGGTATCGTATAGTCGGTCTAGAGTTATAAGTATAAACCCATTTATACACAAACATATACAATACTATTGGAATACCTTTATTCGTATTAGTGTTTATTAAGATCATTGTTTTGTTTTTGCTTAGTTTACATATATTTTTTTAAACAATACAAATACTACGTTATTTCATATTGTAACTAAGCGTAAAACAATAATCATGTTTAACCATGCACAATCATGTCTACTTTCTTACATACACAATGTGTTGGATTCACGCTTGAAAAGCGTTACAAAATTTTCCAAATCTACTTTGAAAATCACCGTCCATCTGAGCAAGCTAGTCGTCGAACTGTGGATAGATTTCATACCACAAACTCTCTAAAGGATGCAATAATATCAACACATCGAAGGAATGTGCGTACTGAAGAGAATATAGCCGCTGTAAAAGAAAGTGTGGAAGAAGATCTAAATTTATCTTGGGCTATACTCGTACAAGATCCAGTTGGTATAGAAATTAAAGCCACGAGACCGTCATATGCGTCGTTTTTTCGATGATTGGGCTCTAGAGCACTTGGAAACTGACCCGCTGTTTAACGCAAAATTTTGTTTTTTGGCTTAACGGGTTTGTTATTACAAAACAAAATTGTCCTATATAGAGCGAGATCCTACAGGCTCCATTACATCCAGAATTATGCGCCGTTTCGAACGGTTTATATATCATAATTACCATAATTAAGCTGGAGCTCCTATTAGGGTCAATAGAGATCATTACCGCACCAGGATCAATGATTTTTTGTTTGAAAATATGCATGATATTAATCCAGGTGAGTTGTGGTATCAACAAGATGGCGCTACGTGCGATGTGACGACCGCAACCAACGACTTAGTGAAATCGAATTTTGGCGCTAAGCTGATTTCGAGATATGGATATGTCAATTGGTCTACAAGGCCGTGCGCTTTGACTCCACTCGATGATTTTCTATGGGACTAAGTGAAGTAACTTATTTTAGGGTCACAAACAACAATTGACTCATTGCAAGCCAACAACGTTCGTTTTATTCGTGATATACGGCCAGCAATGCTCGAAAAGCAATGAACAGCCGCGGTGGCCATATCTTTATTCGAAATTATTTTAAAATGTAAATGCCATGTATTGGTCCATTGAATCAAAAAAATCATGTGAGTCCGATCACATGGGAGATGTGTAAACATCAAGTAATTAAAGATTTTTTTATGGCACTTTTTTAAAATCAAACAGAAAGCGTCATCTATGTATTACTTATAGCAATCACATGCAGGGACTCTGCTAATATAAAAATATGTATCTATAATATTAATAGCCTAGGCAATTTTTTGTCACCGATGTTTCGTTCTACCGTTTCATCCCGATTTTGGCCAAACGTATATTATCTGAAAGGTATTTCTTTTTAGCTGTTCACCAGATTTACAGATTTTTAAATTTTTCCTTTATTTTGAGCAAATTGCATTTAAAGTTGCTACCAACATACATATAAACATAAAATTATACTAACATAAAATTATACATATGCTATTTGTGTGTTTATTATATTTGTTAATGTGTTTGTTAATGAGTTTGTTATCTTCATTCACAATAATAATAAACCAAAAAAGTGTTGGTTTGTGAATTGGCTAAGTCGAGAAATAAAATTGCCTAGAAATTTCACTCGAATTTCGAGTGCCGGAATCTGCTAGTTATCATTTATTATTTCAACCGGTTAATTTTTAATTTTTCGCTTTTTATTTTTCATTTTTTATTTTTCTTTTCTTCATTTTTCATTTTTCGTTTTTCATATTTTATTTTTCATTTTTCGGTTTTCATTTTTTATTTTTAATTTTTCGCTTTTTATTTTTTATTTTTCATGTTTATTTTTAATTTTGAATTTTTGATTTTTCTTTTTTTCATTTTTCTTATTTTATTTATCATTTTTTATTTTTCATTTTTTATTTTTAATTGTTTTATCTTCCATTTTTAATTTTTAATTTTTCATTTTTTATTTTTATTTTTAATTTTTCATTTTTTGTTTTTCACTTTTCATTTTTCATTTTTTATTTTTCATATTTTGTTTTTCATTTTTCATTTTTCGTTTTTAATAATTTCATTTTTCATTTTTCGTTTTTCGTTTTTAATTTTTAATTTTTAATTTTTTATTTTTCATTTTTTATTTTTATTTTTAATTTTTCATGTTTGATTTTTCATTTTTTATTTTTAATTTTTTTTTTTCATTTTTCATTTTTCATTTTTCGTTTTTTATTTTTCTTTTTTCGTTTTTCTTTTTTTATTTTTCATGTTTATTTTTGATTTTTAATTTTTTATTTTTCTTTTTTTAATTTTTCATATTTTATTTTTTAATTTTTTATTTTTCATTTTTTATTGTTTTATTTTTCATTTTTAATTTTTCATTTTTTTATTTTTATTTTTAATTTTTAATTTTTTGTTTTTCACTTTTCATTTTTCATTTTTTATTTTTCATATTTTGTTTTTCATTTTGCATTTTTCGTTTTTAATTTTTAATTTTTCGTTTTTAATTTTTCATTTTTTTTTTCGTTTTTCATTTTCATTTTTTATTTTTATTTTTAATTTTTCATTTTGTGTTTTTAATTTTTTATTTTTCATTTTTTATTTTTCATTTTTCGTTTTTCATTTTTCATTTTTTATTTTTCATTTTTCATTTTTCATTTTTTATTTTTATTTTTAATTTTACATTTTTCGTTTTTAATTTTTTATTTTTCATTTTTCGTTTCTCGTTTCTCGTTTTTCGTTTTTAATTTTTCATTTCTTATTTTTCGTTTTTCATTTTTATTTTTATTTTTAATTTTTTAATTTACATTTTTCATTTTTTATTATTTTTCATATTTCATATTTATTTACAAACAGGTTATTACATATCACAATTTTTTCACCAATACACTCAAAAGTCAAACCGATATCGTCTTACGCTCACACTTGTTACGCTGTTTTTGTGATTGTATTGTGAAATAGAAATTTACACCCCGGCGCGTATAGATGTTTACACATCAAAAAATTCTTTTGACTAAAATTTAATTTTTTATATTATTTTTTAAAATTTCTAGTTCTATCGGGGTTAAAATAAATACCCATTTATTGGGATCACTTCACTGCTATCTTGTAAATCTACACAAAAATTTTCTGTTTAAGATTTATTGTAGACTTCTCTTGTATCTACAACACTTTATAAGTGGTTATTTCAATTTAATGTGTTATCTAAAATTCACTTTATGTTTAATCCTATTGAGGAATGCAATACTGTTTCCAAATTTCAGATTTTTTTTTTTTTTTGTGGAATTAGTTATACTTAGGTGAATCTGTAGTTTAACGTAAAATAGATTAAAATTCCAAATAAATTGATGTTTCGCAATTTAATTTAATTAATGATATTTAAATATTTATTAAACCACAACAAAAAATAACAACATGTTAAATCAGAATTGAAACCTATTAATAAACAATTTATTATTGTTAATTTTATGATAAACAAATGAACAAACATTTGGTTACTTCATCCCTTGAAGCAATAATTTACATAGTTAACGTTGTTTTATTTAATTAAACAAAAAACAAACAAATAAACAAACAAACAAAAAAAAAAATGAAATAATTAAGTAAATAAAATGTTAAGCAACAGAAAATAATGAAAATATTTCTCTAGCCATTTTATAAAGTAGGCATGTGTTGAGAGTATGTAATTTCAGCAAAATAAAAGATTGTTAACCTCAATACAAATATCAATTACATACAGATATATGTATGTAAGTATATACCATATGCTGCAATAAACTCCTCTACTTTCTTACGTATGTATGTGGTACTTGTATGGCTAAAATAATATTTACATTTCTCCAAAGTAATGCCTGCCAATGAATATTGTGTTCCAATCGTCTGTAGCCAGCAAAGATAAAGCTTACCAAAATAAAGTTAAGTAACCACAAACATCCGATAATAATTTACAGCCTACAATTTAATAAAGGTAGTTATTTAAAAGAGCTGGCTAACGAAGTTAAATATTTAATTCAGCATTTAACTTTTTATTTTTATTAAAATTTTTACTTTGACACTATTTATTACCGATTACCAACTTTGCAGAATTGAAAGTTGTAGTGGCTTTTTGTATAATGAAAAGATGTGAAAATTTTATTGCCACTGAAAGTAAATTTGTATAATTATGATTAGCATTACCAATGCTAACTGTATTAGCATACAATGTTGCTAGTCCAATCACTTATTATTTATGATAAATATATATTTGTGTTATTTTTAATTTAACAAAAATGTTTATATAAGAAAGTTTTACATTTGTTTTGAAACAAATTGTACTGAGAACGCCAAATGACGGCACCTGGTTTTTTCTTTTGACAATGTTGGCAAAAATTAATTACAGCCCTAAGAGTTTTGAAATTAATTTGAAGAAGCTTAAAATTGTCACATTAAACCACTCTGTGACTTGGGTTTAACAAGTTTTGCTGATGCTTATAACTATCAAAAACACTTGCCGTGGATCCAGTATTCATATGAATTTGTTATCGAATTCAAATGAAATGTTACAGTTTTTATAAACTGTCCAAACCAAAGTAATTCCCCTCCTATATAATATACACTTGTAGACATACAATTAAGTTATTTATACACTAATACTTAACTTTTTTTTAAAAATAAAACAGTTTTAATAAATATTTGAACAAAAGCAACTTCTGTTTGATTTGGCGTCATTTTTCAGACATATTGCAATTAATACTGTAATTAATATGCCAATTTTGATTTTGTTTCAATGGTGCGCTGGTAGAGAAGCAGAAAACACATATTTTTATACCCTCCACTCCAGTGTGCAGAGGGTATATATAAGTTTGTCATTCCGTTTGTAATAATTAGAAAAAAAATTTTGGACCCCAAAAAATATATATTTGTGATCCTTATAACAACCGGAGTTGATATAACGATGTCCGTCTGTCCGTCTGCCCGTCTGTGGAAATCACGATGACAGCATCAATCGGGCAGCTAGAGTGCTCGTTGGCAGAAAAATGATTCAATAACATCCTGAAAAGTTTGCTATTTAAAATCGTCTAAATCGGTCGATTAGGGCCCGAGATTTGAATGAAGAACTAAAAAAAGTCTTGAAAAAATATAATTTTCTATGTTGTTCTTGTCACGATCACGCCTTCAATAGTGCAGCTACAGTGATCATTTTTAATGAGAATGATTCAACAAATTCATGGGAAGATTTCTATTTCAAAAATCATTAAAATCGGTGGAACAGGTCCAGGGAAATCTCTGAAAAAGTAAAAAAAAATGAAAAATATGATGTTTCTATATTGTTCTTGTTTTATTCTTAATGTTGTGTTGTTGTCATAGCTGGACTTGTTGTTTTTGTGGTCGTTGGGGTAATAATATAATAAAAACAAGCCCTTTGTACATTTTTTTTATTAACTCTGGTAGAAAAATTTAAAAGTTTCCATTGTTTAGGCATCACTAAAAAAATTTGTTAGGTCATTTCTGTCATTACCACGAGCCTGCCTGCAAAATTTCAGATCGAATGGGTCACGGGAAAGGGGTTAAAATCGATCCAAAATATTTTCGACAAGCAGACACTACGAGTTAATATAAAGGGAGTAAAAATTCACCAACATCTAAAGCAAATAATGCTAAAATACCTAGTTATTAATAAAAAAAAAAACAAAGTAAATACAGCAAAAAAAAAATTTTATGTATAAATTTATTTATAAATTTATATAGACATATTAAATAATACAAATAATATACATATATTATATATGTATATCCATAACAACTGCATGTTAGAAATAGGTCGGTATATTATTTTATTTACATAAAATTCTGCAATATTTTGTTGTGGGGAAAATACATTTCTTTTGCATTAACAGAGTGTCACTTCATTTCGCTCAGCGTGACTATGCCACAGTAGATGGGGCCACAATTTTTGTTTGTTCTAATTAGCTTTGTAACAGTTATTTCTATTTTAACATGAATGTTAATATTTTCAACTGGATATCATACAGAACAATGTTAAGAGTGTACACGGGCTGGTATTTTATTTCATACGTATTTTCATTTTTCTTTTACAAATATGAACATAAGTTTGGCATATTAACTTTTTGTTGTCTTTACAAAATAGAGTTACCGAATTCATCAATGAGTTTTTTGCTTTCAAAACAGTTCTACATAGTTATATAGAATTATTATTCTGCTTTACCTACAAAATATCTGATTGCGATTACATATAATTTTTAAAAATTGTTTATAATTACTAAAGCATTATTATTCACATAAATACAAAATTGCACTTTTTAAATTTTCCATTCAAATTTAAGAAAATATCAAATCTAAAAACTGGAATTAAAAATTTCCAATTATAAATTACAATTAATTGAATTTCAGAATATCATATCAAAACGTCGGAAATTATAATTTTAAGTTTAGAAGACATCATGGCATCTTTAATATATAAATTTTATTTGTTAAACACAAATTGCAATTCCAAAAAAAAAAAAAAAAAAACAGCAAATACCTATGTTTACATTTAAAAAATTTTTACATTTAAAAAAAATCTTGACATTCAGGAGAAATTAATGGCTTTTCAGTACCGCGATTCAGTAACTTCTTTTAACGATATTTGAATCGTTAAAAAAAGACAAGCAAAATTATCAGTAAAATTTTTAAACGATATTCGCTATTGTTAAAGTCAGCTGTTGTTGTTATCTAAACGACAACCATTTTTGTGTTGTTTATTCAATCGATAAAAACTTAAATTTTTAGGTTGAAATGTCGCCATTCATAAATAAAAATCATAAAATAGAGAAAATATTTTGCTCTAATTAAAAAACTTTTTTATATATATATAAAAATTAAATATCATATTCAATTCATTATTTCATTTTCAAATAAATACACAGAAATATTAGTAAAAAATAAAGATATTAAACATAAACATAAAATCATCCTGTCAAACACGAAGTAATTTGTTTTTTTCTATTCTTCTTTGTGTTTTTCACTTATTTTGACAGAGCTGCCACTCGTTTACAATTTAGATACTTAGAAAAATAGATTTGTCGACTGTCGTTATGGATGTATGGACTTAGTGAATCACTTAATCCTTAGTGCAAACAACAATAGCTGTCGATATATTTTGCGGTTGTCGGATCGTTGAAATTTACAGAATCGGACTACAGACAACATTAATTTAAATTCAATGAATTTTAGAAAACCTCAAATGATATTTAAGAATTGCGAAAATAAAAACTGTTACATAAATAAACGCAATTTGATGAGAAGTTTATTTTTTTATATATAAATTTTCACAATTTTTTTTGGATGCAAATTTGAAGTTTTTCAGAAAATAAAGAAAACAAATTATTTTATTTAAAATGTTTGGGACATTTGGTTTTTTGCGTTTGGCATCCCTAATTTGAATATTTATTATTATAAATTTATTCTCTATGTTTTCCAAATATGGCAATATTTTAATAAAAAAATTGAGAGAGTTTTTTTTTTGGTTATTATTTTGTTACTCCATCCGACCTATATGGCCGCAATGAAGAAATATTTGGCCAGTTAAAAGAAACTATACAGCCATCTCCAATTAGCACGATTTAATGCATGTAGCCACCCTACACAACCATTACCTTTGCAATGGAGGTTAGGGCGAGCTATTTAATTAGCAAAAACTAAATTAAACGAGAAGTTATGTCATATAACCGGAAACGCATGCATTTAGGTATATAACCTAAATGCATGGCGATCAGCAACCACGATGACCAAAAAGCAAACAGCGAAATAAATCCGAAAAATTTTTTATTGACACCTGATGTCCACTATATTTTTTGATGGATTTTCGTACTCTAACAACAAAAACAGTCGAAATTTAATAATCTATGTATACGTTTTTTTCTATTTTTTTTTTAAATTTGTGAATTTTGAATAGAAAGCTCCACAGATTTTATTATAACTTGAGAACACCTTGACCCATTCGAATTTAAATTACCTCTAAGTTTCAGAGTTATTCAAAATCAAATGTTGAAATATATTTTTATGCGCAAAATTGAGATATTTTTATTTTTTTTTAAAATTCATAAAAAATCGCAAAATGGCAAAACATGACATTTTTATTGCTAAATCATAAATCTACAGACACTGAAGGTAAAACGAGCCATACAGCATGAGAATCTATGGCTAAATGCTGATTTTATTCATAATAAAGTAAAGTAACTGGTTTTGGCAAAAATTGCGAATTCTTTTTTAGATTAGTTGTTTTTATTACATTTCTTGGAAATGCTCTCTCCACCTACTCAGTTGGTCTTCTACAGACGTGAGGATTTAGCCTGATTTATCCTTAATTAATGTGTTGGGGGCCAATTTCTGGCCAGAGAGTTTCCTAATTACATCAAACACATTTTTTAAATATCCAATAATAGCAGCAGCTTCGACTTTTGATGCTAGCTTGCCTTTTTACTTTCTTTGTTAGAGCTGTATGTTTGGTCTTCAGCTCATGCTTTTGTATAGAGTTTTCTTCGGTTAAAATTAGCTGCTGGGCTTCTCGTTTTTGCTCAACCAGATTCTTGCTATTTAATAAAAAAAAAACTCACCATATGTCTCATATGCATAACAAAAACTGTTATTTAATTTATATTAACCATTCCTCCCGTTATATACAATTTTTCAAGTTCAATAGCGAATAGTTAATTTAAATTTATGCATAAAAATACACCATGAATTTGCTTTAATACTGAGAGTTAATTAAATATTCTATTAAAATACCTGCATCAACATTAATAACGACCACACACCATGAGGTTGATTGAACTTTTTAAGGTGTCAAAAAATTGTGTTAGAAAATAAAACTAAAATAGACAAAAAAAACTATTAAAATGAGTTGTTTTTGTGATGTTTAGCAACAGATTGAAATTAAACTTGAAAAATTTCAAGCAAAATCAATGAACTTTATATGTAAAATACATGAATGACAATGTAAAATAGCAACAGCAACAGTAACAATACAATACATTTAATTATATATGTCTACATGTACATACGTACTGGTGAGCGTGTAAAAGTACACATTGTAATAAATATTTAATGTTAACAACACAGCATAGAAACACACTGCTACAACATGTTGTTGGTGATGACATTATCTGATGATGACGGTGTTGATAATAATGTGACTTTAGAAAGTGTCATTATATTTTTTACAAGTGAGACAAATCGACAGACAGTTCATGTCACCCAGTGACAACAATTTTTAGACATGAAATTTGTTAAAACATTCTTTCTTGTCTGTCTTGCCTTCTTTGTCTTCTTGCTGTGATACCCACCCATAACATAACTTTATAAATGATGATGCTATAAATATTTATTGTTGTTTTATTATTTATCATATTATACCGTTTATCTATGCTTTTATGTAGCGTATAGATATTAATATACTTATCTAAACATCTATATCATCTCTAATATTCGAATTATATGACATTTTACTAAAAACAAACACAGCAGGTCGGTTTTTCATTTCATTTCCCTTCAAATAATAAAATTTATTTTATGGGTTCAAACAAATAAAATAAAATATATAAGTATATGTATGTATATAATATGCTCGTACCTATTTTATTATTTTATTTATTGGATTTTTATATTTAAAACATTTTTATTGTTATTGTTATTTGTTTTTTTTTTTTTTTTTAAAGTCGGCTTTACCAACATACACATACCTGAGCTTAAAATTTTGTTATTGTTTACATTGATTTAGTACTAATTTTATTTTGTTCTATTTCTTCAACATGGAGCCTGTGCAGTTATTGCAGAATATCTTCTTGTACTTCAGACTCCAGTGAGCTGGAAAGCACTTCCGCTGACGTAGTAAGATCACAACGACTTTGTGTCGCTGGTGCTAGTGATTTCCATATCGATAACTGAGAAATGTTCAAAATATTGTATAAATAACCTGTGTTAACATATGTACAGATTTTTCTGTTTATTTTTACAGATTTTTGAAGTATCGAACAGATTTCAGGATTTTTCCTAAAAATCCGATTTTCTTAAATATTTGAGGTTTTACAGATTTTGTCGTGTTATTTAAGATACTGTCTTAAAAAGTCTTAACTTCATTGCAAATATTCTTACTATATGTATGTATATCTGGAAGGAGCTATAGGCAATATATTTTTTTGAGATTTTCAGTGGGCGTGGCACCTCCCATACAAGGAGAATTATTAATATCATATATATTGATTACTATGACAGAACTTTGCAAATTTGTTTGATATCGTCTATTACACAAGGCAACAAAAACGAAAAAATTGTATACCGATCAAAAACCACTAAAAAAAATTTTTCAAGTAATATTTAATATTTAATATTTAAAAAAATTTTTCAAGTAATATTTAAATTTTTTTTAGACGTTTCTCCACATAATTAATGATAAATTCAAAACAGTTAGTCCGATATTATTAAAAAACTTTGAAAAATTTAGATTTACATACCCTTTAATCCGTTTATATATTGAGTTACAAGCGGCTCAGTAGTTTCGGAGTTATAATAAAAAATTGAAGCAAAAAATATATTACGTGAAAATATGAAATTTTTGATGTGTAAACATCTATACGCGCAGGGGGTAAATTTCTATTTCACAATACAATCACAAAAACAGTGTAACCCGTTACAGGTGAGAGCTGACACATAACGCTGTGTGACTTATGATTTTATTGGTGAAAAAATTATTATATAACATTGTTTTTTTATGCCACTTTTTTAAAAGCGTCATCTATGTATCACTTATATACGTTTATATTGGGATATTTTTAACGTTTTACAGCAAAGGGTTGTTGAATTAGCTGAAACAGTTTTTGCTATAAGTGATACATAGATGACGCTTTCTGTTTGATTTTAAAAAATGACATAAAAAATCTTTAATTACTAGATGTTTACACATCGTCCCTGTGATCGGACTCACATGATTTTTTTTGTTTTAATAAAATCATAAAAAATCGAAAACTCCAAAAATTGTTCAGATTTATAACTTTCTCGCCAAGCCGCATATAATAGAAACAAAATGAGATATCGACCATAAAAATCGATTGATTCTTTTCGAATTTATTCACAATTAAGTGAATTCGCTAATTTTCCAAAATTTTAGTTTTTTTTTTTGATATACATAAAAATGAGTTGTTAATATTCTTCTTTCGGTTGATCGAATTTAAAAAACATTTTATATTTTATTAAAATTTATATTTTATTATTTGAACTTATTATAATTAATATAAACTACAAACTCTGGAATTTTCTTTTATACGATTTTCTATTATTGTTGAATGACGAAGTGTTACTCTGAATACTGCAGCAAAAATCAGCCATTATGTGTGCATCCCAGCGACTCTGGTATCGTTCCTCCATTTATTTATTTATTTATTTTATTTTAGTCTATGGAATAAATCCTTACAGACATTAGAATCATAAAATACAATATATAAAAATATTTTACCATATGAAATGACTAATTTGTAAATGTAACGGTTTAAGTACAGAATAATGTTACGTTTTACAA
Organism: Cordilura impudica; assembly: GCA_963682025.1. Taxonomy (NCBI): domain Eukaryota; kingdom Metazoa; phylum Arthropoda; class Insecta; order Diptera; family Scathophagidae; genus Cordilura; species Cordilura impudica. Next base: position 35,245,354 of record OY821521.1, read on the forward strand.
TATTAATGGTTAGAGAATAATCAACAAATTGGTACAAATCATTAAAGTTAGTACATAATCTTCTTAACGGATCGGCGTTGGCAGAGTTGGTACGGAAAACTGGAATTGAAAGTGGATGAAAGTAACGTGTAGGTCGCTGAGGAACATTAAATGAAATATTGCGTAACAAGAATTCTGACGATACATCATCATTAATCAGATATCTTGCTGAAATCGTTCGCCCTGTTCTTCGTTCAAGTCTCCTAGATTTTCAGGAAAACGGTGTAAGTGACTGTGCAGGTAGTGTACTTTGATGCTCATGTTGCATTCAAGTCGATGAAAGTGAGGTAACATCTCTTCAACGTTCGCAACGTAATTATTCCCAAGAAATTGTTATTTCCAAAGAAATTTTCAATAATCCCATACAAACGCATCCCATGCATTCTTCTCAATTTCTGACATTGAACTGTCAAAATCAGTATCGTTGACCAATTTGCGAATTTGTGGGCCGTCATACTCAGATTGGGAAACTTCCTTGAAATATGCTGTAAACATTCACTATCTTTGTTAAGTGCTTTAACATATTGTTTCATCAGACCAAGTTTAATGTGAAGAGGGGGTAATATGATGCGATCTCGGGGCACTAAAGCCACATTTATAACATTTGGAATACCTTGAACCATTGTTTCCCTAGAAGGCCATTGTTATCTCTTCCAATGTTCTGATTTAGCTCTGCTGTCCCATAAACATATAAAACAATGATATTTGGTAAAGCCGCTTGTTGACCTAAGAGAATACTTACCATCTTAAGATCAACACAAATTACCCACTTATGTTCTTCAATTCAATGACAGTGTATTCTTCTTTTACTTTGAATGTGCGATCGGCAAGGAGTGAAATTTATTTCCATTATGCAAAAGGACACACTCCAAGCTGCGTTTTGATGAGTCGATAAATAAATGCCATTCGTTTGAATCGTATCTCTGTAAACTCATGGCAGTCCTCAAACCAGAAATATCTGTGCAGTACACAAAATCATCCTCTTCAGCAAATTAATGAAGTAAGGCTTTTTCACTACGGTAATACGAAACTGTAGTTTCTTTAGTTATGAGATCTGTTTCTTTCAGACGTTAGACGACGTCACAGATAAATTCATTCGACATGAAATACATATAGTACTCTGTGTCCAATGCTGGTTCAAATTGTGCGGATATATATTATAGCAATCTTGAAATAACTTTTGTAATGAAGGAAAGAATTTTAGTTTTTTACCGGTGATATATTGGCTGCACACATAACAAAATAAATCCGGATTGTTTTTACATACAATTGTTCTGGCTTTCTTGCTCATTTTTATTAATACTTGAAAATTGTTTTTAACTTCTAAGCTGAATGACTTTAATCTTAATGTAGGGATAAAATGATGTTTCCGTTATCGCAAACACTTCTTGAATGAAATAAAACGGCTCAACGAGCTCTTATAAATACTGAGCGCGATTTCCAAGTGGATAACCCTTTGTACGGGTACAGTTTGTGTGTGCAAAATTCCGTTACAGGTAGCCAACGGAAAAACACACATCAATAAAAAAAAAGTGCACTTTACTTTTTTATGTTTAATTGACTGTGAACGGATTAGGTATCATATATGAGCAAGATCAACAATTCAGCGTCCACGAAAATTTATGAGCGTTTATTACTTTGGGTTTATTAAAGGGGGTTTGCCAAAATCCGTGTCGTGAAATGCTCCTACTTTCTATGTTCTGCATTTTTATTATACCATTTTCTATAGCACATCGACGAAAAGTTTTTAAATTCATTCAATAAAAAAATATTATTTAGTCATTGTTATGTAACCCAAAGAAATAATGGTAGTGCTAGTAAAAATGCGATACCTTCAATGAATTCTGCTTCACTATAAATAAATAAAATTAAATACTTTTTGCAGTTTTCGATTTTTCCAGATTTTTTTTAAAGAAAACTAACTTTTTTTTAACACTTTTTTTATTTTTTTCCAAACAATTTGTTTCGTCACTTTTAAACTATTGATCAGATTAAAAACAACAATATACATGATTTAAAGATATTATTAATCTCAATATATTTTTAAATTTAATTTAACAAAATCGGAACAGCTCTTTTTGAGTTACAACATGGTTGGAGAAATGTCACAAAATATTAACAATTTTACTTAAAAATTATTAAAAAAAAAAAAAAAAAAATTTCCAAAGAATTGAATAATTTTACCATTTTTGTACTTAGGTAGAGGTTTTCAACTATAGCGGGGAAAAATTGTTTTCGAAGAATTGTTATTTGAAGAAAATTTATAGGAAAATAACATTAAATAACTATTATGTTTTTGTTGAAGCTAGGCCTAAATTCGATAATATTCATTGGTCTTTCGAACCGAAAAAGTCATTGGCATCCATATAGCAAAAATTTTTGAAAAATACTACTGATAATAAAAAATATTGATGTTTGAATTAATTTAGTTATTTTTATTAAATCCACTAAGGGCCTTTATTACAACTTGCCAAAAGCTAAAGTTAGGATGTTATCGGGCAGATTATTAGTTTTTCGTTATTACAACTATACTTTTAGCTAAAGGTGACCGATAAGCTAAAGTGAAGATATCGTTGCCTTTAACATTTAACGTGAAGTTTTTGTATTTAATGTTGCCACATTTTCTGATCGATGAAGAAGAAATTCATACCAATTAAGTTTTGGAAATATTTTGTTTGCATAGACATTAATATATGCTTGTATATATTTTTAAAAAAGTTTTATTACACATTTATAACAATTATGCAACTTATAATAAAGGTTTGTAGTTTTTATTGCTTGCGAACAAATAAAGGAACGTTGCCACTACGTATTTTTATAAAGCAATTCATTTGGTCAAAAGAAGTCGGTGTTCTCTTTGGTGTTGCCACAATACCAAAAACATTAATTTCATTTTACTGGGAAGTTGTAATAATGAAAAGAAGTTAAAGGTAACTTTATTGCTCACTTTAGCTAAAGTTACCTATAACTAACATTTACTTTAAAGGTAAGTTGTAATAATGGCCCTAAGGATATACAAATTGAGAAAGATATACTCTGCGTTTCGGTGGGTTCTTTTTTTGTTGCCGATTTGTTTTCTATATCTACTCGTATGTCACGCAAAAATCAATATTTCTACTTTGGGAAAAAAGCAAGAAAATTATAGTCGGTCTGAAGCGACTATCGATACCCTATGCCAAGAGTTTAGAGAAAGGGTCTTGGATCCAACTAATTGGATACAGAAAATAAGCATAAACCAAGATTTGGTGGCATTGTTATTAATTTTTTGCTTGCAGATATGAAAAAGGTCGAAAAATAGACCGAATCCTAATACAATCTATGTATGAGAAAAATCTGCGCATTAATTTTTTAAATTAATTGGTGTAGTAAACATACGCAAAACAAATTTGACCTAGAGCGATATGATATAAGTTGATCTCATAGGAGTCATTTGTATGGGGACTAGGTCTGAACATGCACCGATTTCCAACAATTTCAATAGTGTTCATCCTATGGCCGGTAAAAGCTTATATACCAAATTCAGTCAAAAGATATCAATTTTTACGAGCTGTTGTTAGATTATAAGGTTTACATGAACACACAGACGGGAGACTTAGAAAGTGATTCTGAGTCGATCGGTATAACAAAAGGTGGTTTTAGGTCAAATATTTTTGGTAATTACAAAGATCAGCACTAACTCATTATACCCTGATCACATAGTGGTATAGGATATAAAAACAGTTTTCGGGAGCTGGATTTTATTGATCGTGAACAGTATGATAATAATAAGAAAATAATGAAAAAAAAATTAAAAAGATCTTCTAGTAAAGAGAAATCAATTTTCGGGTGGTACGCAAACCCGTCGAGTTTCCACCCTAAAAATTGCAAGGTGTTTAAAATATTTCGCAAAATAACTAAGTCCGTTAAAACACTTCGGATAGAGAAGTTTCAAATTACAAACGATAACTAAAAACAAAAATTTTTAAAATAAAAGCAAAAATCTACTTAAAAGAACAAAATATTTATGCGTGCAATATTTTTTAATTAATCTATAATATTAATAGGCTAGGCGATTTTTTGTTACCGATGTAAGTTTCACAGTTTTACCCCGATTTTGTCATTTGGAAGGTATTTCTTTTTAGCTGTTACCCAGATTTACAGATTTTCATCGTCTGGAATATTTTTTTGGAGTTATGACCGTTTAAAGTTGCTACTAACACATACATAAAATTATATAATGCTATGTGTGTGTTTATTAAATTTGTTAATGTGTTTGTGTTAATGTGTTCAGTTTGTTTTCTTCATTTAAAGTACGTTGAATTGTGAAGCATACCTTTAGGATCTTTATTAAATGAAAAAATTAAGTTTCCTAGAATTTGCGCTCGAATTTTGAGTGCTGGAATCTGCTAGTATAACTTCAAACCTTAGTATGTCGGCCTGGTTTTAATGTTGTAATCATTTTGCAACTGCGGGTTCGCATAAGTGGGCGCGGCACCACCCATGCAAATTAATTATTCAATATCATATATCTCGAGTACTATGACAGAGACAGATTTGCAAATTTGTCTGAGATCATCGGTTATTAATGTGAGTAGTCGAACAAAAATGATTGTGATCGGGGCAGTTGGCGTGGCACCGCCTATACAAAGTAGATATGTATTATATAACTGGAGTACTTTAAAAGGCAAAGCCTTGACACTTTGTAAGAGTCCATCAGATATTAATGTGAGTAGTGAGATAAAAATGGGCTGAATATGACTAGTGGGCGTGGCACCTCCTATATAAAACAAAAGAATTATGAAATTGTTTCTTCTCAATGAAATTTGAGGAACCAAAAATTTTAGTAAATGTAAAAGATAAGGACAATCAATTAAACCACAAATTATACTACGCAAAAAGTTTAATGAGTATGTTCTCCTTTGAGATTCAAGAGATTTCAAAGAAATCCAACTACATCTATGCTCATTAAATGTGAGAGGGGTAGAGAAATGAAGAGATGAAAAAGTGAACTTTAAAATTTTGACTTGTGTTTTTTCCACTCGATTTATGTGGATGCTAGCATTGGAACTCCAAATAAATGAAGCATATTCCGATCTCGACCGTACAAAGGACGAACATATTATTTTTTTTAGCATTATAATCAAACAGATTACCAATATTGCGCCATATAAAACCTAAAAGTGAATAAGCTTTAGGAACGATGTAGTTCAAGTAACCACCTCCAATATTACATTGAGTTAAAAAAAAACATGACGGCATCTATGAAAAGTCATAAATCGACACTTATCAACATTAAAAGGAATGCCATTTCATTCCGACCACAAAAATACTCTAATCAAGTTATTTTGAAGATCAATTGACAGTGCACATTATATTGTTAACAGCATTTTGTGATCAATCGCATACTTTGAATTTTTAAAAGAATTACAAACATCATTCATAAAAAGATTGGAAACCAATGGACCTAAGATACTGCCTTGCGGAATACCAGAAGTAGAACTGAAAAAATCTGAAGAAATTCCTTGAATTGAGTCATTATATATTCCGTCATTTAAATAATAATGAAACCATCTCAGCATTTCAGAATGAAACCCAGGTTCAGGCAGCTTTAATAGCAGCATTTCATTTTAGCAAAATCGGTGTATATTGTGTCGATTTGGACACCGTTTGCAAAATGGGTCATATAATAATTTTTAAAATTATTAACGTTATTTAATTTGTTTGTGCGTCACGAATAATTGGGATAGCATCTATTCAAGCATGCCATATATTCTTCAAAATAAGGTGTTATCCATGAAAATTAGCTCAAAAAATCCACAAATTTTTTGTTTTAGGTTTCAAATGGTTCGAAACGCATTTATCTTTGTTAAATTCCTTAAAGAATTAATTAAGTTTTTCGAAATACGACAGCACTGAAACAGAATTACTAGTAATATCTGAATGCCTTAGTTGCCAAATCGATTAAAATCACTGTCCTTCTTTTAAATGTTAATCTCAAGTGCTTGATTGACGCCTAACTGTTTCTATTTAAAAAAATTTCTCTAATAAAATATTTATGAACCACCTTAACAAAAAACCGCTAAAATTTCAGAGCTTCGTTAAACAACACGAGCATTTAAACACAGTCTTATATGCTATTTGAGAGGCCTTACAAATAGGTTACATATGATATCCAAATTGTATATGGTTCCTTATAATCAAATGTGAAAATTCTACAAAAAAAAAAATACATACAAAAATCGGCTAATTAAAAGATTGGGCAGCTAATAATAAGAGTAACTTAATTTTTCGAGTTATGCTTATAAAATATCAAGATTTTTAATCAGATAAAGTCACACAATTATCTTGAAAGAAATTATTGCACAACTTATATGCTTCAGATCAATATCCTACAAACATGTCCATCTTAGGGATAAAATCAGGGTTCAGAAAAAAAACACACACAGAAGAAAAAACTCGTATATGTATGTAAACAAACATAGCTCAGACCAACAAACACATATTTTTATTTTCATATGAATTATATGTGTTTCTAAATTTTGTACGGTGCCCAACACAATCATGACTGTGTTTCGTTTTAATATTTCGTTATCTACACGAACATTTTTCTATCACGTATTTTTTGTTTCGAACATACATAAGGAACACAGATTCGAGTGTAGCTTTATTTTAAGTTCGTTTTCTTGCACGTCTACTACTAAAAAACAGAACATGTTCTTCAACGCGTACATCTAAAAATTAAAACATTATCCACTCGCGATCGGAAAAATTTGAAACACCCCTATAATATCGACAACAATTGTTTCAACCAAATTTATTAAAAAAAATCTAAAATAATTCATTAGCAGTTATAAAAAATAAAAATAAAATGATAATAAAAAAAAAAATAAATAAATATAAAAAGATTGTAATAAAATAGAAATCATAGAAATTTTATATGTTGTTTATGAATTAAATTTCTTTTTTTTCAATCGCGAGTGAGTAATATTTTAATTTTTAGATGTACGCGTCGAAAAAAATGTTCTGTTTTTTAGCAGTACAATTGCAAGAAAACGAACTTAAAATAAAGCTACACTCGAATCTGTATCGTTTATGTGTGCTCAAAACAAAAAATACGTGATAGAAAAATCTTCGTGTAGATAACGAAATATTAAACGAAACACAGTCATGATTATGTTGGGCGCCGTACAAAATTTAGAAACACTTATAATTGATATGAAAATAAAAATATGTGTTCCCTGCTTTAGAACAGAACGTTGTGTGTTTCATGTGTGTATTTTCTGAACCTTGGATAAAACATTTCTTTAGTATTGGGTAATCTAGGGCAACATCTTAGTTTCCAAGATATCTATCTCTTTTGTGAAAAATCGCCATTGTATCGATAGTTTGAGGTATTTCTTCAACACAATATAAACGATTACAATCCCAGAGAAAGAACTTGACGGCCATATGTTTAAGGTGCATTTTTAGGAAGCAAACACGGCTTTCATATTTTGGGGCATCGCTCCACAAAGTATTAACCAAATTATTTCATCTTCCGCGCATTTCACTCAAATTTTCAGCTTTTTAAGGATTTGTACAAAAAATTGTTGAACAAACAATGGTATTGGAATTAGGTTGATAACTATGGCTATCAGTTCAGGTCGACTCAACCTATTTTGATTTAATTTTTCTTGTTATTTCCCTAAAGCTGCATACGAAGCTCAAGTCAAATTACAAACTTTTTTCAAAAAAAGAAAAAAGCTAAGATATGAATGAGCAAGCACTCCAAAGCAAAATACACAGGAATATAAAAAATCAAGAAATTCCCCGAATAATTTCCAGAATCAGACCACTTCTCATTCCAATAATTTTCAAAAACTTTTCAGATTTCCTGCGTTGTCAATACAACGCTATCATTTAAAAACCAAATTTTTATACCCCCCACACCACTGTGCAGAACGCATCGGAAAAAGCATTTGCGACCCTAAAAGGTATACATTCCTGATCCTTATAACAACTCGAGTCGACATGGCGATGTCCGTCTGTCCGTCCATCCGCCTAACTGTTGAAATCACGCCCATTCACAAAATAAACCATCTACTTGAATAACTTTAGGATAATATGGTTTGTTAATATTTCTTACAGGTTGGTATTTAAACCGAACATAATTAACCTCTAAAAATTTCAAAAAATTCACTGTGTTTGTTGTAATAACATAGTAGCAACTTTATGAAATTGTTTACATTTTCAAATGTTTTGTTTACATTTGTTATAAATAGTGCAATAAGTCCAGTTTATAATGTAATCCTGATGGAGGGCTTTAAAGATTCAACATAGCCGAATTTAATACACTTACTTCTGTTTTAAAAAAATACCGATCAAAACCTCATTTTATTAAAGCAAAAAAAAAAAAATCACTTAGTCGGTCACGTTATTTACACATTTGTTTTTTATCAAATGCTAAATCTATCACTTTGTGATGGGTTTAAAAATTTGATTTAAATAGAACATCTCTTAATTCTGTCATTTAAATTTTACGCTCAATTCATTACAGCAGTAGCTTCAACATTAATACACATACAACATGTATAGCTACTAAAGAATACATATTATTTGCTGCCTTGCATAACGAAACATCATAAGCTTTCTTTTAATAGAAACAACAAGAAAAACAACAAATAATCGTAAACGTACGAACATAAGTTTTCCTTTTGAAGTTGTGTTTGTAATATTTTACAATAGAAAGATTGGCTGTCAAAACATGATTTTTCATTTTCACATAACAATCGTACGCACAGTTAAACACGCACACACATACACATACGCACATGCACACACACACATACACAAAACTACATACACATTTAGACACCTTCGAGCATACAAACACCATCTTTTATACTAAAACAAGAATTTTTATATTTTTAAGTCTTTCTCTGTTCTTTGAAAGAATCAATTCTCTTAATATTTAATATTTTAATATATTAATTCAAAATGTTTTTATAAAATGAACTAATTCATAAATAAGGGTGAGTCAAACTGTGGGGGCCGAAAAAATCTACATGGGTTAATCGCGATTCTGGTTCTATGGGCCATAACAAGTATATTTGCCCGTGGAACCATACCTCTAAAATCATTTTCGAGCCTGCCCAAATTTCGGACAGACGGACACCGTTAAATTGACTTAGAACTTGATTCACGGAAAGCGATTCTGGGTCGATCGGTGTGATAAAAGGTGGGTTTATGTCAAATATTTTAGGTAGTTACAAACATCAGCAGAAAGTCATTATACCCTGACCACATAGGGTATAAAAACGAACTTTTTGAATGAAATCGATTTAGGTCGCATATGGGTACTCTACATAATTTTCAGCGCTGAATATTTTGGGCTATTTTAAATATAGGAAAGTCAAAGATTCGTCGATTTGTGCAATAATTTCGTCAATTTTCCCCAAAGAGGTGAAAAAAGTACACAAAAATGCACGAAAACGCCTCCTGTCGGCTCTTAAAAATAAAAATAAAAATGTGAAAAATTGATTTCCCGACCCAAAAAACCCCCGGTATTCACATTTTTATTTCATTTGAAGAGTATTATTGAAAATATCATGAAAATATTTTCATCGAAATTTTGGCAGGCTCGAAAATGATTTTAGAGGTATGGTCCTTTGGGCAAATATACTTGCTACGGCCCATAGGACCAGAGTCGCGATTAACCCATGGAGATTTTTTCGGTCCCCTACAATTTGACCCACCCAATAAATATATATGGAAATAGTAACAAGAATATACATAACAATAAAAATAAAAGTATGGTCGCCAACATCCGACATCGGATAAGCAGGTCAAGAAAAAGAAGAAGAATAATATTTTATGGGGCCTAATAAATTATACATATGACCCCATATCTATTTATACCTTCCACACCACTGTGGAGTGAGTTTCTTCTATCCATTTATCTGGATAAAGTTAGTTTAATATTGTTTGTCAATATTTCGAGCAGGTCGATATTAAGTTTGGAGCCTCTTGGCCCAATTGCCAAGGAATAACATACGATAGTGTAAACATACTCCGATATTTCATATAAAAACTAAAAATAGTGAAAAAATTACATATAGATATATATCAGCAATGCATACACAATTTTTGTTTGCTTGTTGTTTTTGTTGTACGTTTTGAGTCATTATCTTGTGAAACGTGGATTTCCGATCCAAAATTCCTATTCCAGTGACCATGGCACAATCTATGTGTGGCACAATGTAAGTGTTCTTCAATTTGGCAAACCAAAACTTCATGACCAAAAAGTGCAAGTACGAGTGTATGTAAGGTAGACGTAGTAAAAGTAGTAGTAGTAAAATTTCATATAGAAACAATCTATTCAATTATAACATAATAATTATCACAATGTTTAATAAACCGCTGATGAAGATTGACATGCCAGAAACCGGTCCGATTAAGAATACAGTGTAGTTATGAACTAGCAGAGCCCCGCACACGAAATTCGAGTGCAAATTCTGGGAAACTTTATTTTTTCATTCAATTTTTTTCAATTCAATTCACAATTCAATATAGTATAGTTTTTTATTTAAAGCTTAAATATATGTTTTATGTATGTGTTAGTAGCAACTTTAAATAAATTTTACTCAAAAAAAAATGTTCCAGATGGTGCAAATCTATAAATATGATGGATAGCTAAAAACAAATTCCTTTCAAATGGTATATTATTTGCCAAAATCGGTTGATAACTAAAAGCTTAAAATCGGTCACAAAAAATCACCTTGCATAGTAATATTACAGATAAGTCTAAATAGGACGCCAAAATCATACTAACTTCATAACTTTTATGATGTCTTGTACGAGGACGTGGCAATAAGTCCGTGACATTGTGAACTTCACTCTTGTTTAGTTAAAATCCATTACCATCTGTTATTCGACTATTGCTAAATTTTTTGCAACAATATTTTTTGCCGTAAAAACATCACTCACACCAAGAACAGTTTGACGAGTACTATGGGCATTCTGCATCATCAATTTCAATGTCTTACTGAGTTTCGTTATGGTCGCACAGCCACTACGAACGGCGAACGTTCTGGACGGCCAATTGAGATCGCTACTTACGAAAATGTCAAAGAAATTCACGATGCGGAGATTTTAATTCCAAAGGCATATCAAGGCTTTGTGATTTCGATTTTAAATTTGTAATTAGGTTTTACAAAGCTTTACGCAATAAGGGATCCACCTTTGCTCACCATTGACCATAAACGTGTGACAATTTCAAAAGGATGTTTCGCACTGTTCAACCACAATACTGGTGAGTTTTGCACCGTTCTATAGCGGTAGATTATATATGGATCCATGACAATACAACGGAGACAAAGCAGCAGTGTAATTAATGGTTTTTTCAGAAACTGGTCACAGTTTCTGAGGTTGCATGCGGCATAGGCCACATTGATTAAATTCAAAAGGGACTAAAAACGGTGAATATCTAGCCAGTGTATGGACCGATTCAAAGACGATTTGACTAAGAATCCCATGGCTTTTCAAGAAGACAGTGCACGGGTGCACACGAGTGTAGTAGCCATGGAAAAATATTGTGATTTATTACCTCATCCACCTTATTAAGACCCTAGGTACTATTTTCTATTTCCACAGTGAATAAACAGATCGGCGGAAAGAGTTTTAGCACCAACAATGAAATTTTTGATCAAAGCAATACCTTTTTTGAGGTCCTATTATTATGAAGGGATAAAAAAGTCGGAGAAACGTTAGACATAGTGCGTTGAGCTGGCTAGACAAATGCCGTTTTCTTTTCTGACAAAAAATGTCGCATTTTATTTGCACATTTTTCGAAGAGTGTATTTTTTATACTAGCAGATTCCAGCCCTCAAAATTCGAGTGCAAATTCTAGGACATTTTATTTTTCATTAAATAAAGAATAAATGTTTTTCACAAATCAACACAAAAAAAAAATTCATTTTTATTACAAACACATTACAAATTTAACAAACACACACATAGCATCGTATAATTTTATGTATGTGTTAGTAGAAACTTTAAATGCAATTTAATCAAAATAAGGAAACAAATTTAAAAATCTGTAAATCTGGTGAACAGCGAAAAAGAAATACCTTTCAAATAATATACGTTTGGTCAAAATCGGGATAAAACGGCAAAACAAAACATCGGTCACAAGAAATCGCCCAGCCTATTAATATTATAGATATTCTAAATTAAGGGAAACCTTATCTTATACAAGAAAGGTTTCTAAGTGGAGCCCTCGCAAATCACAAAAAATTGCAGCCATTGCCTTCTTTCAGGTTATAGTGTGAGAATATTTCCCCATTGTTCCCCTTTTTTTTTTTTATATTTTCACCCTATGACTTCACAGGGGATAATAATCTAAGTTTATTGCATTTTATGCACTTTGAGACCTTTCGATTGATGTATAAGATGAGGTTGCTCTTAATTTAGAATATATAAAAAATACACTTTTTGAAAAAAGTGTAAATAAAATGCGACATTTTTTGTCAGAAAAGAAAATGGCATAAGTTAAGAATTAAAATTTTTTTTCACTAAAAAACTGTATTTTATTGAAATACGTTTCTATAAAAAAAATCCAAAATTTTGTGAGTTGAGCTAGCAAGAGACTAAGTTGAGAAATAAATTTTTTTCACTAAAAAACTGCATTTTATTGAAATAAGTTTCTATAAAAAAATCCAAAATTTCTTAAACACAGACTATAAAAATGTTTCACTAATTTCAATGCTTTTAAACTAATTTATTATTAAAAAATAAAAATTCAAGGGCTCATTCATTTAAAGATCTGATTCGTTGAAATCCTATTATTGGGAAGGGGTAACAAAATTGGAGAAACTTTATAAGGAATGTATATTGTTTATATATGTCTTTAGCACAAAAAGTCACGGATTTATTGATCCAGCCTGTTCAGTAAAATCCTAGAAACATGATTGTTAAACAATGCCTGAATTTTATATAATTGACTTTAATGCTTTTAAATTAATTGAATTTAAAAAATATATAAATTTATCAACTTATTCATTTAAAGATCTGATTCGATGAAACGAAAGAAAAAACCAAAACTGACGAAAACGAAGACAAACATGTGCCCATCACACCCAAAATTTACAATATTTTTCCGTAAAGAAAAAAATTTAAATGTTGTACGTCTAACTGACAAATGTGTCGTACGCATCTGGTGTTGAGATTAAAAACAGTTTGATGTCTTTGAATCTTTCATACTAAACACAAATCAAAATACTCACTATTTCTATAGGTGGGTGTGAAAGAGATAAGACAATGTGTTGAAATGTAATACGATTTAAAATTGTATTGTAGTTTTAAAGTAGTAGGTAATACGTTTTTTTTTTTAATTCTGTAGGTTGTAGTTTAATCATACAAATTAAAGTTAATGTCATACTTACTATGTATGCATTTTTCAGAGTGGATACTTTTTTTCCCAAATATGGTTCGGTATTTTACTTGTTAACAGATTTGTATGCTTCTACATATTACGAGTGTTCATTTCAAAATTTAGTAAAGCATCGCTTTTTAAGCCATTGTGTAAACTCATAAGTAAAAAAAATCATACGAGTCCGATCACAGGGGAGAAGTGGAAACATCTAGTAATTAAAGATTTGTTATGGCACTTTCTTAAAATTAAACAGCAAGCGTCGTCTATGTATCACTTATAGCTAATCAGCTGCAGGGGCTCTGCTAATATAAAAATATTTATTATTATTTTTTTCGTTTTTTAATTTTCATTTTTCGTTTTCCATTTTTCATTTTAAATTTTTTTCACTCTTTATTTTTCATTTTTCATATTTCATTTTTTATTTTCCATTTTTATACCCTCACCTCCAGTGTGCAGAGGGTATATATAAGTTTGTCATTCCGTTTGTAATAATTAGAAAAAAAATTTTGGACCCCATAAAATATATATATTTGTGATCCTTATAACAACCGGAGTTGATATAGCGATGTCCGTCTGTCCGTCCGTCCGTCTGTGGAAATCACGATGACGGCATCAATCCGGCAGCTAGGGATCTCGTTGACATAAAAAATGATTCATTGACATCATAAAAAGTTTTCAATTTCAAATCGTCGAAATCGGTCGATTAGGGCCCGAGATTTGAATGAAGAACTAAAAAAAGTCTTGAAAAAATATAAATTTTCTATGTTGTTCTTGTCACGATCACGCTCTGAATAGTGCAGCTCCAGTGATCATTTTTAGTGAGAATGATTCACCAAATTCATGGGAAGATTTCTGTTTCAAAAATCATTAAAATCGGTGGAACAGGTCCACGGAAATCTCTGAAAAAGTAAAAAAAAAATGAAAAATATGATGATTCTATATTGTTCTTGTTGTTATTCTAAATGTTGTGTTGTTGTCATAGCTGGACTTGTTGTTTTTGTGGTCGTTGTGGTAATAATATAATAAAAACTAACCCTTTGTAAATTTTTTTATTAACTCTGGTAGAAAAATTTAAAAGTTTCCATTGTTTTGGCATCACTCTAAAAATTTGTTAGATCATTTGTGTTATTACCATATTATTATTACCTGCCTGCAAAATTTCAGACCGAATGGCTCACGGGAAATTGGTTAAAATCGATCCAAAATTTTTTCGACAAGCAGACACTACGAGCTAATATAAAGGGAGTAAAAATTCAATAACATCTTAAGCAAATAATGCTAAAATACCTAGTTGTTAATAAAAAAAAATAATGTAAATATAGCAAAAAAAAATTTTATGTATAAATTTATTTATAAATTTATATAAACATATTAAATAATACAAATAATATACATATATTCTATATATTCTATATATGTATATCCATAACAACTGCATGTTAGAAATAAGTCGGTATATTATTTTATTTACATAAAATTCTGCAATATTTTGTTGTGGGGAAAATACATTTCTTTTGCATTAACAGAGTGTCACTTCATTTTGCTCAGCGTGACTATGCTGCAGTAGATGGCGCCACAATTTTTGTTCTAATTAGCTTTGCAATACATAGTTATTTCTGTTTTAACATGAATGTTAATACTTTCAACTAGATATCATACAGAACAATGTAAGGAGTATACACAGGCTGGTCTTTTATTTCATACGTTTTTTCATTATTCTTTTACAAATATGAACATAAGTTTGGCATATTAAGTTTTTGTTGTCTTTACAAAATAGAGTTACCGAGTTCATCAATGAGTTTTTTGCTTTCAAAACAGTTCTACACAGTTATATTGAATTATTATTCTGCTTTACATACAAAAGAATTGATTGCGATTACATATAATTTTTAAAAATTGTTTATAATTACTAAAGCATTATTATTCACATAAATACAAAATTGCACTTTTTAAATTTTCCATTCCAATTTTAGAAAATATCAATTCTAAAAACTGGAATTAAAATTTCCAATTATAAATTATAAAACGTCGGAAATAATAATTTTAAATTTAGAAGACATCAATTGTATCAAATTCCAAAAAAAAAAACACCAAATATGTTTACATTTAAAAAATGTTTACATTAAAAAAAAATATTGGCATTCAGGAGAAATTAATAGCTTTTCATTAATTTCTTTTAACGATAGTCGAATTGTTAAAAAAAAAGAAAAGCGAAATTATCAGTAAAATTTTTAAACGTATTCGCTATTGTTAAAGTCAGCTGTTGTTGTTATCTAAACGACAACCATTTTTGTGTTGGTTATTCAATCGATAAAAACTTAAATTTTTAGGTTGAAATGTCGTCATACATAAATAAAAATCATAAAATAGTGAAAATATTTTGCTTTTACTAAAAAATATTTTTTATATAAATAAAAAAATTAAATATCATATTCAATTCATTATTTCATTTTCAAATAAATAAACAGAAATATTAGTAAAAAAAATAGAGATATTAAACATAAACATAAAATCATCCTGTCAAACACAAAGTAATTTGTTTTTTTCTATTCTTATTTGTGTTTTTCGCTTATTTTAACAGAGATGCCACTCGTTTACAATTTAAATAAATGGAAAAATAGATTTGTCGACTGTTGATATGATGTATGTACTTAGTGAATCACTTAATCCTTAGTGCAAACAACAATAGCTGTCGTTGAAATTTACAGAATCGGACTACAGAAAATATTAATTTAAATTCAATGAATTTTAGAAAACGTCAAATGATATTTAAGAATTGCGAACATAAAAACTGTTACATAAATAAACGCAATTTGATGAGAATGTTATTTATATACGAATTTTCACAATTTTTTTTGGATGAAAATTTGAAGTTTTTCAGAAAATAAAGACAACAAATTATTTTATTTAAAATGTTTGGGACATTTGGTTTTTTGCGTTTGGCATCCCTCATTTGATTATTTATTATTATAAATTTATTCTCTATGTTTTCAAAATATGGCAATATTTTAAAAAAAAGTTGAAAGAGCTTTTTTTTCTGGTTATTATTTTGTTACTCCATCCGACCTATATGGCCGCAATGAAGAAATATTTGGCCAGTTAAAATAAACTATACAGCCATCTCCAATTAGCACGATTTAGTGCAATGGAGGTTAGAGCGAGCTATTTAATTAGCTAAAACTAAATTAAACTAGAAGTTATGTCATATAACCGGAAACGCATGCATACCACCACGATAACCAAAAAGCAAACACCGAAATAAATCCGAAATAATAGAAAAGACGAAAACCAACCCAAAGAATTTGCTGAAATAATTTGGTATTAAGTTTAACAAATTGTTTACTTTTTCATTTACATTTATTATCAAGACTCAAACCGAGGTGGAGGGTATCAAAGATTCGGCACAGCCGAATTTAACACTCTTACTTGTTTATTTTTCTTTTTTTTTAAATTTTTTAATTTTTAATTTTTCATTTTTTATTTTTTATTTTTCATTTTTCATTTTTCATTTTTCGTTTTCCATTTCTCATTTTTAATTTTTAATTTTTTATTTTGCATATTACATTTTTCATTTTTTGTTTTTCACGTTCCATTTTTCAATTTCTATTTTTCGTTTTTCATTTTTCATTTTTCAGTTTTCATTTTTCATTTTTTATTTTTCAATTTTCATTTTTCGTTTTTCATTTTTCGGTTTTAATTTTTAATTTTTAATTTTTTATTTTTCATTTTTCATTTTTTATTTTTAATTTTTTATTTTTTATTTTATATTTTTTATTTTTCGTTTTCCATTTGTTATTTTTAATTTTTAATTTTTTACTTTGCACTTTTAATTTTTTGTTTCTCACTTTCCATTTTTCAATTTCTATTTTTCATTTTTCAGTTTTCATTTTTCATTTTTTATTTTTCAATTTTCATTTTTCATTTTTCATTTTTCGTTTTTAATTTTTTATTTAAAATTTTTTTTTTTATTTTTCGTTTTTCATTTTTCATTTTTCATTTTCCATTTTTAATTTTTTATTTTTCAGTTTTATATTTCATTTTTATTTATCATTTTTAATTTTTTATTTTTTAATTACCATATTTCATTTTTAATTTTTCATTTCTTATTTTTCATTTTTCATTTTCAAACAGGTTATTTATTACATATCATAATTTTTTCACCAATACAATCATAAGTCACACCGATTTTGTCTTACGCTGTTTTTGTGATTGTATTGTGAAATAGAAATTTACCCCCCTGCGCGTATAGATGTTTACACATCAAAAATTCCAATCTTCTTATCTTCGTAAGAACAAAAGTTTAATGTTTTAAAAGAGAACCAACAGTACATCAACTTCAGTTGTTATATAATCAAGAAAATATATGGTTTTGGGGTCTCTGGAATTTATTTCGATGCGTTACAAACGGAATGAAAGACCTATGTATGTATACGCTCTGCCACTGAGGTGGGGAGGGTATAAAAATATGAAGTATTGTGAAAGCGACAGTCTTGAAACTTTTGACAACTATGTAAATTAATTACCAATGTGAGTAGTTGTTAAAATCGAAAATCGCAAAAAACAAAAATCGCTAAAATCAAAAATCGCTAAAATATAAAATTGCCAAATGATATTCCACGTTCAAGGCCAACCGTTAAGCGTTGCTGTATTTAATTTAAAAGATCCATGTTTTCCTCATGGGCAGGAACGCCTACAATTTTGATAATTTTTGCACCGAATGAAAACAAAAAAATATTGTATATCAGCATGCATTGAAATAAAAAAAATTTTAAATAAAACGATTTGATTGCACAATTCAAACTTCTTAGGAAAGAGTCACGGTTAAATATACAGAGAGTCACATTCAAAACGAGCCACCTCTTGCTACAGAAAATATAGATGAAATGAAATTTATTATACATTATTTTATTAACTGAATACAAGTGTATATTTTCGGCATGTTTTGTTGTTGTTATTATTGATAACAGAAAAAAATGTATGAAAACAGAAAAAATCACAAATATGCCTCACAGTAAAAGTAAATATTTTGTATATTTGGTAGGACCCCCATTGGCTGATGAACAGTTTGCAATAGTTTTGGCATTGATTCTAATTAAGTATGGCCTAAGAACGCCAAACACGCTGGAGGTTTTTCTATACTAGCCTACGACCATCACCCCCACGTAAAGAGCCCGAAGATGTTTCAATGTTATTTGACGGAAAATATGTGAATCACATTTTACCAAATGTTTTTTATATACCCTATTCCACTATGCGGTTTGGGTATAATGACTTTGTGCTGCTGTTTGTAACTACCAAAAATATTTGACCTAGACCCATCTTTTATTATACAGATCGACTCAGAATCACTTTCTTTGTCGATTTGGCGTTGTCCGTCCGTCTATCCGTCCGTCTATGTGTCCTTGTGAATTTTTTAATCAAATTACAGGTCGCAAATATGAATATATTTTGATGAAATTCGGTATAAAAGCCTATATTGGTCATGGAATGAAAACTGTTGAAACTGGTGATAATCAGTCCATGTTCAGACCCAGTCCCCATACAAATGACCCTTATGAAATCGACATAACTTGCCATTAGATCCAAATTATCATTTAGATCACAGTCAAATTGGGTTTGTATGTGTTTATTACATCCATTAATCAGTGGTCCAAAAATAATATCTATAGGATAATTCTTAGTCATGGGCCACATCTTCACTTAGATCTATCAAAAAAAAAAAACTAAAATATTGCACAAATTTTTCTCAAATTTGGTTTGTATATATTTTTTCAATACATAAGTGACTACCAAATATTGTCAGGATCGGTCCATTTTTCAACCTAGTCCCTATATAAATATAGCACCCGATATGAACTTTTTCATATCTAGCAGCCAAAAAAAAAATTAAAAATAATGCCACTCAAGTTTTGTTTATGATTATTTTCTATATCCAATTAGTTGGACTGAAGAGTTAGGGTCTCTAAACTATGGTACAGGGTATCGTACAGTCGGTCTAGACCGACTTTAATTTTCCTACTTGTTATTTATATTACAATATGACTTTTCTTCACTGGTCTACAAATTTAAAAAAAATTGACTGCAGAATCTGACATAAAAATTGGGCTATCATGTCTTGTTCATTTTTTTATCGCATTCTTGTAATGCTGTAAAATAGTCAACACTGTACAGTAAACAGTCAACAGTGACACTACAATTTCACAATTATTAATTTAACAGAAGACCACATTCATTCTAAATCTTCATAATAGTAGCGTTTATGCATGTCAGGGAGATCGTGTTTTACTGATTCAAGCAAATTTTGCTTTGTGTGTGGTGAATATTTGGTTCGAAAAAAAGGATATCCAATATCAGAATCATTAAAATATGAATATTTACATTATTTCGCTTTTGCTGTCAGAAACTTTGCAATAGTTGCAGAACTGTTTTACAGAAGTGGTCAAATGGCAAGAAGATCTATTTCGATTTTTCAATTCCAGTACTTTGGAGAGAGTGAAGTAACCACCAAACCGTTTGTTATTTCTGTTTAACAAAAGTTGCTGGATTCAATATGAAAAATCGAAAAAATATTACTTATGCGAATGTCCCATCGGTTTCAAACCCAGTTCTACGTCCATCAAATGATCCATTACCAGTCATTCCCTGTGCTACGAGCAGTGAGTCCGAAACATCTTTCACCAGCAGTGGTAGTTTGTATGAGGCTGATGATGAACGCCATTTAGTGAAACAAGCTGAGCTGAATGATCTAATTCGGGATTTACATTTAACGATGCAAGACGCAGAATTACTAGCTTCACGCATATAGCAGTGGAAACATCTTGCAGTTGGGACGAAAGTAACAATCTATAGAGATAGAAGCTTGGAATTGGCTGCATATTTTGAAAAGAAATACTCTATTCTATACTGTACTGATGTTGATGGTTTATTTCAAAAAATTAACCAGCCATATGACAAAACTGAATAGAGATTATTTCTGTGGTCACAAGCAATCACCGCCTAAGTCGACTTAAGAATGATTTTAGTTATGTATGCTATCATATTCTACTAAAAACGCTTTATATTTACGTGTAATCCCCATTTCTCTATCACTATTTGTTAGAAAGATATTAATATAAGAAAATTATAGTCGGTCTAGCCCGACTATACGATACCCTATACCATGGTTTAGAGACCATATCTCATCGGTCGTACTAATTGGCATAAATTAAGCATAAACCAAATTTGAGTGGCATTTTTATTAATTTTTTTCGCTGCAGATATGAAAAAGTTCAGATCGGATAATATATTTATATGGGGACTAGGTCGAAAATGGACCGATCCTGACCATATTTGGTAGAGTCACTTATACTTTGAAAAAATATATACAAACCAAATTTGAGAAAAATCTTTGCAATATTTTTGTTTTTTTGATAGATTTAAGTGAGGATCGGGAAACAGCTCCATATGAGGCCTATGACCAAGAATTTTCCCATAGAGATTATTTTTGAACTACTGATTAATGGATGTAATAAACACATACGAATCCGATTTGACTGAGATCTATATGATAATTTGGAACTTATGGCAATTTATGTCGATTTCATAAGGGTCATTTGTATGGGGACTAGGTCTGAACATGCACCGAATTTCACAAATTTCAATAGCGTTCATCCCATGGCCGATGAAAGCTTATATACCAAATTTCATCAAAATATATTCATATTTGCGACCTGTAGTTTGATTACAAAGTTTACATGGACACACAGAAGGACGGACGGACGGACGGACATTGCTATTTCGACTCAAAAAGTGATTCTGAGTCGATCGTTGTAATTAAAGATGGGTCTAGGACGAATATTTTTGGTTGTTACAAACAGCAGCACAAAGTCATTATACCCAAACCACATAGTGGTATAGGGTATAACTAGCAGATTCCAGCCCTCGAAATTCGAGTGCAAATTCTAGCAAATTTTATTTTTTCATTAAATAAAGACCCTAAAAGTATGATAATTAATTATAGCCAATTCACAAATCAACACAAAAAACAAACTCATTTTATTACAAATACATTAACAAATTTAATAAACACACACATAGCATTGTATAATTTTATATATGTGTTAGTAGCAAATTTAAATGCAATTTACTCCAAATAAAGGAAAAAATTAAAAATCTGTAAATCTGAAAAATAGCTAAAAAGAAATACCGTTCAAATAATATACGTTTGATCAAAATTGGCATAAAATGTTAGAGCAATACATCGGTCACAAGAAATCGCCTAGCCTATTTATATTACAGATATACTGACCTAAGTCGCAATGAAGCGTCATTACATTTATATTAAAATTTATTTTTCTCGAAAGCATGATTTTCGACTAAGGCGGTTAATGCTTGTGACCACAGATATATTGATGACTCTAAGTACAGTTTAAAGACACGTCTTTTGCATAATGGGAATGAAAAACAATCCATACCAATTGCTCATGCCATTAATACAAAGGAAAATTGCGAATCAATGACTGAAATTTTGACATTACTCAAATACAACGATTATAAATGGCAGATCTGTGGTGACCTTAAGGTGTGTGATTTAAATTTCTTTGTATATATAGTATAGACCATCGTAAGTAACTGTAAATTAATCTGTTTCGATCATTGGTTTGTTGACTGGTATGCAAGGAAGTTTCACAAAATATTGTTGTTTCCTTTGTCTATGGGATAGTTGCGCTAAATGTCGTCATTACGTCAGAACAGAGTGGCCAAAAAGAACTGAGTATTCACCAGGAAAACAAAACATTTCAAATTAACCATTAACTAATGATCCAAATGACATTCTTCTTCTGCCGCTGCACATAAAATTGGGCCTTTTTAAGAACTTTGTCAAGGCTCTGGACAAAGATGGTGCAGAATTCAAATATTTGTAGCAGTTTTTCCTAACATTTCATATGCTAAAATCAAAGAAGGCATATTTGTTGGCCTTCAGTTCAGGAAGCTATTGAATGATGACAATTTTTCACAATGTTTATTGGAGAAAGAATATGCAGCCTCGAAATCTTTCTAGAGCATCGTGGACAGTTTTCTTGATAGTTTACAATCAAACTGTTTCTTAATTATTGAAAAATTATCACGAATTTGGTGCACGAATGTCACTCAAAATGCATTTTCTTCATTCAAAAGTTTCGGTTTGATCGGATGAGAGGAAGTGAGATTTTAATCTCTCCGCGACTGTGCGTGACTATGCGTGACTGTGCGTGACTAAGTCAAAGTAAATCTTTTTTCACAGCAAGTATATCGACCAAGTTTCAGATTGATTGGATAAGGGGAAATCCTTTTTAAATCTCTCCGTCACTGTGCGTGACCATGCATTAATATGTGTGATTAAGTCAAAGTTAATTTTTTTACAGCTAGTGTATGGACTAAGTTTCAGAACGATAGGATGAGGGGAAATGACATTTAGATCACTCCGTGACTATGCGTGAATGTGAGTGACTACCCCAAAATTAATCTGTAGTCACAACAAGACTATGGGCCAAGTTTCAGATCAAGCGGATAAGGCGGAATGGGGTCGACCCACGACAGACAGACAGACAGACAGACAGGCAGAGAGTATGAGTTAAAAGAAAGAGTTTAAAAACGAATAAAAACATTTTTTTGTGTCTGGAAAACTTGACGTGATAACGTGAAAACCAATTACAGATTCGAATTCAGCCCACCAAATTACCGCAGGAAAGATATTTGGTTGCTCCAGTCCAAAACCATGTTGGCTAGTGTAATATGATATGAGCATATGATGCAGTGTCGTTGACTTCATCATAAAAACGTGTACAAGAATGAATGGTACAGCAACCTGTGATGGCACAAACATACACATTAATGTGTTTAAGCACAGTGGTTTTCATTACAATAAAGTTGATCTACTGACTTTTTAAAAATATATTTTACATGAATACCCCTAATAAATATGCTTAATAATGATTTCAAGCCAACTGAAACCGAAACATTGTTGTTTTCCTGTTATGGTAACATAACTGCTGCTAGTAACCACTTGTAAATTTCTTGAAATAAAAACAAAAACAAATAATATTTTATTGTTCAATAACATGCAAACGCTTTTTCATTGGAAAATCTTATGTTTACGGTATTCAATAAAAAAAATTAGAGCGTAGGTTAACGCGATTGTAAACTTTGATATAAAATGAAAGCAACAGTTGCCGCAACAGACACGTGTGTTTGTTGTACTGAAGTAAATTTAATAACGTTTGAAAATTAAATTAAAAAACTGTTTCGTTTTTTGTTTGTTGATGTTTGTAACAAAATTTCAATAAATTATTAAAAATAACAACATAAAACTGTTTGAACTACTAAAAATAAAGTTGCTTTTTATTTCTCTCATTGTAATGGCCAAAAATCCGGACTGTTTGTAAGATTTGTCTCTTTTGGGAATATATAAAAAAAAAAAAACTATAACATTCATTTGAAGTTGTAAAAGTGTACTTAATTGAAGTTTGATTGTTAACCTTGCAAAATATAATGCAATATGTTTTCCATATATTACCAACATTTAACATTTAATTTAATTTTACGTTATTTAAAAATGGGTTGTGCCGAAAAATACGTTAAAAATTTATTCGAATTATTAATAAAAGTCCAAAAGTGCTTTTAAACCAGGGACTGAACTCCTGGAAAAAATTGGGTTCACGTTAATCAAAATAAAAAGTTCAGGTTCGAGTTCGGTTCAGAGTTCGGATTCAGATGCGGATTCGGCTTCAAAATTAAAATATTACAAATCCCTTATTCGTAGGAAATTAATTAATTTTCCAAGGAAATTTTCATTTAATTTTATCTATATACATTAGGGTGACAGCGGTTTGTATGAAAAACATTTTTTGGTCGAATTTTAAGGTGTGCGGTTCGTATTATTGTGACACTGGATCTAAAATTTTAGTGCGCAAAATTTGAGCCAAATCGGACAATGCTTTCTGGACGCTTTCTGTAAAATTATAAAAAAAAATAATTTTTCAAAAAAATTTTTGCTTTAATAGTTGCGTTTCAATTAAATTGATTAATAAGACATAATTTAGAGCAAATTATCTTTTTAATAAAACAACAACATCTATTATCGGTTAAAAATTGCCAAGTTGTATCAAGTTCCCCAGGCAATAAATGCGCCGCAGACCACTTGATTAAGAAAATCGAGCTCACTTCTTTAAAGACATTGAAATAATTTACAACGACAACATTTTTGCATTCTCCTGATCCCAAGATGATCTTATGTAAAGTATTTTGTATCTCGTCTATTGTTATGCTGTTCTAAATTGATGTCAATACGGTACATATTTTTTAGCACTATTTTAAAAGGCCAATTTTACTATTTCAAAAATTTTGTTCAAGAAATTTTCCGAAATCAATGATTGGACTATAAGGTCTTATTATCAAGATATATGTGATTAAAAATGTGAAATATTGTAGGTATCCTGTTACTAATTTGGCGAGGGCAGCGTTTTTATTTCAGCGGATTTGAAGAAAATTGTGATTTCTCATACCATTTCAACTGTTAGGCTACATCTTTTTTGTGTTTTCATATTGAAATATCTTTTGTCAAAATATTATACTATTTTATATAAGTTCTCAATCCTGTAAATTAAGGTTAAATTGGATCACTATAAATTGTCCCTCTTCAAGGTCTAAAGTCAAATTTAAGGGAATTTACATTTTTAAAAACAAAATATCGAAAAAATATAAATGTGTGGAAGAATTTCGATACAACTTGTTCATAATATTTTAATAGTTCTAAAAAATAATATTCTGTACTTATTTGCTGAAATTAACCCGTGGGGTACTCTTGATGTCAAATTAACTCTTTATGAAAATCTATAAATATTTTCTTCATCAGGATTTTTTTTTAATAAAACAAATTTAATGCATTCATAAAATTTTTAAAATTTATTCGTTATTTTCTGAAAACATGTAGATTAATTAGTTTTTATATTTAATACAGTATAAACAAATTTGTATATCTAGGGCTCATATTCAAAAAGTGCTATCTGCATCAATAATTATTTTAAAAAGAGGACGTAAAACCAATTTATTAACAAGATCTGAAAGTAATTGTAGAATGATTTGCTACAATATCTATTAAGAAATAGTCGTACTAATCATGTATGATATCAAAATTAATATTATATTTGACAGTTATATCAGAGAACAGTTTGAAATCAAAAATTAATATTCCTGTCAAATGTAGATAGCACTTTTTGAATATAAGCCCTCGATAAACCTTTATAATAATTCTGAAAAAAAAATTAAATCTAGGACACATTTTGAGTACCCCACGGGTTAATTTCAGAAAATAAGTCCAGAATACTACTTTTTAGAATTATTAAAATATTATCAACAAATTGTATAGAAATTCTTCCACAAATATATATTTTTCGATATTTTGTTTTAAAAAATACAAATCCCCTTAAATTTGACATTGAAGAGGGACAATTTATAGTCCCAGCAAAAATTTCGTAATAGCAGCTCATTGATTTTTGCATTACCAATAATGACCTACCACTGCCCACTGCATTACTTCTAAAGTGGAAATAAGGCGTTACTAATAATGTGTTATACAGCTACTTATATTTCATGAAAGCGCCTTGCATACTGCATTACTTTCAAAGTGAAAATAATGAGTTCCTAGGCAACCAGTTACCTCCAATGACATCCCCGTGTTAAACTAATGAGCTTATCAGGCAAACTTCAACCAGTTACATCTCATTCTAAAACCCATTATTTGGTAATGTTTGTTTTTCCTGGGGTGTTTCAATTTAACCTTAATTTAAAACATTGAGAACTTATATCAAGTAGTATAATATTTTGACAAAATATATTTGAAATATGAAAACACCAAAAAGATGTAGGCTAAAAGTTGAAAAAGTATGAAAAATCAGATTTTTCTTCAAATCCGCTGAAATAAAAAAGCTGTTCTCGCCAAATTAAGAACAGGATACCTACAATGTTTGGCATTTCTCATCACACATATTCTGTTAATAAGACCTTAAAGCCCAATCGTTGATTTCGGTAAATTTCTTGAACAAAATTTGAAGATTTTGAAATGGTGCTAAAAAATTCGTACCGTTTTGATATTATTTTAGAACGGCATAACAATAGACGAGATGCAAAATACTTTACATAACATGGTGTCTCGACTAGCCATAATTGATGGTAATGTTCAAGTCAACGGCTCGTGGAGACCGCTACTGTTCATGTCATGACTAAAAAATCCAACTCTTTGCCATGACAGAAAGTGTGACAAAAACTTAGCCATTAATTTGAAGTTTCATACGATTTTGACGTTTAAGTATATTAAAATGGCGCAACCTAAATTAAATAAAAGCGAAATTTTTAATTTCATTCTTAAAAAGAGATCACCCAAAATCTTGTGCTTTTTCTTTCATTTTTTTCTTCTTCATTTTGTATTTTTAGTTTTTTTTTACTCTTTTTAGCATTGAGTACAAGAACGCTTTTTTGTTGTTTACGGTTCAAAGACATTTTTGGAAATTAAATGTGTAAATATAATTTGCCCACTTCGCGTTTTGTCTCATTTTGTTTCTCTGACTTGAACATGAAAATTGCCATGAATTATAGCTATCGAGACACCGTGTAAGATCATTTTGGGACCAGCATTAATTGAAACTCAATTACTAATATCAAAATTTTTGTGAATAATGATTTTTTTTATAATTTTTACATATAAATGCATATCTGAACTTTGAACTCAATGCGCGTCCAGAAAGTATTGACCGATTTGGCTCAAATTTTGCGCACTAATGTTTTGGATCCATTGTCACAATAATCCGATCCACACGTCTTGAAATTAAAAAAAAAATGCTGTCAAAATTGGCAAATTGGTATGCCACCACACCTTAGTCGACTTAAAGTTGGATCTCTGGTTATTCTACATCGGAATTTGAATCCACCATGGTTGTGCAGTGACACACGATTGGTCATTACAAAATTGATGAAAAACATTATCGAAGCCACCATTTTGAATGGTAAATTCAGAGCCGATAATGATTTGCTGCCACGAATTCCGATGATTTCATTAGATGTTCAAACACGTCAAATTTCCCATTAGATTGTATGTTTATTACATCCATTTATCTGTAGTTCAAAACTAAACCCTGTAGGACAATTCTTAGTCATATCCCCCACATGAAGCTGATTCCCATGCTGATGAAATTCATAAAAAAAAAAAAATTGTTTTTGCAAAAAATAAGTCACGTTACCAAATATGGTCAGGAAATGTCTTTAGTGCTTACTAATGAATATATTATAGATAAAAAAATAAGTTTTGCTACGCAATTATCAATAAAAAAAAATTTTTTTTAGTCTATTATCTTTTATTTTAAGATGATAACTTGTTTAACATAGATACTTACATTGACAGAAAACTTGACGTTCTATAACAAAATGAAAGTCATTTTCGGATTCAGCACATCCAAAAACGTAAGAATTACGCAATTATAATTGGACGTAAACCAATAACAGCAACAATTCAATCGATATTTAAAAAGCATTGAATTGTGAATTGGCTATAATTGATTTGCAGATCTTTAGGATCATTTTTAAATGAAAAATAAAAATTTCCTAGAATTTGCACCCGAATTTCGGTGGCTGGGATCTGCTAGTATATTTAAATAATTCAATATTTGTACTTTTTCTTCTTAATAAGTAATAGTAATTTACAAAATTATAACCATACATATATACGTTATAGTTCTATTGGAGGCAGAATTTAAAAAAAAACTTATTTGACGATTTAGAATTATTTAAAACTTCAAATGAAAGCTAATTTTCACACTTTTGTATAGCAAATGTCTGCTCTATTTCAAGTAGCGGTTCAACCAACCTACAATTTTAACTACTTTGAAACTTGAAGAACATTACTTTCTTATATTTCCAACTTTAAAAAGTATAAATTTGTACCATGTATTCCTTATTTTTTATGTGTAAATATCTATGCCTCAGGGGGAGTAAAATTCAATTTCACAATAAAATCACAAAACTAGCGTAAGGGAAAATCGGTGCGAGTTATATGTAAGTAAATTGGTGTATTTAGTAAGCAGAACCGCCGAGTTCGCTGTCTGTTTAGTAAAATCAAAAATCTTTATCGTTAATGTTAAATATTCAAGCTATTGACCGCTAGGTGTGCTGTGAGTTTAACATGTCCACAAACTTAAAGAGCTGTTTTTTTTAATATTAAAGTATATATTTGCATATATATATTGCAGAAAATTTTAAATGTATTTCAGAAAACGTCAAATGTATTTCAGTAATTATCTAATGTATTTCAGAAAAGATCAAATGTATTTCAGCAATTATCTAATGTATTTCAGAAATTATTAAATTTACTTTAGAAAATATGAATTGAATTTCAGAAAATATCAATTGAGTTTCAGACAAATAGTCAAAACGCTATTTAAAAACATATTTTTTAAGTAATATTTGTAATATTTCTTGAAAACTACCTATTGTCACCTAAAATGCAAAAGGCCGTAACTAATATTTTTATTTTTTTTACGGGAGAAGCAAAAAACATCATAAAACAAAAACTACTTTAAACTTAATACCCAAACTTTAGAATCAAGCTGAAAAATAAAGACGGATTTTTATTTATGAAAACAAATTTATGGTAAAACAGTAGTTTCTAAGTAAAAGGCCGTAACTACAATAGAAAAAGTCAATTTTGAACTTTTTGTTAGTTACGGCCTTTTGCATTTTAGGTGACGTAAAAAACGTGTTCTTTTCTTCAAAATGATGACTTCAAAATCGGTCAAAATTCTATCCTGGTCTTTATATTGTAGCTGATTAACAAATGAAGTCCTCATCCTCTTTCGATTAAAAGGCCGCCCTTGATAGTTTATTTTCCAGTGCATAACAAATAAGTCCAAATATTACTAAACATTTTTTGGGACTCCAAATCACTAATAGAAACAGTAATAACTTTAACTTTAGGGTAAGCTACGTTTTAGTTCTGAATTTCAATAGATATTTTCTGAAATTCAATTGATATTTTCTGAAATACATTTGATTATTTCTGAGACACATTTGATGTTTTCTGAAACACATTTGATACTTTCTGAAATACATTTGATACTTTCTGAAATACAATTGGAGTGCAGTTTTTATACATTTGTAAGGAAAGTGGTCGAATGTTTTGAAAAGGTTGTCCACGCCACTTGTACGTTTTTAAAAAGTTCATTTACTACTTAACTTTGACCATAGGATCTATTATAGACCTCAAAATAACATAAATATTCCATCATTTTACAATTTGATGAAATTTCCTAGGCTTTTTATCCCAATAGGGCCAAAACGGTTAAGGGGAAAAAAGTGTATAAAATTAATAAATAAGTACTTTGAAAAAAAAAAAAAAATAGCAAAATATGTTGAACTATGCAAAAAAAAATAAAAGCCAACTTATTTTTATTTATTTACTGATTCGTATAGATATTTAGACCATGTCTAACATAAACAATTCAGTAAAATCAAGCAGTTGCATTGAATAAATTGCCCCAGTTATAAGTTATATACAACTACTCAAACACAGTAACATACAGTAATCTAATCTAAAGTGCGACCATAATAATTTGAAACTAATGACATACTTATATATGATTATATATTTATTTACATACAGTTATATCTAATAAAACAAGTCAATCAGAAACACAAACCATATTATCTGTATGTAAGAGCAAACAAGTAATAGTCATATAAAAAGTCATCACCATAATCACCATAATAGAAAGAACTGAATTGTAATAATGACAATAGAATTCAACAAATAAAAATAAATAGTCATACATACAAATGAGTAACGTTTAAGCTTTAATAATAATTTTGAAATAATTCTCTATCAAAAAGTTTTTAAAATTCTATAAAATTTCAATTGAAATAACTCTTTAAAATTTTCCAGTTTTTCGTGTTAAATAAATGAGTCCACTCAATTGTTGGAATAACTGTCTCGACATACATAGGTGATACAGATTCCTTTATTGCCATAAAGAAAAAACTTCTTCGAACATAGGAACTACGTATTTACTTTTCTGTATAAATATGTGGCAAGGATAAAAAAGTGAAGCAAAAAAAAAACAAACTAAAGTAACACAAACGCAACAAGAAATAAAGCCAATATAGACAGACAGAGAGGTGGATAGATGACATACATATGTACATGTCACGATACCTTAATACAACAATCGGACGAATAGGATGTGGTTGATATCAAATGAAATTTGAAATTTAAATTGTTGCTGATTGCACAAAGTCATAGGAAATCAATGGCTTTTAGTTTAAGCACTGAGAAGAAAGTATGATGGAAATACAGGAAGGATATTATTTTTCGATATATCGTTAGTCTACATGTACGAGAATATTTATGTCAAAGACAGCTGATTGTTAGATGTAAAGCGTTTTTTTTTTCTTTTTTAGTTTGATACACATGTATTAAAAAAAATAGATTTTTAATCTTGAAGGCTCATTTAATGGCATTTTTAGTTGTGTTTATTGAAATAAGAAACGATATTTATATTGAAAGTGATAATGATATATTCCTTGTGAAATTCTGAGGACAGAAAAAGAATTATGTGAAAATCGATTATCACCAGAAAAATTTGTTTAGATGTGGAGTTGGAATATGGTCAAATACGCATAGTAAAAGATTATTTACTTATTTTTTTTAATTTTAATTTTTATATATTTTTTTTTTATTTACCGTTTTTTATCGCAAGCTTAAATTTTTTTGGGGAATGCTTAGAAACTTGGAAGAAATATTCCCTTTGTGTAAGCAGCTCCAGGGAATACAATTATTTTATTAAGTAATTGTGGAAAATTTTCCGGAAAATATCAATAAACTTCAAACAATAGCATATTTTCATATAGTTGTATAGAAATTTGACAATAAACAGTGCAACAGCAATTCTCTGGCAAAATTCCAAGTCATGGTGAAAGTAAGTGAGTATAGCAAAACTTTCAAAGGGGTTGACGTTCCCAGGCCAAACTTTTTTTCTATTATCTTTATGTTCATTGGTTTAGTTTTTTTAGCTATAACTGAATTACCATCGGGAATAAAGTATTGGCTGCATAGTGGCAGCGAATTTTTAGTACACGATTTCGAGAAAAAAAGACGTTTGTAGTTTACAAGAAATGCTGCAGTGAAATTTTTAACCCTCTATACCACAGAACGCCAAATGTGGATTTTAACTTTTAGTGCATTGTATTTTTATAAAAACGGAACGTAAACATAAGAGAATAACAGTGGTCTTTTTCTCTGCTTTTTTCTACTAAAATGTAAAGCTAAATATTGTCAAAGTGTGTTTTACGAATGTTTACGTTAGTTTTTCGTAAGTGGTTCAAGTGTGGGAACAAGAGTAAATTTTGTAGTAATTTTTGTGCAATTTATATAAATCAAAATGACAAAAATATAATAAAAAAAAAACAAATTTCGTATAGTTCTTTTCCAAATAAGATTATAGTTTTTTGTAAAAAATGAAGGAGCCGTTATGATCTTTCATGCATTAATAGTAAACTAGCAAATTGAGCGAAATTTGAGCGCGAATTCTAGGTAATTTTATTTTTCATTAAATAAAGACCCTAAAAGTAAGCTAATCAATTATAGCCAATTCACAAATCAACACAAAAAAACTCATTTTTATTACAAACACATTAACAAATTTAATAAACACACACATAGCATTGTATAATTTTATGTATGTGTTAGTAGCAAATTTAAATGCAATTTACTCAAAATAAAGGAAAATATTTAAAAATCTGTAAATCTGCAAAACGGCTAAGAAGAAATACCTTTCAAATAATATACGTCTGGTCAAAATCGGGATAAAACGGTAGAACAAAACATCAGTCACAAGAAATCGCCAAGGCTATTAATATTATAGATAATTAGCATACATACATACATACATACATACATATGTGTGGCTTATTGTTTTTCATTTTATGCTAATTTAAAACATTTTAATGAAATTAATAATGGTCATCAAAGTGGTGGTCTTCATTCATCATATATCTGATACTGATGAAGAATATTTTGAAATTCAACTGCGTGGTCAGGAACATAATTGTATACCGGAGACTGATGACACCGATTACTCAGAAGACTCTGAGAGACCTGCGTAAAAAGAGAAATCTATTAAAAAGCCAGAACTTCAATTTCGAAGGAATGTGAAAATTTTCCATTTCAAGAAGATTCGAACCTTCTTCATTTTATTGAAGCACTGGAGATACCAGCAGAATTGTTTTGTTTTATTTTCACCGACGGTTTGACGAACGTTATTGGACGCCAATTGAATTTAATCGCATTACAAATTGATATAAATAAACCTGCTGATATTACTCGAAAAAATTTCTAATAACAATTTTTTCTAATAAAAATTTTTTCTAGCATAATCATGTAATCATATACAGTGACCAAAAAGAGTTTAAGTACACCTAACATTCAGAAAAACAAACTCATAACATACATTCTGTTTTAAATAAGGATTTATTAAAGATTATGTACATCTCTTGTGTACTAAGGAACATAAATTCAGACTTTTCATTGAAATATAATCTAAGATTTATAAAAAAACAAAATAAAAACACCACTTTTTCATTGATTCATATCAAAAAAGTTTATGTACACTAAATACATATTATTTGAAAAAAAAAAAAGAAAAACACTAATTTTAAGTTAAGCTGTAGGTCATCCACCTCCATCAATTACCACTGTAGACGTCGATGCATGCTTCTTACTGATATTTCAGTATCATTTTCCGAGATTTTGCCATTCGGATAACAACACATTTCTGAGCGGTTCCTTCGAAGTGATTGTGTGTTTTCGAATCCTTTTGTCTAACAAATCCAAGATATGTTCTATGGGATTAAGGTCTGGTGATTGCGGGGGTGTATACAGTTACTTGCAATTGTATAGAAGCCATTCCTTGACCAAGTATGACGTGGGTTTGGGGTCATTATCTTGCTGAAAGAGGAATTATTTTAGTTTTAGATTGTTCTGCAAGATGTTCAGGTATAAATGTTTATCCATTGTATTTTCGATAAAAACCACTTTTCCTGCACTAGCTGCCGCCATACACCCCCCACTCCATAATGCTACCACTAACGTGTTTGACAGTTGGAATTAAATTTTTTAGCTGCATCTCCTCATTAGGTTTTCTCCATATTTTATTGGCACCATCCGGTCCAAAAAGACTCTGGCTTATCCAAATGCTCCTTTGCAAAATCCAGCCTCTTTTTTTTGTTCACTTTAGATACTAAGGGCTTTCTTCGAAGAACTCGGGGATTGTAACCAGCTCTATGGAGTCCATTTCTTATGGTTTGTGGGTGCACGCTCATGTTAGAGCTTTGTAATAATTCGTCTCGTAATTTAGGAGCCGATTTCTTCGGATCACCTTTGACTGCGTTTACAATATGGCGTTCATTTCGTTTTGCGAGCTCATTTGGATGATCTGACCATGGTTTTTCCTCAAGTTTCCATTTTTAAATAAGAATTTATAATGGTTTGAACACTGGAGTGGGTTCTGCCTATAATTTTTCCAATTTCACGTAATGACTTTTTCTTAAATCAATTGGTATTTCCTTTCCTTTACCCATTTTGTCACTTTTATAGTAACTAACAAAATGATTAGCAAAAAATTATTGGAATACCTTTATTCGCCAAGAATTTGTACATACCACAATGACGTAATATATGGGAAAAAATCAAACGATTTTTAAACTTCAACAATAATATAAATTTAAGAACACCAGGTTTGATAGGCTCTTAAAGATTCGACCATTGTTGGAAAAAATTCGTAAACGATTATTGCTTGTGCCCAAAGAAGAACAATTAGTGGTTGTTGAGCAAATAATTCCCACACACATACCTCATGTCCGCTGTACTCGGATATACACTTAAGAAAAAAAGTCGGCTTGTTGTGTACTCTGCATCTCCATACTCAGCCGGTTATCTACCCCTATATTAAATTAGAAATTCGGTTTCGCCAGCAAATTTCCTGAGTGTTTTTCAGTTTATCCCCCTAAGACCCGCCAGGCCTGGTAAGATGTCGTTGAATGGATATCTGACCCTTGTTCTCACAAATGCAGGACAGTTTCGTCATCCTTTTAGCAAGCTCTGCATGTGGCCGATTTCGCCCATCCTATGCGGTATAGGTGAGCCGTCAGTTCAGAGTGCTCAGTAGAGATGCCAATAACCCTACTAAGTTCCCTTCTACTCAGGTTAAGGATTTTCCTAGTCTTCGATGGGTTGGGAGTGCCCAATAATATCTTCATAACCCTACCCACGTCAGTTCCCCCCCAAAAGTGATGTATCCGAACACTTCGCAAGTTTCCATTTGACAGACTTTAAAGGTATTGGATTTTCCAAATTGATTCCCTTCAGGAAAGAACCTTTCCTGGCTAGTTCGTCAGCAATCCCTTCTAGTGAAGTTTGCCATCTCCTCCATACAATTGAGGACAATCCTTGATCTAGTTTTGTCCGAGGATATAGCCCTGATAGCCGCTAGACTGTCCGTAAATATGTTCAGGTCTCCGGAACTTGGTATTCCCCGTGCGTCAATAGATCCTATGCGTTCCGTTATCGCGACCAATTCATCCTGAAAGACTGAGTTTTGGTCCGGAAGGCGGAGTTATTTACCTGTAGAACGGCCCTCATTATAGAAACCAATGCCAGTCTTACCATGTAGACTAGATCCGTCCGTATATTAGTGTGACCATGGAAGGTTTTGTAGACTATTCCCATTTAACCATCTTTCGCTGTCAGGTATTCATATACTCCAGGGTGTTTTTGTCGACACTTCCGCGATTCTATCACAACTTCTATCCACTGTGCTGAATCCGGGTATTTGGTCTAAAATTTTTTTGGTGTCTGGTCATATGGTGAGTGATGTATTCCCCTATTACCTTTGAACGTAGCATGGCCAGATCTGCCTCATATTTAATTCTAATCTCGATCGGGTGTATAGATAGAATGGTCTCTAAAGCCCTCGTAGATGCTGTACGAACTGCACCGCAAATTCAAATGCAGCAGAGGTGCTGTATCTTTTGGAATGGTTTAATGTAAAATTTTCTGTTCATAAAAGCCAAGCTTTGGAGACAAATTCCAGCAAAATGTGAGCCGAAATCGAAATTCCCAAAAGAGATGGCGATGGGCAAAATCAAAACGAACATTAAAAAAAAATCTCAAACAGTTGAATGGAACAGTGGTGATTCGCCCCACTGTGCGCCGGAAATCGGAACAATATGTGCCGTTGTTTGACTTCGAACTTGCAATTGTTAAACTAAAAAAAAAACGAGGACGGCCAGTCTCTACAGCATCAAACTTTCCATCAACAACTAGAGAAAATACACCAACTAGCAGTAAAAAAATGAAAGCGGCACGACTCTCTCTTGAATTTTGTACGGGCTGGCGGAATAGGTAATTTCCCCAAATGGATGAAAAACCGGCAACTTTGTCAAAATGATTGATCTTTTCGTTCATACGCTTTTTGCAAAAATGCAATTTGTTCTTGTATTACAATGACCAACGAGACTGCTTTACAAGTTTCCACAATGAAGAAATTATATTCTTTTTCAAACAACTGTAAATGCCATATATGAATCCATTTTTTTTCCCCAAATTTTCCAGTAAATTTTAAAATTTTCGATAAATCTATAGTATTAACAGGCTAGGCGATTTCATGTGACCGATGTTTTGTTCTACCGTTTTATCGTGATTTTGACCAAATGTATATTATTTGAAAGGTGTTTCTTTTCAGCCGTTATGCAGATTTACAGATTTTTACATTTTTTCCTTTATTTTTTAGTAAATTGCATATAAACTTGCTACTAACACATACATAAAATTATACATATGCTATGCGTGATTTATTAAATTTATTAATGTGATTGTTAATGAGTTTGTTATCTTCATTCACAATAATAGTAAACCATAAAAGTTTTGGTTTGCGTATTGGCTAAGTTGAAAAATAAAGCTGCCTAGAAATTGCACACGAATTTTGAGCGCTGGAATCTGCTAGAAAATCATAAATTTACGGTGTTTTTTTTATTTATTTAAAACATGTTCATGCAGTAGAGGGTTAAAAAACATTGTTTTGAAACTTAACTGATATTTTATGAAATTCAGCTGATATTTTCTGAAATATATTTAATTATTTTATTTAATTTATATTTAATTATTATTTCATAATTTCTGAAATGTATTTGTTAGTTTCTGAAAATCAATTGATATTTTCTGAAATTCAATGAGAAATGGTGTAAAAGACCATATTTATATTTACAATAAGTATCAGAGGTATACAAAATGTAACTTGTTGTACTTAGTTGCATAACAACATACACATACATATGAATGTTAAATAAATTTAATCTTATAGATGAAGAATAAAGAATGGAGAAAGTAATGTTAATGTTGCATATTATGCAAATGTTTAGAAATGCAAATCAAAATAAAATGCTTGCTATTCTGCTCATTTTCATACCCCCACAACCACTAACTAATCTAAAGTGTAAATAGATATAGCAACTAGTGCTAAATATATTCACAGCCATACTTACTTACATTGATAGAAGGAAACAGATGATAAGTGAGGTTAAAAAAGTGCGACTGAACGACTTACAAAAAGAGGTGGGTGGATTGTTAGGCATGGCAATCCTTAATCTTTTCAAGTTAATTTGGTCTCCCTTAGCTACTTTCAAAAGTATTTAAATGATTGACTCATGTGAGAATTGTTTGCTTGATGCTAAAATTTTATTAAAAAAAAGGGTGAATTTAGTTATTTTCAACAATTTTAATAACGACACAACTGTGAATTGTTGATGTAGGTTAACTCGTGCCTTATTTTCCGTCGTTTACAGACTGTTGACAGTACCCAAGAAAAAGGAGTAATTTTTGTCGGTTATTAGCATAAATTTTATTTTCAATTAATCAGCAAATTAAAAATTCAAATTTAAGGTTTCTAATGAGAAATGTGGAATTTGGCAATAACGTTTGTAGCGTGATCCCTTTACTTCGATAAAATACACGCAGTATGACAGGCTGGCACATTATTAATTAGAAAATGTACTATTTCCACCTGACACAGCCATGACTAAGCTACACTTGACGCCAAAAGTCAGTATGTAAAAGAAAAAAAATTTTTTTTTAATTATGCAATAATGGAAAAAGTAGTTACTTCTTCGTCAAAATTTCGCAATTTGTAAAATATGAGCAGAATTTAATATTTTTGAAAATAAATCAATTAAGAGTTTTACATTCGGCTATGCCAAATTTATGATAGACTCCACCTGGGCTTTACGTTTACTTGGACTTATTGCCCTATTTATAACAAATGTAAACAAAATATTTCTAAATGTAAAAAATTACTAAACTCTTGAAAACTAAGTACTAAATTATGACAACAAACACATTGAATTTATAGCACTTTTTAGATGAAGATATTTTTGAACATATCTTGGCCCGATTTACCCCGTTTTCGATAGCAAGCTGATCTAAATAATGACAAACAATATTATTGTAATATTACCCAGGTAAACGGTTTACTTTATGAATGAGAGTGTTTTCTACAGGCAGACAGACGGACATCCCTATATCGAAGGGAGCTGTTATAACTTTATAGGGTCGCAAATTTATTTTTCGATGAGTTACAAATGGAATCACAAATTGATGCATACAGTAGTGTGGAGTAATATAAATTATTAAAACATACTAAGCTTATATAATTTAAAATAGTTTTACAGAAAAACAAATAGCTGCGATGCGATAAAAACCCAGTTTTTCGGCCCTTTTGCACACATAAGCCAGTAACTTTGTTGAATGTCAACTGATTTAGAATTTTTCAGCGGATTCACAAAGAAGAAACTGAGGCCTTTCGAAGAAATAAACACGATATTTAAGTAATATTGGGTCATCTGTGCGTATTCCTCTGGCACAATCATAAAAAAAAAATATTTTTTTAAAATTTGGTAATGTTTTTACACATTTTTTTTTATTTAGGAACCGTATCTATAATATTATTAGGCTAGGCGATTTCATTTGACTGATGTTTTGTTCTATCGTTTTATGCCAATTTTGACCAAACGTATATTATTTGAAAGGTATTTCTTTTTAGCCGATTTACAGATTTACAGATTTTTAAATTTTTTCCTTTATTTTGAGTAAATTGCATTTAAAATTGCTACTAACACATTCATAAAATTATACAATGCTATGTGTGTGTGTTAATTAAAATTGTTAATGTGTTTGTAATAAAAATGAGTTTGTTTTTGTGTTGATTTGTGAATTGGATATAATTGATTAGCATACTTTTAGGGTCTTTATTTAATGAAAAATAAAATTTCCTAGAATTTGCGCTCGAATTTCGAGGGCTGGAATCTGCTAGTAATTTATTAATTGATTATAAAATAACGTTTATCTGTGCGCCAAAATGCAGCTTTGGTTTCAAAAATCTCTTAAAAATTGATCGAGTTATTAAACTTATAATTTAAAAAAATTTGGGAATAAAAGCTTGCACAAACAAGATTTTTGCAAAAACTAAATTTTTTGCCATTCAACTGAAAAATGTTTGCCAAATCCTTTTTTTTATTTAGCATCTTCAGCTTCTCATTGAAGTGCCCAGCACTACACCGAAATCATTTTTATTTTATTTTTTCCTTCAAAATATTTTTCCATTGAAAACATTTCTTGGTGAAAATATTCGCCTTACGCGTTTTTCAACGGCACTTAATTTCTTCACTTTACTCACAAATAAACGTAATTTTATGAAAAATTCATAAATTGTACGGTTCCTAAATAAAGACATGTGTGAAAACGTTCCCCAAATTTGAAAAATAGATAATTTTATTAAAAACAAGTAAGAAAATTATAGTCGGTCTAGTCCAGCCATGGCCAAACTTTTCGACAGACGGGTCATTATCTAATTACAAAATTACTCGGGGGCCAAAAAAATTTATTTTGAAGAACTGAAATAAAGTTAATTTAAATTTTTAGTAACTAAATAGTCAAATTTAATAGAAAATCTTTAACTAATGTGATAAAAATAGTTGTTTAGAATTAGTGCTTAATTTTTCATTATCTGGATCAAAATAACTTGTTGGAATTCTTAGTATTGCATAAAAATGTTCATTACTTATCGTAGATCGCGATGGACTTTTGCTTAAGTTCATTATAGGGAACCTTTGTTGGCAAATATATGTTGACCCAAATATAACCAATTTTTTTTCCAGATTTCGAATATTTAATTTTTCATAATTTAGAATACGATAAAAAATTTGTAAGTCTTCCTTTGATGATGAAATAAATCTTGCAT